>JAXRKP010001038.1:0-162500 GCA_037039925.1 Doris montereyensis
AGCTCACAGATGATGATAAACAAAAAAGATTTAGAATGTTGATTTTCATCTTACAGTTAATCTCAACGTCATATCATGACTAAGGATTGAAAAGGTTGAATGTTGCTTTTTGGCTACATCATTTCTCCTACATTTTAAATTTCCCACTTACTAAAAAGGTCTAGAGTTCTGATTTTTCTAGGATAGTTAGTCCTCAGCTCACAGAAAATGATAAACAAAAAGATTTAGAATGTTGATTTTCATCTTACAGTTAATCTCAACGTCATATCATGACTAATAATTAAAATGGTTGAATTTGTTGCTTTTTGGCTACATCATTTCTCCTACATTTTAAATTTCCCACTTACTAAAAAGGTCTAGAGTTCTGATTTTTCTAGGATAGTTAGTCCTCAGCTCACAGAAAATGATAAACAAAAAGATTTAGAATGTTGATTTTCATCTTACAGTTAATCTCAACGTCATATCATGACTAAGGATTGAAAAGGTTGAATTTGTTGCTTTTTGGCTACATCATTTCTCCTACATTTTAAATTTCCCACTTACTAAAAAGGTCTAGAGTTCTGATTTTTCTAGGATAGTTAGTCCTCAGCTCACAGATATGATAAACAAAAAGATTTAGAATGTTGATTTTCATCTTACAGTTAATCTCAACGTCATATCATGACTAAGGATTGAAAAGGTTGAATTTGTTGCTTTTTGGCTACATCATTTCTCCTACATTTTAAATTTCCCACTTACTAAAAAGGTCTAGAGTTCTGATTTTTCTAGGATAGTTAGTCCTCAGCTCACAGATGATGATAAAAAAAAGATTTAGAATGTTGATTTTCATCTTTCAGTTAATCTCAACGTCATATCATGACTAAGGATTGAAAAGGTTGAATTTGTTGCTTTTTGGCTACATCATTTCTCCTACATTTTAAATTTCCCACTTACTAAAAAGGTCTAGAGTTCTGATTTTTCTAGGATAGTTAGTCCTCAGCTCACAGATGATGATAAAACAAAAAGATTTAGAATGTTGATTTTCATCTTACAGTTAATCTCAACGTCATATCATGACTAAGGATTGAAAAGGTTGAATTTGTTGCTTTTTGGCTACATCATTTCTCCTACATTTTAAATTTCCCACTTACTAAAAAGGTCTAGAGTTCTGATTTTTCTAGGATAGTTAGTCCTCAGCTCACAGATGATGATAAACAAAAAAGATTTAGAATGTTGATTTTCATCTTACAGTTAATCTCAACGTCATATCATGACTAATAATTAAAATGGTTGAATTTGTTGCTTTTTGGCTACATCATTTCTCCTACATTTTAAATTTCCCACTTACTAAAAAGGTCTAGAGTTCTGATTTTTCTAGGATAGTTAGTCCTCAGCTCACAGATGATGATAAACAAAAAAGATTTAGAATGTTGATTTTCATCTTACAGTTAATCTCAACGTCATATCATGACTAAGGATTGAAAAGGTTGAATTTGTTGCTTTTTGGCTACATCATTTCTCCTACATTTTAAATTTCCCACTTACTAAAAAGGTCTAGAGTTCTGATTTTTCTAGGATAGTTAGTCCTCAGCTCACAGATGATGATAAACAAAAAAGATTTAGAATGTTGATTTTCATCTTACAGTTAATCTCAACGTCATATCATGACTAAGGATTGAAAAGGTTGAATTTGTTGCTTTTTGGCTACATCATTTCTCCTACATTTTAAATTTCCCACTTACTAAAAAAGGTCTAGAGTTCTGATTTTTCTAGGATAGTTAGTCCTCAGCTCACAGATGATGATAAACAAAAAAGATTTAGAATGTTGATTTTCATCTTACAGTTAATCTCAACGTCATATCATGACTAAGGATTGAAAAGGTTGAATTTGTTGCTTTTTGGCTACATCATTTCTCCTACATTTTAAATTTCCCACTTACTAAAAAGGTCTAGAGTTCTGATTTTTCTAGGATAGTTAGTCCTCAGCTCACAGATGATGATAAACAAAAAGATTTAGAATGTTGATTTTCATCTTACAGTTAATCTCAACGTCATATCATGACTAAGGATTGAAAAGGTTGAATTTGTTGCTTTTTGGCTACATCATTTCTCCTACATTTTAAATTTCCCACTTACTAAAAAGGTCTAGAGTTCTGATTTTTCTAGGATAGTTAGTCCTCAGCTCACAGATGATGATAAACAAAAAAGATTTAGAATGTTGATTTTCATCTTACAGTTAATCTCAACGTCATATCATGACTAATAATTAAATTGGTTGAATTTGTTGCTTTTTGGCTACATCATTTCTCCTACATTTTAAATTTCCCACTTACTAAAAAGGTCTAGAGTTCTGATTTTTCTAGGATAGTTAGTCCTCAGCTCACAGATGATGATAAACAAAAAAGATTTAGAATGTTGATTTTCATCTTTCAGTTAATCTCAACGTCATATCATGACTAAGGATTGAAAAGGTTGAATTTGTTGCTTTTTGGCTACATCATTTCTCCTACATTTTAAATTTCCCACTTACTAAAAAGGTCTAGAGTTCTGATTTTTCTAGGATAGTTAGTCCTCAGCTCACAGATGATGATAAACAAAAAGATTTAGAATGTTGATTTTCATCTTTCAGTTAATCTCAACGTCATATCATGACTAAGGATTGAAAAGGTTGAATTTGTTGCTTTTTGGCTACATCATTTCTCCTACATTTTAAATTTCCCACTTACTAAAAAGGTCTAGAGTTCTGATTTTTCTAGGATAGTTAGTCCTCAGCTCACAGAAAATGATAAACAAAAAGATTTAGAATGTTGATTTTCATCTTACAGTTAATCTCAACGTCATATCATGACTAATAATTAAAATGGTTGAATTTGTTGCTTTTTGGCTACATCATTTCTCCTACATTTTAAATTTCCCACTTACTAAAAAGGTCTAGAGTTCTGATTTTTCTAGGATAGTTAGTCCTCAGCTCACAGATGATGATAAACAAAAAAAGATTTAGAATGTTGATTTTCATCTTACAGTTAATCTCAACGTCATATCATGACTAAGGATTGAAAAGGTTGAATTTGTTGCTTTTTGGCTACATCATTTCTCCTACATTTTAAATTTCCCACTTACTAAAAAGGTCTAGAGTTCTGATTTTTCTAGGATAGTTAGTCCTCAGCTCACAGATAATGATAAAACAAAAAGATTTAGAATGTTGATTTTCATCTTACAGTTAATCTCAACGTCATATCATGACTAATAATTAAATTGGTTGAATTTGTTGCTTTTTGGCTACATCATTTCTCCTACATTTTAAATTTCCCACTTACTAAAAAGGTCTAGAGTTCTGATTTTTCTAGGATAGTTAGTCCTCAGCTCACAGATGATGATAAACAAAAAAGATTTAGAATGTTGATTTTCATCTTTCAGTTAATCTCAACGTCATATCATGACTAAGGATTAAAAAGGTTGAATTTGTTGCTTTTTGGCTACATCATTTCTCCTACATTTTAAATTTCCCACTTACTAAAAAGGTCTAGAGTTCTGATTTTTCTAGGATAGTTAGTCCTCAGCTCACAGATGATGATAAAAAAAAAGATTTAGAATGTTGATTTTCATCTTTCAGTTAATCTCAACGTCATATCATGACTAAGGATTGAAAAGGTTGAATTTGTTGCTTTTTGGCTACATCATTTCTCCTACATTTTAAATTTCCCACTTACTAAAAAGGTCTAGAGTTCTGATTTTTCTAGGATAGTTAGTCCTCAGCTCACAGATAATGATAAACAAAAAGATTTAGAATGTTGATTTTCATCTTACAGTTAATCTCAACGTCATATCATGACTAAGGATTGAAAAGGTTGAATTTGTTGCTTTTTGGCTACATCATTTCTCCTACATTTTAAATTTCCCACTTACTAAAAAGGTCTAGAGTTCTGATTTTTCTAGGATAGTTAGTCCTCAGCTCACAGATGATGATAAACAAAAAAGATTTAGAATGTTGATTTTCATCTTACAGTTAATCTCAACGTCATATCATGACTAAGGATTGAAAAGGTTGAATTTGTTGCTTTTTGGCTACATCATTTCTCCTACATTTTAAATTTCCCACTTACTAAAAAGGTCTAGAGTTCTGATTTTTCTAGGATAGTTAGTCCTCAGCTCACAGATGATGATAAACAAAAAGATTTAGAATGTTGATTTTCATCTTACAGTTAATCTCAACGTCATATCATGACTAAGGATTGAAAAGGTTGAATTTGTTGCTTTTTGGCTACATCATTTCTCCTACATTTTAAATTTCCCACTTACTAAAAAGGTCTAGAGTTCTGATTTTTCTAGGATAGTTAGTCCTCAGCTCACAGATGATGATAAACAAAAAAGATTTAGAATGTTGATTTTCATCTTACAGTTAATCTCAACGTCATATCATGACTAATAATTGAAAAGGTTGAATTTGTTGCTTTTTGGCTACATCATTTCTCCTACATTTTAAATTTCCCACTTACTAAAAAGGTCTAGAGTTCTGATTTTTCTAGGATAGTTAGTCCTCAGCTCACAGATGATGATAAACAAAAAAGATTTAGAATGTTGATTTTCATCTTACAGTTAATCTCAACGTCATATCATGACTAAGGATTGAAAAGGTTGAATTTGTTGCTTTTTGGCTACATCATTTCTCCTACATTTTAAATTTCCCACTTACTAAAAAGGTCTAGAGTTCTGATTTTTCTAGGATAGTTAGTCCTCAGCTCACAGATGATGATAAACAAAAAAAGATTTAGAATGTTGATTTTCATCTTACAGTTAATCTCAACGTCATATCATGACTAATAATTAAAAGGTTGAATTTGTTGCTTTTTGGCTACATCATTTCTCCTACATTTTAAATTTCCCACTTACTAAAAAGGTCTAGAGTTCTGATTTTTCTAGGATAGTTAGTCCTCAGCTCACAGATGATGATAAAAAAAAGATTTAGAATGTTGATTTTCATCTTACAGTTAATCTCAACGTCATATCATGACTAAGGATTGAAAAGGTTGAATTTGTTGCTTTTTGGCTACATCATTTCTCCTACATTTTAAATTTCCCACTTACTAAAAAGGTCTAGAGTTCTGATTTTTCTAGGATATTAGTCCTCAGCTCACAGATGATGATAAACAAAAAAGATTTAGAATGTTGATTTTCATCTTACAGTTAATCTCAACGTCATATCATGACTAAGGATTGAAAAGGTTGAATTTGTTGCTTTTTGGCTACATCATTTCTCCTACATTTTAAATTTCCCACTTACTAAAAAGGTCTAGAGTTCTGATTTTTCTAGGATAGTTAGTCCTCAGCTCACAGATGATGATAAACAAAAAAGATTTAGAATGTTGATTTTCATCTTACAGTTAATCTCAACGTCATATCATGACTAATAATTAAAAGGTTGAATTTGTTGCTTTTTGGCTACATCATTTCTCCTACATTTTAAATTTCCCACTTACTAAAAAGGTCTAGAGTTCTGATTTTTCTAGGATAGTTAGTCCTCAGCTCACAGATGATGATAAAACAAAAAAGATTTAGAATGTTGATTTTCATCTTTCAGTTAATCTCAACGTCATATCATGACTAAGGATTGAAAAGGTTGAATTTGTTGCTTTTTGGCTACATCATTTCTCCTACATTTTAAATTTCCCACTTACTAAAAAGGTCTAGAGTTCTGATTTTTCTAGGATAGTTAGTCCTCAGCTCACAGAAAATGATAAACAAAAAGATTTAGAATGTTGATTTTCATCTTACAGTTAATCTCAACGTCATATCATGACTAATAATTAAATTGGTTGAATTTGTTGCTTTTTGGCTACATCATTTCTCCTACATTTTAAATTTCCCACTTACTAAAAAGGTCTAGAGTTCTGATTTTTCTAGGATAGTTAGTCCTCAGCTCACAGATGATGATAAACAAAAAAGATTTAGAATGTTGATTTTCATCTTACAGTTAATCTCAACGTCATATCATGACTAAGGATTGAAAAGGTTGAATTTGTTGCTTTTTGGCTACATCATTTCTCCTACATTTTAAATTTCCCACTTACTAAAAAGGTCTAGAGTTCTGATTTTTCTAGGATAGTTAGTCCTCAGCTCACAGAGATGATGATAAACAAAAAAGATTTAGAATGTTGATTTTCATCTTACAGTTAATCTCAACGTCATATCATGACTAAGGATTGAAAAGGTTGAATTTGTTGCTTTTTGGCTACATCATTTCTCCTACATTTTAAATTTCCCACTTACTAAAAAGGTCTAGAGTTCTGATTTTTCTAGGATAGTTAGTCCTCAGCTCACAGATGATGATAAACAAAAAAGATTTAGAATGTTGATTTTCATCTTACAGTTAATCTCAACGTCATATCATGACTAAGGATTAAAAGGTTGAATTTGTTGCTTTTTGGCTACATCATTTCTCCTACATTTTAAATTTCCCACTTACTAAAAAGGTCTAGAGTTCTGATTTTTTCTAGGATAGTTAGTCCTCAGCTCACAGATGATGATAAACAAAAAAGATTTAGAATGTTGATTTTCATCTTACAGTTAATCTCAACGTCATATCATGACTAAGGATTGAAAAGGTTGAATTTGTTGCTTTTTGGCTACATCATTTCTCCTACATTTTAAATTTCCCACTTACTAAAAAGGTCTAGAGTTCTGATTTTTCTAGGATAGTTAGTCCTCAGCTCACAGATGATGATAAACAAAAAAGATTTAGAATGTTGATTTTCATCTTACAGTTAATCTCAACGTCATATCATGACTAATAATTAAAATGGTTGAATTTGTTGCTTTTTGGCTACATCATTTCTCCTACATTTTAAATTTCCCACTTACTAAAAAGGTCTAGAGTTCTGATTTTTCTAGGATAGTTAGTCCTCAGCTCACAGATGATGATAAACAAAAAAGATTTAGAATGTTGATTTTCATCTTACAGTTAATCTCAACGTCATATCATGACTAAGGATTGAAAAGGTTGAATTTGTTGCTTTTTGGCTACATCATTTCTCCTACATTTTAAATTTCCCACTTACTAAAAAGGTCTAGAGTTCTGATTTTTCTAGGATAGTTAGTCCTCAGCTCACAGAAAATGATAAACAAAAAAAGATTTAGAATGTTGATTTTCATCTTACAGTTAATCTCAACGTCATATCATGACTAATAATTAAAATGGTTGAATTTGTTGCTTTTTGGCTACATCATTTCTCCTACATTTTAAATTTCCCACTTACTAAAAAGGTCTAGAGTTCTGATTTTTCTAGGATAGTTAGTCCTCAGCTCACAGATGATGATAAACAAAAAAGATTTAGAATGTTGATTTTCATCTTACAGTTAATCTCAACGTCATATCATGACTAAGGATTGAAAAGGTTGAATTTGTTGCTTTTTGGCTACATCATTTCTCCTACATTTTAAATTTCCCACTTACTAAAAAGGTCTAGAGTTCTGATTTTTTCTAGGATAGTTAGTCCTCAGCTCACAGATGATGATAAACAAAAAAGATTTAGAATGTTGATTTTCATCTTACAGTTAATCTCAACGTCATATCATGACTAAGGATTGAAAAGGTTGAATTTGTTGCTTTTTGGCTACATCATTTCTCCTACATTTTAAATTTCCCACTTACTAAAAAGGTCTAGAGTTCTGATTTTTCTAGGATAGTTAGTCCTCAGCTCACAGAAAATGATAAACAAAAAGATTTAGAATGTTGATTTTCATCTTACAGTTAATCTCAACGTCATATCATGACTAATAATTAAATTGGTTGAATTTGTTGCTTTTTGGCTACATCATTTCTCCTACATTTTAAATTTCCCACTTACTAAAAAGGTCTAGAGTTCTGATTTTTCTAGGATAGTTAGTCCTCAGCTCACAGATGATGATAAACAAAAAAGATTTAGAATGTTGATTTTCATCTTACAGTTAATCTCAACGTCATATCATGACTAAGGATTGAAAAGGTTGAATTTGTTGCTTTTTGGCTACATCATTTCTCCTACATTTTAAATTTCCCACTTACTAAAAAGGTCTAGAGTTCTGATTTTTCTAGGATAGTTAGTCCTCAGCTCACAGAAAATGATAAACAAAAAAGATTTAGAATGTTGATTTTCATCTTACAGTTAATCTCAACGTCATATCATGACTAATAATTAAAATGGTTGAATTTGTTGCTTTTTGGCTACATCATTTCTCCTACATTTTAAATTTCCCACTTACTAAAAAGGTCTAGAGTTCTGATTTTTCTAGGATAGTTAGTCCTCAGCTCACAGATGATGATAAACAAAAAAGATTTAGAATGTTGATTTTCATCTTACAGTTAATCTCAACGTCATATCATGACTAAGGATTGAAAAGGTTGAATTTGTTGCTTTTTGGCTACATCATTTCTCCTACATTTTAAATTTCCCACTTACTAAAAAGGTCTAGAGTTCTGATTTTTCTAGGATAGTTAGTCCTCAGCTCACAGAAAATGATAAACAAAAAAGATTTAGAATGTTGATTTTCATCTTACAGTTAATCTCAACGTCATATCATGACTAATAATTAAAAGGTTGAATTTGTTGCTTTTTGGCTACATCATTTCTCCTACATTTTAATTCCCACTTACTAAAAAGGTCTAGAGTTCTGATTTTTCTAGGATAGTTAGTCCTCAGCTCACAGAAAATGATAAAAAAAAAAGATTTAGAATGTTGATTTTCATCTTTCAGTTAATCTCAACGTCATATCATGACTAAGGATTGAAAAGGTTGAATTTGTTGCTTTTTGGCTACATCATTTCTCCTACATTTTAAATTTCCCACTTACTAAAAAGGTCTAGAGTTCTGATTTTTCTAGGATAGTTAGTCCTCAGCTCACAGATGATGATAAAAAAAAAGATTTAGAATGTTGATTTTCATCTTACAGTTAATCTCAACGTCATATCATGACTAAGGATTGAAAAGGTTGAATTTGTTGCTTTTTGGCTACATCATTTCTCCTACATTTTAAATTTCCCACTTACTAAAAAGGTCTAGAGTTCTGATTTTTCTAGGATAGTTAGTCCTCAGCTCACAGAAAATGATAAACAAAAAAGATTTAGAATGTTGATTTTCATCTTACAGTTAATCTCAACGTCATATCATGACTAATAATTAAAATCGTTGAATTGTTGCTTTTTGGCTACATCATTTCTCCTACATTTTAAATTTCCCACTTACTAAAAAGGTCTAGAGTTCTGATTTTTTTAGGATAGTTAGTCCTCAGCTCACAGATGATGATAAACAAAAAAGATTTAGAATGTTGATTTTCATCTTACAGTTAATCTCAACGTCATATCATGACTAAGGATTGAAAAGGTTGAATTTGTTGCTTTTTGGCTACATCATTTCTCCTACATTTTAAATTTCCCACTTACTAAAAAGGTCTAGAGTTCTGATTTTTCTAGGATAGTTAGTCCTCAGCTCACAGATAATGATAAACAAAAAAGATTTAGAATGTTGATTTTCATCTTACAGTTAATCTCAACGTCATATCATGACTAATAATTAAATTGGTTGAATTTGTTGCTTTTTGGCTACATCATTTCTCCTACATTTTAAATTTCCCACTTACTAAAAAGGTCTAGAGTTCTGATTTTTCTAGGATAGTTAGTCCTCAGCTCACAGAAATGATAAACAAAAAAGATTTAGAATGTTGATTTTCATCTTACAGTTAATCTCAACGTCATATCATGACTAATAATTAAAAGGTTGAATTTGTTGCTTTTTGGCTACATCATTTCTCCTACATTTTAAATTTCCCACTTACTAAAAAGGTCTAGAGTTCTGATTTTCTAGGATAGTTAGTCCTCAGCTCACAGATGATGATAAACAAAAAAGATTTAGAATGTTGATTTTCATCTTACAGTTAATCTCAACGTCATATCATGACTAAGGATTGAAAAGGTTGAATTTGTTGCTTTTTGGCTACATCATTTCTCCTACATTTTAAATTTCCCACTTACTAAAAAGGTCTAGAGTTCTGATTTTTTTAGGATAGTTAGTCCTCAGCTCACAGATGATGATAAACAAAAAAGATTTAGAATGTTGATTTTCATCTTACAGTTAATCTCAACGTCATATCATGACTAAGGATTAAAAAGGTTGAATTTGTTGCTTTTTGGCTACATCATTTCTCCTACATTTTAAATTTCCCACTTACTAAAAAGGTCTAGAGTTCTGATTTTTCTAGGATAGTTAGTCCTCAGCTCACAGATAATGATAAACAAAAAAGATTTAGAATGTTGATTTTCATCTTACAGTTAATCTCAACGTCATATCATGACTAATAATTAAATTGGTTGAATTTGTTGCTTTTTGGCTACATCATTTCTCCTACATTTTAAATTTCCCACTTACTAAAAAGGTCTAGAGTTCTGATTTTTCTAGGATAGTTAGTCCTCAGCTCACAGATGATGATAAACAAAAAAGATTTAGAATGTTGATTTTCATCTTACAGTTAATCTCAACGTCATATCATGACTAAGGATTGAAAAGGTTGAATTTGTTGCTTTTTGGCTACATCATTTCTCCTACATTTTAAATTTCCCACTTACTAAAAAGGTCTAGAGTTCTGATTTTTCTAGGATAGTTAGTCCTCAGCTCACAGATGATGATAAACAAAAAAGATTTAGAATGTTGATTTTCATCTTACAGTTAATCTCAACGTCATATCATGACTAAGGATTAAAAGGTTGAATTTGTTGCTTTTTGGCTACATCATTTCTCCTACATTTTAAATTTCCCACTTACTAAAAAGGTCTAGAGTTCTGATTTTTCTAGGATAGTTAGTCCTCAGCTCACAGAAAATGATAAACAAAAAAGATTTAGAATGTTGATTTTCATCTTACAGTTAATCTCAACGTCATATCATGACTAAGGATTAAAAGGTTGAATTTGTTGCTTTTTGGCTACATCATTTCTCCTACATTTTAAATTTCCCACTTACTAAAAAGGTCTAGAGTTCTGATTTTTCTAGGATAGTTAGTCCTCAGCTCACAGATGATGATAAACAAAAAAGATTTAGAATGTTGATTTTCATCTTACAGTTAATCTCAACGTCATATCATGACTAAGGATTGAAAAGGTTGAATTTGTTGCTTTTTGGCTACATCATTTCTCCTACATTTTAAATTTCCCACTTACTAAAAAGGTCTAGAGTTCTGATTTTTCTAGGATAGTTAGTCCTCAGCTCACAGATAATGATAAACAAAAAAGATTTAGAATGTTGATTTTCATCTTACAGTTAATCTCAACGTCATATCATGACTAATAATTAAATTGGTTGAATTTGTTGCTTTTTGGCTACATCATTTCTCCTACATTTTAAATTTCCCACTTACTAAAAAGGTCTAGAGTTCTGATTTTTCTAGGATAGTTAGTCCTCAGCTCACAGATGATGATAAACAAAAAAGATTTAGAATGTTGATTTTCATCTTTCAGTTAATCTCAACGTCATATCATGACTAAGGATTGAAAAGGTTGAATTTGTTGCTTTTTGGCTACATCATTTCTCCTACATTTTAAATTTCCCACTTACTAAAAAGGTCTAGAGTTCTGATTTTTCTAGGATATTTAGTCCTCAGCTCACAGATGATGATAAACAAAAAAGATTTAGAATGTTGATTTTCATCTTACAGTTAATCTCAACGTCATATCATGACTAAGGATTGAAAAGGTTGAATTTGTTGCTTTTTGGCTACATCATTTCTCCTACATTTTAAATTTCCCACTTACTAAAAAGGTCTAGAGTTCTGATTTTTATAGGATAGTTAGTCCTCAGCTCACAGAAAATGATAAACAAAAAAAGATTTAGAATGTTGATTTTCATCTTACAGTTAATCTCAACGTCATATCATGACTAATAATTAAAATCGTTGAATTTGTTGCTTTTTTGCTACATCATTTCTCCTACATTTTAAATTTCCCACTTACTAAAAAGGTCTAGAGTTCTGATTTTTTTAGGATAGTTAGTCCTCAGCTCACAGATGATGATAAACAAAAAAGATTTAGAATGTTGATTTTCATCTTACAGTTAATCTCAACGTCATATCATGACTAAGGATTGAAAAGGTTGAATTTGTTGCTTTTTGGCTACATCATTTCTCCTACATTTTAAATTTCCCACTTACTAAAAAGGTCTAGAGTTCTGATTTTTCTAGGATAGTTAGTCCTCAGCTCACAGATAATGATAAACAAAAAAGATTTAGAATGTTGATTTTCATCTTACAGTTAATCTCAACGTCATATCATGACTAATAATTAAATTGGTTGAATTTGTTGCTTTTTGGCTACATCATTTCTCCTACATTTTAAATTTCCCACTTACTAAAAAGGTCTAGAGTTCTGATTTTTCTAGGATAGTTAGTCCTCAGCTCACAGATGATGATAAACAAAAAAGATTTAGAATGTTGATTTTCATCTTACAGTTAATCTCAACGTCATATCATGACTAAGGATTGAAAAGGTTGAATTTGTTGCTTTTTGGCTACATCATTTCTCCTACATTTTAAATTTCCCACTTACTAAAAAGGTCTAGAGTTCTGATTTTTCTAGGATAGTTAGTCCTCAGCTCACAGAAAATGATAAACAAAAAAGATTTAGAATGTTGATTTTCATCTTACAGTTAATCTCAACGTCATATCATGACTAATAATTAAAATCGTTGAATTTGTTGCTTTTTGGCTACATCATTTCTCCTACATTTTAAATTTCCCACTTACTAAAAAGGTCTAGAGTTCTGATTTTTCTAGGATAGTTAGTCCTCAGCTCACAGATGATGATAAACAAAAAAGATTTAGAATGTTGATTTTCATCTTACAGTTAATCTCAACGTCATATCATGACTAAGGATTGAAAAGGTTGAATTTGTTGCTTTTTGGCTACATCATTTCTCCTACATTTTAAATTTCCCACTTACTAAAAAGGTCTAGAGTTCTGATTTTTCTAGGATAGTTAGTCCTCAGCTCACAGAAAATGATAAACAAAAAAGATTTAGAATGTTGATTTTCATCTTACAGTTAATCTCAACGTCATATCATGACTAATAATTAAATTGGTTGAATTTGTTGCTTTTTGGCTACATCATTTCTCCTACATTTTAAATTTCCCACTTACTAAAAAGGTCTAGAGTTCTGATTTTTCTAGGATAGTTAGTCCTCAGCTCACAGATGATGATAAACAAAAAAGATTTAGAATGTTGATTTTCATCTTACAGTTAATCTCAACGTCATATCATGACTAAGGATTGAAAAGGTTGAATTTGTTGCTTTTTGGCTACATCATTTCTCCTACATTTTAAATTTCCCACTTACTAAAAAGGTCTAGAGTTCTGATTTTTCTAGGATAGTTAGTCCTCAGCTCACAGAAATGATAAACAAAAAAGATTTAGAATGTTGATTTTCATCTTACAGTTAATCTCAACGTCATATCATGACTAATAATTAAAATCGTTGAATTTGTTGCTTTTTGGCTACATCATTTCTCCTACATTTTAAATTTCCCACTTACTAAAAAGGTCTAGAGTTCTGATTTTTCTAGGATAGTTAGTCCTCAGCTCACAGAAAATGATAAACAAAAAAGATTTAGAATGTTGATTTTCATCTTACAGTTAATCTCAACGTCATATCATGACTAAGGATTGAAAAGGTTGAATTTGTTGCTTTTTGGCTACATCATTTCTCCTACATTTTAAATTTCCCACTTACTAAAAAGGTCTAGAGTTCTGATTTTTCTAGGATAGTTAGTCCTCAGCTCACAGAAAATGATAAACAAAAAAGATTTAGAATGTTGATTTTCATCTTACAGTTAATCTCAACGTCATATCATGACTAAGGATTGAAAAGGTTGAATTTGTTGCTTTTTGGCTACATCATTTCTCCTACATTTTAAATTTCCCACTTACTAAAAAGGTCTAGAGTTCTGATTTTTCTAGGATAGTTAGTCCTCAGCTCACAGAAAATGATAAACAAAAAAGATTTAGAATGTTGATTTTCATCTTACAGTTAATCTCAACGTCATATCATGACTAATAATTAAATTGGTTGAATTTGTTGCTTTTTGGCTACATCATTTCTCCTACATTTTAAATTTCCCACTTACTAAAAAGGTCTAGAGTTCTGATTTTTCTAGGATAGTTAGTCCTCAGCTCACAGATGATGATAAACAAAAAAGATTTAGAATGTTGATTTTCATCTTTCAGTTAATCTCAACGTCATATCATGACTAAGGATTGAAAAAGGTTGAATTTGTTGCTTTTTGGCTACATCATTTCTCCTACATTTTAAATTTCCCACTTACTAAAAAGGTCTAGAGTTCTGATTTTTCTAGGATAGTTAGTCCTCAGCTCACAGATGATGATAAACAAAAAGATTTAGAATGTTGATTTTCATCTTACAGTTAATCTCAACGTCATATCATGACTAAGGATTGAAAAGGTTGAATTTGTTGCTTTTTGGCTACATCATTTCTCCTACATTTTAAATTTCCCACTTACTAAAAAGGTCTAGAGTTCTGATTTTTCTAGGATAGTTAGTCCTCAGCTCACAGAAAATGATAAACAAAAAAGATTTAGAATGTTGATTTTCATCTTACAGTTAATCTCAACGTCATATCATGACTAATAATTAAAATGGTTGAATTTGTTGCTTTTTGGCTACATCATTTCTCCTACATTTTAAATTTCCCACTTACTAAAAAGGTCTAGAGTTCTGATTTTTCTAGGATAGTTAGTCCTCAGCTCACAGATGATGATAAACAAAAAAGATTTAGAATGTTGATTTTCATCTTTCAGTTAATCTCAACGTCATATCATGACTAAGGATTGAAAAGGTTGAATTTGTTGCTTTTTGGCTACATCATTTCTCCTACATTTTAAATTTCCCACTTACTAAAAAGGTCTAGAGTTCTGATTTTTCTAGGATAGTTAGTCCTCAGCTCACAGATAATGATAAACAAAAAAGATTTAGAATGTTGATTTTCATCTTACAGTTAATCTCAACGTCATATCATGACTAATAATTGAAAATTGGTTGAATTTGTTGCTTTTTGGCTACATCATTTCTCCTACATTTTAAATTTCCCACTTACTAAAAAGGTCTAGAGTTCTGATTTTTCTAGGATAGTTAGTCCTCAGCTCACAGATGATGATAAACAAAAAAGATTTAGAATGTTGATTTTCATCTTACAGTTAATCTCAACGTCATATCATGACTAAGGATTGAAAAGGTTGAATTTGTTGCTTTTTGGCTACATCATTTCTCCTACATTTTAAATTTCCCACTTACTAAAAAGGTCTAGAGTTCTGATTTTTTTAGGATAGTTAGTCCTCAGCTCACAGATGATGATAAACAAAAAAGATTTAGAATGTTGATTTTCATCTTACAGTTAATCTCAACGTCATATCATGACTAAGGATTGAAAAGGTTGAATTTGTTGCTTTTTGGCTACATCATTTCTCCTACATTTTAAATTTCCCACTTACTAAAAAGGTCTAGAGTTCTGATTTTTCTAGGATAGTTAGTCCTCAGCTCACAGATAATGATAAACAAAAAAGATTTAGAATGTTGATTTTGATTTACAGTTAATCTCAACGTCATGTCATGACTAATAATTAAATTGGTTGAATTTGTTGCTTTTTGGCTACATCATTTCTCCTACATTTTAAATTTCCCACTTACTAAAAAGGTCTAGAGTTCTGATTTTTCTAGGATAGTTAGTCCTCAGCTCACAGATGATGATAAACAAAAAAGATTTAGAATGTTGATTTTCATCTTTCAGTTAATCTCAACGTCATATCATGACTAAGGATTGAAAATCGTTGAATTTGTTGCTTTTTGGCTACATCATTTCTCCTACATTTTAAATTTCCCACTTACTAAAAAGGTCTAGAGTTCTGATTTTTTTAGGATAGTTAGTCCTCAGCTCACAGATGATGATAAACAAAAAGATTTAGAATGTTGATTTTCATCTTACAGTTAATCTCAACGTCATATCATGACTAAGGATTGAAAACGTTGAATTTGTTGCTTTTTGGCTACATCATTTCTCCTACATTTTAAATTTCCCACTTACTAAAAAGGTCTCTAGAGTTCTGATTTTTATAGGATAGTTAGTCCTCAGCTCACAGAAAATGATAAAAAAAAAAAAGATTTAGAATGTTGATTTTCATCTTACAGTTAATCTCAACGTCATACCATGACTAATAATTAAAATCGTTGAATTTGTTGCTTTTTGACTACATCATTTCTCCTACATTTTAAATTTCCCACTTACTAAAAAGGTCTAGAGTTCTGATTTTTTTAGGATAGTTAGTCCTCAGCTCACAGATGATGATAAACAAAAAAGATTTAGAATGTTGATTTTCATCTTACAGTTAATCTCAACGTCATATCATGACTAAGGATTGAAAAGGTTGAATTTGTTGCTTTTTGGCTACATCATTTCTCCTACATTTTAAATTTCCCACTTACTAAAAAGGTCTAGAGTTCTGATTTTTCTAGGATAGTTAGTCCTCAGCTCACAGATAATG
This sequence comes from Doris montereyensis, assembly GCA_037039925.1. NCBI lineage: Eukaryota > Metazoa > Mollusca > Gastropoda > Nudibranchia > Dorididae > Doris > Doris montereyensis. The sequence goes on from JAXRKP010001038.1 coordinate 16,546, forward strand.
ATAAACAAAAAGATTTAGAATGTTGATTTTCATCTTACAGTTAATCTCAACGTCATGTCATGACTAATAATTAAATTGGTTGAATTTGTTGCTTTTTGGCTACATCATTTCTCCTACATTTTAAATTTCCCACTTACTAAAAAGGTCTAGAGTTCTGATTTTTCTAGGATAGTTAGTCCTCAGCTCACAGATGATGATAAACAAAAAAGATTTAGAATGTTGATTTTCATCTTTCAGTTAATCTCAACGTCATATCATGACTAAGGATTGAAAACGTTGAATTTGTTGCTTTTTGGCTACATCATTTCTCCTACATTTTAAATTTCCCACTTACTAAAAAGGTCTAGAGTTCTGATTTTTTTAGGATAGTTAGTCCTCAGCTCACAGATGATGATAAACAAAAAAAGATTTAGAATGTTGATTTTCATCTTACAGTTAATCTCAACGTCATATCATGACTAAGGATTGAAAACGTTGAATTTGTTGCTTTTTGGCTACATCATTTCTCCTACATTTTAAATTTCCCACTTACTAAAAAGGTCTAGAGTTCTGATTTTTAGGATAGTTAGTCCTCAGCTCACAGAAAAGGATAAACGAAAAAGATTTAGAATGTTGATTTCATCTTACAGTTAATCTCAACGTCATACCATGACTAATAATTAAAATCGTTGAATTTGTTGCTTTTTGACTACATCATTTCTCCTACATTTTAAATTTCCCACTTACTAAAAAGGTCTAGAGTTCTGATTTTTTTAGGATAGTTAGTCCTCAGCTCACAGATGATGATAAACAAAAAAGATTTAGAATGTTGATTTTCATCTTACAGTTAATCTCAACGTCATATCATGACTAAGGATTGAAAAGGTTGAATTTGTTGCTTTTTGGCTACATCATTTCTCCTACATTTTAAATTTCCCACTTACTAAAAAGGTCTAGAGTTCTGATTTTTCTAGGATAGTTAGTCCTCAGCTCACAGATAATGATAAACAAAAAAGATTTAGAATGTTGATTTTCATCTTACAGTTAATCTCAACGTCATGTCATGACTAATAATTAAATTGGTTGAATTTGTTGCTTTTTGGCTACATCATTTCTCCTACATTTTAAATTTCCCACTTACTAAAAAGGTCTAGAGTTCTGATTTTTCTAGGATAGTTAGTCCTCAGCTCACAGATGATGATAAACAAAAAAGATTTAGAATGTTGATTTTCATCTTTCAGTTAATCTCAACGTCATATCATGACTAAGGATTGAAAAGGTTGAATTTGTTGCTTTTTGGCTACATCATTTCTCCTACATTTTAAATTTCCCACTTACTAAAAAGGTCTAGAGTTCTGATTTTTTTAGGATAGTTAGTCCTCAGCTCACAGATGATGATAAACAAAAAGATTTAGAATGTTGATTTTCATCTTACAGTTAATCTCAACGTCATGTCATGACTAAGGATTGAAAACGTTGAATTTGTTGCTTTTTGGCTACATCATTTCTCCTACATTTTAAATTTCCCACTTACTAAAAAGGTCTAGAGTTCTGATTTTTATAGGATAGTTAGTCCTCAGCTCACAGAAAATGATAAAACAAAAAAGATTTAGAATGTTGATTTTCATCTTACAGTTAATCTCAACGTCATATCATGACTAATAATTAAAATCGTTGAATTTGTTGCTTTTTGACTACATCATTTCTCCTACATTTTAAATTTCCCACTTACTAAAAAGGTCGAGAGTTCTGATTTTTTTTAGGATAGTTAGTCCTCAGCTCACAGATGATGATAAACAAAAAAGATTTAGAATGTTGATTTTTTTCATCTTACAGTTAATCTCAACGTCATATCATGACTAAGGATTGAAAAGGTTGAATTTGTTGCTTTTTGGCTACATCATTTCTCCTACATTTTAAATTTCCCACTTACTAAAAAGGTCTAGAGTTCTGATTTTTCTAGGATAGTTAGTCCTCAGCTCACAGATAATGATAAACAAAAAAGATTTAGAATGTTGATTTTCATCTTACAGTTAATCTCAACGTCATATCATGACTAATAATTAAATTGGTTGAATTTGTTGCTTTTTGGCTACATCATTTCTCCTACATTTTAAATTTCCCACTTACTAAAAAGGTCTAGAGTTCTGATTTTTCTAGGATAGTTAGTCCTCAGCTCACAGATGATGATAAACAAAAAAGATTTAGAATGTTGATTTTCATCTTTCAGTTAATCTCAACGTCATATCATGACTAAGGATTGAAAAGGTTGAATTTGTTGCTTTTTGGCTACATCATTTCTCCTACATTTTAAATTTCCCACTTACTAAAAAGGTCTAGAGTTCTGATTTTTTTAGGATAGTTAGTCCTCAGCTCACAGATGATGATAAACAAAAAAGATTTAGAATGTTGATTTTCATCTTACAGTTAATCTCAACGTCATATCATGACTAAGGATTGAAAAGGTTGAATTTGTTGCTTTTTGGCTACATCATTTCTCCTACATTTTAAATTTCCCACTTACTAAAAAGGTCTAGAGTTCTGATTTTTCTAGGATAGTTAGTCCTCAGCTCACAGATAATGATAAACAAAAAAGATTTAGAATGTTGATTTTCATCTTACAGTTAATCTCAACGTCATATCATGACTAATAATTAAAATTGGTTGAATTTGTTGCTTTTTGGCTACATCATTTCTCCTACATTTTAAATTTCCCACTTACTAAAAAGGTCTAGAGTTCTGATTTTTTTAGGATAGTTAGTCCTCAGCTCACAGATGATGATAAACAAAAAAAGATTTAGAATGTTGATTTTCATCTTTCAGTTAATCTCAACGTCATATCATGACTAAGGATTGAAAACGTTGAATTTGTTGCTTTTTGGCTACATCATTTCTCCTACATTTTAAATTTCCCACTTACTAAAAAGGTCTAGAGTTCTGATTTTTTTAGGATAGTTAGTCCTCAGCTCACAGATGATGATAAACAAAAAAGATTTAGAATGTTGATTTTCATCTTACAGTTAATCTCAACGTCATATCATGACTAAGGATTGAAAACGTTGAATTTGTTGCTTTTTGGCTACATCATTTCTCCTACATTTTAAATTTCCCACTTACTAAAAAGGTCTAGAGTTCTGATTTTTATAGGATAGTTAGTCCTCAGCTCACAGAAAATGATAAACAAAAAAGATTTAGAATGTTGATTTTCATCTTACAGTTAATCTCAACGTCATACCATGACTAATAATTAAAATCGTTGAATTTGTTGCTTTTTGACTACATCATTTCTCCTACATTTTAAATTTCCCACTTACTAAAAAGGTCTAGAGTTCTGATTTTTTTAGGATAGTTAGTCCTCAGCTCACAGATGATGATAAACTAAAAAAAGATTTAGAATGTTGATTTTCATCTTACAGTTAATCTCAACGTCATATCATGACTAAGGATTGAAAAGGTTGAATTTGTTGCTTTTTGGCTACATCATTTCTCCTACATTTTAAATTTCCCACTTACTAAAAAGGTCTAGAGTTCTGATTTTTCTAGGATAGTTAGTCCTCAGCTCACAGATAATGATAAACAAAAAGATTTAGAATGTTGATTTTTCATCTTACAGTTAATCTCAACGTCATATCATGACTAATAATTAAATTGGTTGAATTTGTTGCTTTTTGGCTACATCATTTCTCCTACATTTTAAATTTCCCACTTACTAAAAAGGTCTAGAGTTCTGATTTTTTTAGGATAGTTAGTCCTCAGCTCACAGATGATGATAAACAAAAAAGATTTAGAATGTTGATTTTCATCTTTCAGTTAATCTCAACGTCATATCATGACTAAGGATTGAAAAGGTTGAATTTGTTGCTTTTTGGCTACATCATTTCTCCTACATTTTAAATTTCCCACTTACTAAAAAGGTCTAGAGTTCTGATTTTTTTAGGATAGTTAGTCCTCAGCTCACAGATGATGATAAACAAAAAGATTTAGAATGTTGATTTTTATCTTACAGTTAATCTCAACGTCATGTCATGACTAAGGATTGAAAACGTTGAATTTGTTGCTTTTTGGCTACATCATTTCTCCTACATTTTAAATTTCCCACTTACTAAAAAGGTCTAGAGTTCTGATTTTTATAGGATAGTTAGTCCTCAGCTCACAGAAAATGATAAACAAAAAAAAAGATTGGGAATGTTGATTTTCATCTTACAGTTAATCTCAACGTCATACCATGACTAATAATTAAAATCGTTGAATTTGTTGCTTTTTGACTACATCATTTCTCCTACATTTTAAATTTCCCACTTACTAAAAAGGTCGAGAGTTCTTTTTTTTTAGGATAGTTAGTCCTCAGCTCACAGATGATGATAAACAAAAAAGATTTAGAATGTTGATTTTCATCTTACAGTTAATCTCAACGTCATATCATGACTAAGGATTGAAAAGGTTGAATTTGTTGCTTTTTGGCTACATCATTTCTCCTACATTTTAAATTTCCCACTTACTAAAAAGGTCTAGAGTTCTGATTTTTCTAGGATAGTTAGTCCTCAGCTCACAGATAATGATAAACAAAAAAGATTTAGAATGTTGATTTTTATCTTACAGTTAATCTCAACGTCATGTCATGACTAATAATTAAATTGGTTGAATTTGTTGCTTTTTGGCTACATCATTTCTCCTACATTTTAAATTTCCCACTTACTAAAAAGGTCTAGAGTTCTGATTTTTTAGGATAGTTAGTCCTCAGCTCACAGATGATGATAAACAAAAAAGATTTAGAATGTTGATTTTCATCTTTCAGTTAATCTCAACGTCATATCATGACTAAGGATTGAAAAGGTTGAATTTGTTGCTTTTTGGCTACATCATTTCTCCTACATTTTAAATTTCCCACTTACTAAAAAGGTCTAGAGTTCTGATTTTTTTAGGATAGTTAGTCCTCAGCTCACAGATGATGATAAACAAAAAGATTTAGAATGTTGATTTTCATCTTACAGTTAATCTCAACGTCATGTCATGACTAAGGATTGAAAACGTTGAATTTGTTGCTTTTTGGCTACATCATTTCTCCTACATTTTAAATTTCCCACTTACTAAAAAGGTCTAGAGTTCTGATTTTTATAGGATAGTTAGTCCTCAGCTCACAGAAAATGATAAACGAAAAAGATTTAGAATGTTGATTTTCATCTTACAGTTAATCTCAACGTCATACCATGACTAATAATTAAAATCGTTGAATTTGTTGCTTTTTGACTACATCATTTCTCCTACATTTTAAATTTCCCACTTACTAAAAAGGTCTAGAGTTCTTTTTTTTTAGGATAGTTAGTCCTCAGCTCACAGATGATGATAAACAAAAAAGATTTAGAATGTTGATTTTCATCTTACAGTTAATCTCAACGTCATATCATGACTAAGGATTGAAAAGGTTGAATTTGTTGCTTTTTGGCTACATCATTTCTCCTACATTTTAAATTTCCCACTTACTAAAAAGGTCTAGAGTTCTGATTTTTCTAGGATAGTTAGTCCTCAGCTCACAGATAATGATAAACAAAAAAAAGATTTAGAATGTTGATTTTCATCTTTACAGTTAATCTCAACGTCATATCATGACTAATAATTAAATTGGTTGAATTTGTTGCTTTTTGGCTACATCATTTCTCCTACATTTTAAATTTCCCACTTACTAAAAAGGTCTAGAGTTCTGATTTTTCTAGGATAGTTAGTCCTCAGCTCACAGAAAATGATAAACAAAAAAGATTTAGAATGTTGATTTTCATCTTACAGTTAATCTCAACGTCATATCATGACTAAGGATTGAAAAGGTTGAATTTGTTGCTTTTTGGCTACATCATTTCTCCTACATTTTAAATTTCCCACTTACTAAAAAGGTCTAGAGTTCTGATTTTTCTAGGATAGTTAGTCCTCAGCTCACAGATGATGATAAACAAAAAAGATTTAGAATGTTGATTTTCATCTTACAGTTAATCTCAACGTCATATCATGACTAAGGATTGAAAAGGTTGAATTTGTTGCTTTTTGGCTACATCATTTCTCCTACATTTTAAATTTCCCACTTACTAAAAAGGTCTAGAGAGTTCTGATTTTTCTAGGATAGTTAGTCCTCAGCTCACAGATAATGATAAAACAAAAAGATTTAGAATGTTGATTTTCATCTTACAGTTAATCTCAACGTCATATCATGACTAATAATTAAATTGGTTGAATTTGTTGCTTTTTGGCTACATCATTTCTCCTACATTTTAAATTTCCCACTTACTAAAAAGGTCTAGAGTTCTGATTTTTCTAGGATAGTTAGTCCTCAGCTCACAGATGATGATAAACAAAAAAGATTTAGAATGTTGATTTTCATCTTTCAGTTAATCTCAACGTCATATCATGACTAAGGATTGAAAAGGTTGAATTTGTTGCTTTTTGGCTACATCATTTCTCCTACATTTTAAATTTCCCACTTACTAAAAAGGTCTAGAGTTCTGATTTTTTTAGGATAGTTAGTCCTCAGCTCACAGATGATGATAAACAAAAAGATTTAGAATGTTGATTTTCATCTTACAGTTAATCTCAACGTCATATCATGACTAAGGATTGAAAACGTTGAATTTGTTGCTTTTTGGCTACATCATTTCTCCTACATTTTAAATTTCCCACTTACTAAAAAGGTCTAGAGTTCTGATTTTTATAGGATAGTTAGTCCTCAGCTCACAGAAAATGATAAACGAAAAAGATTTAGAATGTTGATTTTCATCTTACAGTTAATCTCAACGTCATACCATGACTAATAATTAAAATCGTTGAATTTGTTGCTTTTTGACTACATCATTTCTCCTACATTTTAAATTTCCCACTTACTAAAAAGGTCTAGAGTTCTGATTTTTTTAGGATAGTTAGTCCTCAGCTCACAGATGATGATAAACAAAAAAAGATTTAGAATGTTGATTTTCATCTTACAGTTAATCTCAACGTCATATCATGACTAAGGATTGAAAAGGTTGAATTTGTTGCTTTTTGGCTACATCATTTCTCCTACATTTTAAATTTCCCACTTACTAAAAAGGTCTAGAGTTCTGATTTTTCTAGGATAGTTAGTCCTCAGCTCACAGATAATGATAAACAAAAAGATTTAGAATGTTGATTTTCATCTTACAGTTAATCTCAACGTCATATCATGACTAATAATTAAATTGGTTGAATTTGTTGCTTTTTGGCTACATCATTTCTCCTACATTTTAAATTTCCCACTTACTAAAAAGGTCTAGAGTTCTGATTTTTTAGGATAGTTAGTCCTCAGCTCACAGATGATGATAAACAAAAAAGATTTAGAATGTTGATTTTCATCTTTCAGTTAATCTCAACGTCATATCATGACTAAGGATTGAAAAGGTTGAATTTGTTGCTTTTTGGCTACATCATTTCTCCTACATTTTAAATTTCCCACTTACTAAAAAGGTCTAGAGTTCTGATTTTTTTAGGATAGTTAGTCCTCAGCTCACAGATGATGATAAACAAAAAAGATTTAGAATGTTGATTTTCATCTTACAGTTAATCTCAACGTCATGTCATGACTAAGGATAAAAACGTTGAATTTGTTGCTTTTTGGCTACATCATTTCTCCTACATTTTAAATTTCCCACTTACTAAAAAGGTCTAGAGTTCTGATTTTTATAGGATAGTTAGTCCTCAGCTCACAGAAAATGATAAACGAAAAAGATTTAGAATGTTGATTTTCATCTTACAGTTAATCTCAACGTCATACCATGACTAATAATTAAAATCGTTGAATTTGTTGCTTTTTGACTACATCATTTCTCCTACATTTTAAATTTCCCACTTACTAAAAAGGTCTAGAATTCTTTTTTTTTAGGATAGTTAGTCCTCAGCTCACAGATGATGATAAACAAAAAGATTTAGAATGTTGATTTTCATCTTACAGTTAATCTCAACGTCATATCATGACTAAGGATTGAAAAGGTTGAATTTGTTGCTTTTTGGCTACATCATTTCTCCTACATTTTAAATTTCCCACTTACTAAAAAGGTCTAGAGTTCTGATTTTTCTAGGATAGTTAGTCCTCAGCTCACAGATAATGATAAACAAAAAAGATTTAGAATGTTGATTTTCATCTTACAGTTAATCTCAACGTCATATCATGACTAATAATTAAATTGGTTGAATTTGTTGCTTTTTGGCTACATCATTTCTCCTACATTTTAAATTTCCCACTTACTAAAAAGGTCTAGAGTTCTGATTTTTCTAGGATAGTTAGTCCTCAGCTCACAGAAATGATGATAAACAAAAAAGATTTAGAATGTTGATTTTCATCTTTCAGTTAATCTCAACGTCATATCATGACTAAGGATTGAAAAGGTTGAATTTGTTGCTTTTTGGCTACATCATTTCTCCTACATTTTAAATTTCCCACTTACTAAAAAGGTCTAGAGTTCTGATTTTTTTAGGATAGTTAGTCCTCAGCTCACAGATGATGATAAACAAAAAAGATTTAGAATGTTGATTTTCATCTTACAGTTAATCTCAACGTCATATCATGACTAAGGATTGAAAAGGTTGAATTTGTTGCTTTTTGGCTACATCATTTCTCCTACATTTTAAATTTCCCACTTACTAAAAAGGTCTAGAGTTCTGATTTTTAGTTAGGATAGTTAGTCCTCAGCTCACAGAAAATGATAAACTAAAAAAAGATTTAGAATGTTGATTTTCATCTTACAGTTAATCTCAACGTCATATCATGACTAATAATTAAAATCGTTGAATTTGTTGCTTTTTGGCTACATCATTTCTCCTACATTTTAAATTTCCCACTTACTAAAAAGGTCTAGAGTTCTGATTTTTCTAGGATAGTTAGTCCTCAGCTCACAGATGATGATAATAAAAAAAAAGATTTAGAATGTTGATTTTCATCTTACAGTTAATCTCAACGTCATATCATGACTAAGGATTGAAAAGGTTGAATTTGTTGCTTTTTGGCTACATCATTTCTCCTACATTTTAAATTTCCCACTTACTAAAAAGGTCTAGAGTTCTGATTTTTCTAGGATAGTTAGTCCTCAGCTCACAGATATGATAAACAAAAAAGATTTAGAATGTTGATTTTCATCTTACAGTTAATCTCAACGTCATATCATGACTAAGGATTGAAAAGGTTGAATTTGTTGCTTTTTGGCTACATCATTTCTCCTACATTTTAAATTTCCCACTTACTAAAAAGGTCTAGAGTTCTGATTTTTCTAGGATAGTTAGTCCTCAGCTCACAGATAATGATAAACAAAAAAGATTTAGAATGTTGATTTTCATCTTACAGTTAATCTCAACGTCATATCATGACTAATAATTAAATTGGTTGAATTTGTTGCTTTTTGGCTACATCATTTCTCCTACATTTTAAATTTCCCACTTACTAAAAAGGTCTAGAGTTCTGATTTTTCTAGGATAGTTAGTCCTCAGCTCACAGAAAATGATAAACAAAAAAGATTTAGAATGTTGATTTTCATCTTACAGTTAATCTCAACGTCATATCATGACTAATAATTAAAATCGTTGAATTTGTTGCTTTTTGGCTACATCATTTCTCCTACATTTTAAATTTCCCACTTACTAAAAAGGTCTAGAGTTCTGATTTTTCTAGGATAGTTAGTCCTCAGCTCACAGATGATGATAAACAAAAAAGATTTAGAATGTTGATTTTCATCTTTCAGTTAATCTCAACGTCATATCATGACTAAGGATTGAAAAGGTTGAATTTGTTGCTTTTTGGCTACATCATTTCTCCTACATTTTAAATTTCCCACTTACTAAAAAGGTCTAGAGTTCTGATTTTTCTAGGATAGTTAGTCCTCAGCTCACAGAAAATGATAAACAAAAAAGATTTAGAATGTTGATTTTCATCTTACAGTTAATCTCAACGTCATATCATGACTAATAATTAAAAGGTTGAATTTGTTGCTTTTTGGCTACATCATTTCTCCTACATTTTAAATTTCCCACTTACTAAAAAGGTCTAGAGTTCTGATTTTTCTAGGATAGTTAGTCCTCAGCTCACAGATGATGATAAACAAAAAAGATTTAGAATGTTGATTTTCATCTTACAGTTAATCTCAACGTCATATCATGACTAAGGATTGAAAAGGTTGAATTTGTTGCTTTTTGGCTACATCATTTCTCCTACATTTTAAATTTCCCACTTACTAAAAAGGTCTAGAGTTCTGATTTTTCTAGGATAGTTAGTCCTCAGCTCACAGAAAATGATAAACAAAAAAGATTTAGAATGTTGATTTTCATCTTACAGTTAATCTCAACGTCATATCATGACTAATAATTAAAAGGTTGAATTTGTTGCTTTTTGGCTACATCATTTCTCCTACATTTTAAATTTCCCACTTACTAAAAAGGTCTAGAGTTCTGATTTTCTAGGATAGTTAGTCCTCAGCTCACAGATGATGATAAACAAAAAAGATTTAGAATGTTGATTTTCATCTTTCAGTTAATCTCAACGTCATATCATGACTAAGGATTGAAAAGGTTGAATTTGTTGCTTTTTGGCTACATCATTTCTCCTACATTTTAAATTTCCCACTTACTAAAAAGGTCTAGAGTTCTGATTTTTCTAGGATAGTTAGTCCTCAGCTCACAGAAAATGATAAACAAAAAAGATTTAGAATGTTGATTTTCATCTTACAGTTAATCTCAACGTCATATCATGACTAATAATTAAAAGGTTGAATTTGTTGCTTTTTGGCTACATCATTTCTCCTACATTTTAAATTTCCCACTTACTAAAAAGGTCTAGAGTTCTGATTTTTCTAGGATAGTTAGTCCTCAGCTCACAGAAAATGATAAACAAAAAAGATTTAGAATGTTGATTTTCATCTTACAGTTAATCTCAACGTCATATCATGACTAATAATTAAAAGGTTGAATTTGTTGCTTTTTGGCTACATCATTTCTCCTACATTTTAAATTTCCCACTTACTAAAAAGGTCTAGAGTTCTGATTTTTCTAGGATAGTTAGTCCTCAGCTCACAGATGATGATAAACAAAAAAAAGATTTAGAATGTTGATTTTCATCTTTCAGTTAATCTCAACGTCATATCATGACTAAGGATTGAAAAGGTTGAATTTGTTGCTTTTTGGCTACATCATTTCTCCTACATTTTAAATTTCCCACTTACTAAAAAGGTCTAGAGTTCTGATTTTTCTAGGATAGTTAGTCCTCAGCTCACAGATAATGATAAACAAAAAGATTTAGAATGTTGATTTTCATCTTACAGTTAATCTCAACGTCATATCATGACTAAGGATTAAAAGGTTGAATTTGTTGCTTTTTGGCTACATCATTTCTCCTACATTTTAAATTTCCCACTTACTAAAAAGGTCTAGAGTTCTGATTTTTCTAGGATAGTTAGTCCTCAGCTCACAGATAATGATAAACAAAAAAGATTTAGAATGTTGATTTTCATCTTACAGTTAATCTCAACGTCATATCATGACTAATAATTGAAAAGGTTGAATTTGTTGCTTTTTGGCTACATCATTTCTCCTACATTTTAAATTTCCCACTTACTAAAAAGGTCTAGAGTTCTGATTTTTCTAGGATAGTTAGTCCTCAGCTCACAGAAAATGATAAACAAAAAGATTTAGAATGTTGATTTTCATCTTACAGTTAATCTCAACGTCATATCATGACTAAGGATTGAAAAGGTTGAATTTGTTGCTTTTTGGCTACATCATTTCTCCTACATTTTAAATTTCCCACTTACTAAAAAGGTCTAGAGTTCTGATTTTTCTAGGATAGTTAGTCCTCAGCTCACAGAAAATGATAAACAAAAAAGATTTAGAATGTTGATTTTCATCTTACAGTTAATCTCAACGTCATATCATGACTAATAATTAAAAGGTTGAATTTGTTGCTTTTTGGCTACATCATTTCTCCTACATTTTAAATTTCCCACTTACTAAAAAGGTCTAGAGTTCTGATTTTTCTAGGATAGTTAGTCCTCAGCTCACAGATAATGATAAACAAAAAAGATTTAGAATGTTGATTTTCATCTTACAGTTAATCTCAACGTCATATCATGACTAAGGATTGAAAAGGTTGAATTTGTTGCTTTTTGGCTACATCATTTCTCCTACATTTTAAATTTCCCACTTACTAAAAAGGTCTAGAGTTCTGATTTTTCTAGGATAGTTAGTCCTCAGCTCACAGATGATGATAAAAAAAAGATTTAGAATGTTGATTTTCATCTTTCAGTTAATCTCAACGTCATATCATGACTAAGGATTGAAAAGGTTGAATTTGTTGCTTTTTGGCTACATCATTTCTCCTACATTTTAAATTTCCCACTTACTAAAAAGGTCTAGAGTTCTGATTTTTTCTAGGATAGTTAGTCCTCAGCTCACAGATGATGATAAACAGAAAAAGATTTAGAATGTTGATTTTCATCTTACAGTTAATCTCAACGTCATATCATGACTAAGGATTGAAAATTGGTTGAATTTGTTGCTTTTTGGCTACATCATTTCTCCTACATTTTAAATTTCCCACTTACTAAAAAGGTCTAGAGTTCTGATTTTTCTAGGATAGTTAGTCCTCAGCTCACAGAAAATGATAAACGAAAAAGATTTAGAATGTTGATTTTCATCTTACAGTTAATCTCAACGTCATATCATGACTAATAATTAAAATCGTTGAATTTGTTGCTTTTTGGCTACATCATTTCTCCTACATTTTAAATTTCCCACTTACTAAAAAGGTCTAGAGTTCTGATTTTTCTAGGATAGTTAGTCCTCAGCTCACAGATGATGATAAACAAAAAAGATTTAGAATGTTGATTTTCATCTTTCAGTTAATCTCAACGTCATATCATGACTAAGGATTGAAAAGGTTGAATTTGTTGCTTTTTGGCTACATCATTTCTCCTACATTTTAAATTTCCCACTTACTAAAAAGGTCTAGAGTTCTGATTTTTCTAGGATAGTTAGTCCTCAGCTCACAGATAATGATAAAGTTGAAAAAAAGATTTAGAATGTTGATTTTCATCTTACAGTTAATCTCAACGTCATATCATGACTAATAATTAAATTGGTTGAATTTGTTGCTTTTTTGCTACATCATTTCTCCTACATTTTAAATTTCCCACTTACTAAAAAGGTCTAGAGTTCTGATTTTTCTAGGATAGTTAGTCCTCAGCTCACAGATGATGATAAACAAAAAAGATTTAGAATGTTGATTTTCATCTTTCAGTTAATCTCAACGTCATATCATGACTAAGGATTGAAAAGGTTGAATTTGTCTTTCCAAAAATCAGATTTCATGGGAAATCACTTAAAATGGTCTAGAAGAATGTTGCAACAAATTTAAAAATTTTTTTATCAGTTGATCTGACAGTTAAAAAATCTTTTTCAATCATTTTCTCCTACATTTAAATTTACAACTTACTAAAAAGGTCTGACTAATTTTCTAATTAGTCCTCAGCTCACAGATGATGATAAACAAAAATTTAGAATGTTGATTTTCATTTTACAGTTAATCTCAACGTTATCATCAGGATTTTAAAATTTCTCTACATCACATTTTAAATTTCCCACTTACTAAAAAGGTCTAGAGTTCTGATTTTTCTAGGATAGTTAGTCCTCAGCTCACAGAAAATGATAAACAAAAAGATTTAGAATGTTATTTTCATCTTACAGTTAATCTCAACGTCATATCATGACCATTAATTAAAATGGTTGAATTTGTTGCTTTTTGGCTACATCATTTCTCCTAGTTAAATTTCCCACTTCTAAAAACGTCTGGAATTCTGATTTTTCTAGGATAGTTAGTCTTCGTTCATAGAAAAGGATAAGGATTGATTTTCAAATAGGTAATTAAAATAGTTAAATTTGTTGCTTTTTGGCTACATCATTTCTCCTACATTTAAAATTTCCCACTTACTAAAACGGTCTAGAGTTCTGATTTTTCTAGGATAGTTAGTCCTCAGCTCACAGAAAATGATAAAAAAAAAGTTTAGAATGATTTTCATTGTTAATTCATCTCATATCAGACCATTAATTAATCTGGCTATATCATTTCTCCTCTGTTTAAAATTTCCCATTTACTAAAAAGGTCTAGAGTTCTCATTTTTCTAAGGAGTTAGTCCTCGACTCACAGAAGTTTAGAATATTGATTTTCATCTTACAGTTAATCTCAAGCTCATTTGTTGAATTTTTTGCTTTTTGGCTACATCATTTCTCCTACATTTTACAATTTCCCACTTACTAAAAAGGTCTTGAGTTCTGAATTTTCTAGGACAGTTTGTCCTCAGCTCACAAGAAATGATAAACAAAAAAGATTTTTGTTTTTCATCCAGTTAATCTCAACGTCATTTGACCATTAATTAAAAGGTTGAATTTGTTGTTTTTCCCATCATTTCTCCTATTCAAAAAAGGTCTAGAGTTCGGATTTTTCTAGGATAGTTAGTCCTCAGCTCACAGATAATGATAAAAAAAAGATTTAGAATGTTGATTTTCATCTTACAGTTAATCTCAACGTCATATCATGACTAATAATTAAAATGGTTGATTTTGTTGTTTTTGGCTACATCATTTTCCTTATTTTAAATTTCCCACTTACTAAAAAGGTCTAGAGCTCTGATTTTTCTAGGACAATTAGTCCTCAGCTCACAGATGATGATAAAAGAAGAAGATTTAGAAATTTCATCCAGTTAACCTCAACGCTCATATCATGACCAATAAAAATTGGTTGAATTTGTCTTTTTGGCTACATCATTTCTCCTACATTTAAAATTTTTACTAAAAGGATAGTTCTCATTTTTCTAGGACAGTTTCTCAGATCACAGAAAATGATAAAGAAAAAGATTTAGAATATTGATTTTCATCTTACAGTTAATCTCAACGTCCTATCATGACTAATAATTAAATTGGTTGAAATTGTTGTTTTTGGCTACATCATTTCTCCTACATGTTTAAATTTCCCACTTACTAAACGGTCTAGAGTTCTGATTTTTCAGTAGGACAGTTTCCTTAGCTCGCAGACATGATAAAGAAAAAGATTTAGAAATTGATTTTTTCATCTTTCAGTTAATCTCAAGCTCATATCTTTGACCTTAATTAAAAGGTTTGAATTTGTTTTTTGGCTACATCATTTCTCCTACATTTAAAATTGATAACTTACTAAAAAGGTCTAGAACTCTGATTTTTCTAGGATAGTTAGTCCTTCACAGATGAAGATAAAAAAAAGATTAGAGAATTTTTTTTTCATCTTACAGTTAATCTCAAGCTCATATCTTGACCATTAATTAAAATGGTTAAAATTGTTGTTGTTTGGCTATATCATTTTTCTTGTATTTGAAATTTCCCACTTACTAAAATGGTCTAGAGCACTTAATTTTCTAGGACAGTTAGTCCTCGGCTCACAGATGATGATAAAAAAAAATTTAGAATATTGTTTTTCATCTTACAAATAATGCATGCTCATATCATGACCATTAATTAAAATCGTCAAAATTATTTTGTTAAAATTTGCCACTTTACTAAAAGGTCTAGAGTTCTGATTTTTCTAGGACTTTCTCAGCTATGTTTAAGTTCATATCATGAATTTCTCTACATTTAAATTTCCCTTAGTAAAACGGTCTAGAGCTCTCAATTTTCTAGGACTGTTAGTTCTCAGCTCACAGATGACGATAAAAAAAAAGATTTAGAATATTGTTTGTCATCTTACTGTTAATCTCAGGCTCATATCATGACCATTAATTAAAATCGTTACAATTGTTGTTTTTGGCTACATCATTTCTCCTATATGTAAACTTTCCCACTTACTAAAACGGTCTTGAGCTCAGTTCTCAATTTTCTAGAACAGTTAGTCCTCGGCTCACAGATGACGATAAAAGAAAAAGATTGAGAATATTGTTTTTCATCTTACAAATAATGCATGCTCATATCATGACCATTAATTAAAATGGTTGAATTTGTTGTTTTTTGGCTACATCATTTCTCCTGTATTTAAAATTTCCTATAATTTTCTAGGACAGTTAGTCCTCAGCTAACAGATATAATTTAGAATATTGTTTTTCATCTTCTAGAGCATATATAATTTTTGTCAAAAGGATAGTATGTTTAAAATTTCCCCTTACTAAATTGGTCTACAGCACTCAAGATGTTACGATAAAAGATAAAAAAATGATTTAGAATATTGTTTTTCATCTTACAGTTAATCTCAAGCTAATATCATGACCATTAATTAAAATTGTTCAAATTATTATTTTTTGGCTACATCATTTCTGCTATGTTTAAAATTTCCCACTTAATAAATTGGTCTAGAGCACTTAATTTTCTAGGACAGTTAGTCCTCGGCTCACAGAGGATGATAAAAGAAAAGATTTAGAAGATTGTTTTTCATCTTACAGTTAATGTCAATCTCATATTATGACCATTATTTAAAATGGTTAAAATTGATTTAGAATATTGTTTTTTCATCTTACAGTTAATGTCATGCACATGTCATGACCATTAATTAAAATGATTAAAATTGTTGTTTTTTGGCTACATCATTTCTGCTATGTTTAAAATTTCGCACGTACTAAAACGGTCTAGACCTCTAAATTTTCCAGGACAGTTAGTCCTCAGCTCACAGATGACGATAAAAGAAAAGATTTAGAATACTATTTTTGATCTGACAGTTAATCTCAAGCTCATATCATGACCATTAATTAAAATGGTTAAAATTGTTGTTTTTTGGTAACATCATTTCTGCTATGTTTAAAATTTTGCACTTACTAAAACGGTCTAGAGCTCTCAATTTTCTAGGACAGTTAGTCCTCGAGCTCACAGATGATGATAAAAGAATAAGATTTAGAAGAATTTTTTGCAGTTAATCTCAAGCTCATATCATGACCATTAATTAAAATGGTTAAAATTTTGTGTTTTTTGGCTACATCATTTCTCGACTTACTAAAACGGTCTAGAGCTCTCAATCTTCTAGGACAGTTAGTCCTTTGACTCACAGATGATGATAAAGAAAAGATTTAGAATATTGTTTTTCATCTTACAGTTAATCTTCAAGCACATATCATGACCATTAATTAAAATGGTTAAAATTGTTGTTTTTTGGCTACATCATTTCTGCTATGTTTAAAATTTCCCACTTACTAAAACGGTCTAGAGCTCTAAATTTTCCAGGACAGTTAGTCTTCAGCTTACAGATGACTATAAAAGAAAAGGATTTAGAATATTGTTTTTCATCTCACAGTTAATGTCATGCTTATATCATGACCATTAATTAAAATCGTTAAAAAATTTTTTTTTTTGGCTACATCATTTCTGCTATGTTTAACATTTCCCATTTCTTAAAACGGTCTAGAGCTCTCAATTTTCTAGGACAGTTAGTCCTCGGCTCACAGATGACGATAACAGAAAAGGATTTAGAATATTTTTTTCATCTTACAGTTAATCTCAAGCTTCTATCATGACCATTAATTAAAATGGTTAAAATTGTTGTTTTTTGGCTACATCATTTCTCCTATTTTAAAAATTTCCCACTAACTATAAAGGTCTAGAGCTATGATTTTTCTAAGATAGTTAGTCCACGGCTCACAGATGACGATCAAACAAAAAGATTTAGAATATTGTTCTTCATCTTACAGTTAATGTCAAGCTCATGTCAGGACCACTAAATAAAATCGTTAAAATTGTTGTTTTTGGCTACATCATTTCTGCTATGTTTAAAATTTCCCACTTACTAAAACGGTCTAGAGCTCTAAATTTTCCAGGACAGTTAGTCCTCAGCTCACATATGACGATAAAAGAAAAGGATTTAGAATATTGTTTTTCATCTTACAGTTAATGTCATGCTCATATCATGACCATTAATTAAAATCGTTAAAATTGTTGTTTTTGGCTACATCATTTCTGTTATGTTTAAAACTGTCTAAAGCTCTCACTTTCTAGGACCGTTAGTCCTCGGCTCACAGATGATGATAAAATGAAAGGATTTAGAATATTGTTTTTCATCTGACAGTTAATCTCAAGCTCGTATCATGAGAAAAACATTTAGAATATTGTTTTTCATCTTACAGGTAATCTCAAGCTCATATCATGACCATTAATTAAAATGTTTGAATTTGTAGATTTTTGGCTACATCATTTCTCGTATATTTAACATTTCCTACTTACTAAAAAGTTCTAGTGTTTTGACTTTTCTAGGACAGTTAGTCCTCATCTCACAGATGACAATAAAAGAAGAAGATTAAAGATAATGTTTTTTCATTTTACAGTTAATCTCAAGCTCATATCATGACCATTAATTAAAATGGTTGAATTTGTGGCTTTTTGGCTACATCATTTCTCCTATGTTTAAAAATTCCCACTTACTAAAATGATCTATAGCTCTCAATTTTTAGGATAGTTAATTATCGGCTCACAGATGACAATATAAAAAAATATTAAGAATATTATTTTCCATCTGACAGTTAATCTCAAGATCATATCATGACCATTAATTAAAATTGTTGAATTTGTGTCTTTTTGGCTCAATCATTTCTCCTATATTTAAAATTTCCCACTTACTAAAAAGATCTACAGCTCTAATTTTTTTAGGACACTTAGTCCTCGTCTCACAGATGACGATAAAATAAAACAAATTCGAATTTTTTTTTTTTCATCTTACAGCTGTGGTGCCATTCCTTAACATAAATCCTTTTTTCCTCAATATTTCCATTTATATAAGGCTTCCCTTGTACTTTGTTCTGTGTAAAATCAAGGGACATAAAAGGCATATTTTTGTATCAGTGATTTTTTTTACAACTAGCCTCCCCATTGTAATCACATAATTCCATGCATGAACCTGATAACCACATGTTCAAGATTTTTAAAATTTCCCACTTACTAAAATGATCTAGAAGCTCCCAATTTTTTAGGACAGTTAATCCTCGGCTCACAGATGACAATAAAGAAAAAAAGATTTACAATATTGTTTTTCATCTTACAGTTAATCTCAAGCTTATATCATGACCATTAATTAAAATCGTTAAAAATTTTCTTTTTGGCTACATCATTTCTCTAATGTTTAAAATTTACCACTTACTGAAATGATCTACAGCTCTCAATTTTTTAGGACAAGTTAGTCCTCGGCTCACAGATGACGATATAAAGAAAAGGATTTAGAACATTGTTTTTCATCTTACAGTTGATTTCAAGCTATATCATTAATTAAAATGGTTAAAAAATATTTTATTTTTTTGCTACATCATTTCTCCTATATTTAAAATTTCCCATTTACTAAAAAAGTCTAGATTTTTTATTTTTCTAGGATAGTTAGTCCTCGGCTCAGAGATGAAGGTAAAATAAAAAGGTTTAGAATATTCTTTTTTCTCTTACAGTTAATCTCAAGCTCATATCATGAACATTAATCAAAATGTTTAAAATGGTTGTTTTTTGGCTACATCATTTCTCCTATGTATAAAATTTCCCAATTACTTAAACAGTTTAAAGCTCTCAATTTTTTAGGGAAGTTAGTCCTCAGCTCACAGATAACGATAAAAGAAGAAGATTTAGAAGATTGTTTTTCCTCTTACAGTTAATCTCCTACGTATAAAATTTCCCACTGATTAAAACGGTCATCAGCTTTCAATTTTCTAAACAGGTCTAGAACATTGATTTTTAGTCGCCAGCCCACAGATGACGATAAAAGAAGAAGATTTAGGACATAGTTTTTCATCTTATAGTTAATCTCAAACTCATATCATGATCATAAATTAAAATGGTTGAATTTGTTGGTTTTTGGCTACATCATTCCTCCTATATTTAAATTTTTTTAATTTAACAGGTCTAAAGCTCTGATCTTTCTCAGACGGTTAATCCTCAGCTCACAGATCAGGTAAAAAAAAAAAAAAAGATTTAGAATACTGTTTTTCATATCATGACCATTAATTGAAATGGTTAAAATTGTTGTTTTTTGGCTACATCATTTTTCCAATGTTTAAATTTCCCACTTCCTAAAACGGTGTAGACCTCTAAATTTTATAGGACAATTAGTCCCCAGCTCACAGATATGATAAAGAAGAAGATTTAGAACATTGTTTTTCGTCTTACAATTAATTTCAAGCTCATATTATGACCATTTATTAAAATGGTTGAATTTGTTGATTTTGGCTACATCATTTGTCCTATATTTAAATTTTCCCACTGATGTAGCCAAAGAACAGCAATTTTAACCATTTAATTAATGTTCATGATATGAGCTTGAGATTAACTGTAAGATGAAAAACAATATTCTATATCTTTTCTTTTATCGTCATCTGTGAGCTGAGGACTAACTGTCCCTAGAAAATAAGAACTCTAGACCTTTTTAGTCAGTGGGAAATTTTCAATATAGGAGAAATTATGTAGCAGAAAAGCAACAATTTCAACCATAATTAATGGTCATGATATGAGCTTGACCTTAACTGTAAGCTGAAAAATTATTCTAAATCTTTTTATTTTACCTTTATCTGTGAGCTGAAGACTAACTGTCCTAGATAAATCAGAACTCGACACCGTTTTAGTCAGTGCAAAATTGGAAACATAGGAGAAATGATGTAGCCAAAAAACAACAATTTTAACCATTTAATTAATGTTCATGATATGAGCTTAAGATTAACTGTAAGATGAAAAGAAATATTCTAAATATTTTTCCTTTATCGTTATCTCTGGGCTAAGAACTAACTGCCCTAGACAATTGACAGCTTTAGACCATTTTAGTATGTGGAAAATTTGAAAAAATAGGAGAAATGATGTAGCCAAAAAGCAACAAATTCAACCGTAGGTCATGATATGAGCTGGAGATTAACTGTCAGATGAAAAACAATATTCTAAATCTTTTATTTTACTTTCATTTGTGATCTGAGGACTTAGTGTGTCCTAGAAAATTGAGAGCTTTAGACCTGTTTAGTAAGTGGGAAATTTTAAATATAGGAGAAAAGATGTAGCCAAAAAGCAACAATTCAACCATTTTAATTAATGGTCCTGATATGAGCTTGAGATTAACTGTAAGATGAAAAACAATATTCTAAATCTTTTTCTTTTACCTTCATCAATGAGCTCAGGACTAACTGTCCTAAAAAAATCATAACTCTAGACTTTCTTAGTAATTGGGAAATTTTAAACATAGGAGAAATGATGTAGTCAAAAAGGAACAAATTCAACCATTTTAATAAATGCTCATGATATGTGCTTGAGATTAACAGTAAGATGAAAAACAATATTCTAAATGTTTTTATTTTATCGTCATCTGTGGGCTGAGAACTAACTGTCCTAGAAAATTGAAAGCTCTAGACCGTTTTAGTAAGTGCGAAATTTTAAAATATAGGAGAAATGATGTAACCAAAAAACAGCAATTTGAACCATTTTAATTAATGGTCATGATATTAGCTTGAGATTAACTGTAAGATGAAAAAAGTATTGTAAATATTTTTCCTTTAATCGTCAGCTGTGAGCTGAGGACTAACTGTCCTGGAAAAATTATAACTCTAGACTGTTTTAGTAAGTGGGAAATTTTAAATATAGGAGAAATGATGTAGCCGAAAAGCAACAAATTTAATCTTTTTAATTAATGGTCATGATATGAGCTTGAGATTAACTGTAAAATGAAAAACAATATTCTAAATCTTTTTCGTTTATCGTCATATGTGAGCTGGGGACTAAGTGTCCTAAACAATTGAGAGCTCTAGACCGTTTTAGTAAGTGGGAAATTTTGAATATAGGAGAAATGATGTAGCCAAATAACAACATTTGTTAACCATTTTAATTAATGGTCATGATATGAGCTTGAGATTAAATGTAAGAGGGAAAACAGTATTATAAATCTTTTTCTTTTATCGTTATCTGTGAGCTGAGGACTAATTGAACTAGAAAAATAAGAACTCTAGACCTTTTTAGTAAGTGGGAAATTTTAAATAGAGGAGAAATGATGTAGCCAAAAAACAACAAATTCAACCATTTTAATTAATGGTCATGATATGAGCTTGAGATTAACTGTAAAATGAAAACAATATTCTAAATCTTTTTTTACCTTCATCTGTGAGCTGAAAACCAACTGTCCTAGAAAAATTGAGAGTCCTAGAAAATTGAGAGCTTTAGACGGTTTTAGTAAGTGGGAAATTTTAAACATAGGAGAAATGATGTAGTCAAAAAACATCAATTTTACTGTCTAAGGTCCAGGTTTCACTGCCATAGAGGAGAGTGGGGCAATAAACTGTGTTGTATACTGACACTCGGTTTTTGTTAACAATTCTTGATTACCTACAAGTACAAATGCCTTTCCTAGATAGTTATATATTGAACTTGCCTTTTATATTGAACTTGCCTTTTTGATTATGTGGCTGATTTCTTCTCTTAGTTTTCCTCTGAGTTAATCATTACTCCTCAGTAATTGTAGCTTTGAACTATTTCTAAATTCATCCTGCCTAATTTAAGATTTTTGTGTTTTTGCTTCCTTGTTTACTAGCATTGTTTTGGTTTTCTTTACATTTACTCTCATTCCTCTTTTATTTAATTCATTATTCATTATGTTGATATTTGACTGGAGGTATCTTTCTGATTTTCCAAGCAGAACTAAATCATCAGCAAATGAAAGCATTGATAGTAATTGATACATTTACTAGTTTGAGCTTCCACATACCTACATCCATTTTCTTCATTTTTGAGGATGCATTTGCGACTGAATCCATAAATGTGATAAACAAAAGAGGACTTAGGAGACAATCCTGTCTTACTCCTATATCTACATCGAATTCTTCAGATACATTTCCAGCTACTCTCACTGCAGATGTTAGTGTATTGTAAAAACTTTTAATAGCTTCTGTTAAATTTTGCTCTATGTTCTGTTCTTTTAAGGAATGCCATAGTTCGTCCCTCCTCACAGTATCAAATGCCTTTTCTAAGCCAATAAAACACAGGAGCAAGTCAATGTTTCTCTCAAGGAATTTTTCTATTATTTGTCTAATTGTAAATATGTGATTGTGTACACTTCTTCCTGGTCTAAATCCACTCTGGTGTTCTTCAATCTGATCCTCTACTCTTTTCCTTAGTCTCATTTCCAGAACCCTGGCATACACTTTTCCTGGTACGCTAAGTAGTGATATCCCTCTATAGTTTGATCATTCCATAGTTGAACCTTTCTTGAGTATTGGTACTACCGTTCCCTTATTCCAGTTGTCTGGCACCTGTTGGGATTTCCATGCTTGTTGACATCATGTAGTAGTTTGTCTGCCTCTCTCCCTTGGTTTTTAATCGTTTCTGAATAAACTTGATCTGCTCCTGGGGCTTTTCCTAATTTCATTTTTCTTATAGCTGTTTGAAATTCTTCCATTGAGATATCTACATTTTCAGCTGTCTCATCTCGATTACTTGTTACTCTTAATAATTGATCTGTACTCCTTGTTTCATATGTTCTGGAGGGATTATGTAATTGTTGAAAATATTTTCTCCACGTTTCCATGATTTCGCTGTCTCCTTTTCATTATTTCTCATTTGGCATCCTTAATTTGTCGTATTGGGCATGATTTGGTCTTTCTCATGCTCTTCATTGCTCCCAGAACAGCTTTTGATTTTCTTGATAGCTTTCTTGAAGTCTTTGTCCAAACCCTTCCCACTGTTCCTGTTTTGCTTTCCTAACTTCCTCTTTGGCAATAGTTCTTTTACTCACGTAATCTATCCAATCCTCTGGTCTCTTTGTTTGCAAGTATTTCTTCCAGGCATCCTTCTTTTCTTTGATCTTAGTCTTGACATTCTCATTCCACCATGCTGTTCTTTTCCTATCTCCTTTAATTTGTTTCCTACCACAGACCTCTTCAGTACAACTGAGGAATGTTTCTTTATACATCTGACACTTTTCTTCTTTTGTACTTTCTTTCAGATCCATCTGCCTTTCACTGATAGATCTTTTCATTCTGGATTGGTATACATGTATCTGTTTTACTGTTTTACTATTGGTTTATTTAGTTCTTCTATTTTGAGTTTAGTAGCTTTCGTCCCTTTCCTTTTCTGTTTGTTTTCTTCAGTTAATAATCTCATTTTGGCTATCACTAGGTGATGATCACTAAATTTTAATATTTCAGCTCCTCTGTTGACTCTAGCATCCATTGTACAGTAAAAAGGAGCTGCTAACTATTATGTAGTCTATGATTGAATTTTCACATCTGTCTTCATCTAGTCTTGCATATTTGTGAATATCTTTAGGAAAAAAATGTGTAGCTATTTTCATGTTATTCTTTAGGCAAAAATCTATTAGTCTCTTTCCATTTGGAGAAGTTGTTGTCTCTCCTTCTTTACTTATTACCTCTCCTGATGTTTCTACATTGTTGCCTACTCTAGCGTTTAAATCTCCTAAAACCATTAATTTCTGTTTGAGTTTGAGCTTCTCTGCAGCTATTTGTAAATCATTTTCGAAGATATCTTTTTCTTCTTTCGTGGCATCTTCGTTTGGTCCATAAGCTATTAATAATTTAATTTCTCTTCCTGTTGGTTTAATATTTACCTCTATAAGCTGTTGGCTTACAAATTTCCAACTGTCTAGTAGCTTTTCTTGCCTTTTATGCATTAGGAGGCTCACTCCTACTCTAGCTCTATCTTTGACATCTACTCCTGAAAAGATTAAAGTATGATTTGTTTCTACATTTTCTATTCCTTGTCATTTTTTCTTTGTTTCTTTAATAGCGAAAATGTCAACTTTGAATTTTTCCATTTCTTCAGCCAATTCTAACTCCTTTCCATTAATTGCCCTAACATTTCGTGTTCCAAAAATCACAGCCGTGTTCTTTTCCAGAGTCGTTTTGGATAAGCAGGGGATTAGCCCACTATACGCTAGGTAGATGGTGGGGCTGCCACCTTGAGGCCCCCTACCGGGCCTTGTTATTTTCTGTCAGGGTTAACTCCTTAGCCTTTAGTCATTCAAGACCAGCCTGCAAGGCAGCAGGTTGTTATTTTCTGTCAGGGTTTACTCCCTTAGCCTTTGGTCAGTCAAGACCGGCCTGCAAGGCAGCGGGTTGTTTTCTTTCAGGATTAACGCATTTAGTCTTTGGTCAGCCAACACCTGCCCGCAAGACAGCAGGAGACTCGTGGAGGGCGGGATCATCTACTCCCCGTACAGGTGCTTACCTGTCCACTGCCTGGCATTTAAAGTAATATGATTGGGTAATGTTTCAGTGACATAAGAAAATTTGTACTCTTAACTGCACCTAACTTGCATATATAATTAAGTAGATTCTGTTGGACAAATTAAATTATTATTTTAAGTTTTAAACCGCTGAACCGTAGTTTTACCGATGATTATAATCAAAAGTACTCCCATAGTCAGGACCCTGCTATCATTTTAACATCTACATGTATCAGTAGTATCTCTATTCCTGACTCACAGGAATCACTGACCCCCCCCCCCACCGAAAAAAAGTTAGAGATCCCTCGAGTAGCTCATCACATCGAAAAACAGTGCGCCCGACTATGGGACACCTTCCACTCCCATCGTTTTCATCAATACTATGACTAACGCTGCAATGGACGGACAACACGTGGTGATTTCCGCTCTAAACAACACAGGCTCTCTATATTATTATAATGATAAACATTCGTTTTCTCTTGTTCTCATGGCGTAGGTAGATGCAAATTACAAATTCATCTTTGTTGATATTGGGGCCTACGGCAAACAGTCAGATGGTGGTATTTTCGCAGCATCCTCTTTTGGAAAAGCCCTCTTCCTCCAGCTTCCCTGCCTGTTCCAGACGATGATGCCATACGTGGAGCAGACGATCTAGGACCAATACCAAAAATAAAATTGTGTTTTGTTTGTTCTTGTTGTGATGTTGGTAGTGGTAGAAGTGGTGTGGTGGTGATGGTGATGATGATGATACTGTTCTTAATTTGATTTACACATTTAATCATATTGTAATTTTCTCTCAGTTTCCAACAACAGTTGCAGAATGGGAGGCAGGAAATTGCACAACTGTTTCGAGATGAAGTGGCAATTTCCAAACCGTTTAGGGGAACTGGACGGAACACATCTCGTAATATCTCCGGCCCCTGACTCTGGATCCTACTTCTACAACTACAACTACTACAGCTACAACTACAACTACAACTACAGCTACAACTACAGCTACAGCTACAACTACAACTACAACTACAACTACAGCTACAACTACAACTACAGCTACAACTACAACTACAACTACAACTACAACTACAAGGGATTTCATCACAAGCTTGTCCTTATGGCAATTGCAAACGTGAAATATGAATTCATCTACGTGCATTTTGGCACAAATGGCCGTGTGTCTGATGGAGGTGTCCTTGGTCACACCAACTTTTACAACAAGTTGAAACAATGCAAGTTGGACTTGCCACCAGCTTCAGCCAAGGGACTCTCCTATGCTTTCATCTCTGATGAGGCATTTGCATTGAGAGGGGACTTCATAAAACCATTTAATTCAAAGAGTGCTGAACGACCCGAGACGGATATTCAACTACAGACTGTCGAGGGCAAGGAAGAGTAGTGAAAAACGCCTTCGGCATACTAGTTTCCCGCTTTGGAGTTCTCAAATCCAGAATATAATGTCTTCAGGTCGAGAACATCGACTATGTCGTAATGGCATGCTGTGTGTTACACATGAGTTTTTGAGAGCCACTGGTTCTCAACAATACGCCCCGCCCGGGTCAGTCGATGTTTAACACCCCGAAACGCATGAAATACAAGGACTTCAAGTTGGCCAGACAAACAAACTGCTCTCGCCAAAGGACACACCAGAAACGCCTCTGAAGAAGCGAAAAGGGTACGAAACTAGTTTACAGACTACTTAAACGATGAGGAGAGTTGCCTGACAAAACAGATTTACCGGTATCTCTGAGTAGCATAATATGCCCCTACAGAGAGAGAGAGAGAGAGAGAGAGAGAGAGAGAGAGAGAGAGAGAGAGAGAGAGAGAGAGAGAGAGAGAGAGAGAGAGAGAGA
Organism: Doris montereyensis; assembly: GCA_037039925.1. Classification (NCBI taxonomy): domain Eukaryota; kingdom Metazoa; phylum Mollusca; class Gastropoda; order Nudibranchia; family Dorididae; genus Doris; species Doris montereyensis. The sequence continues at coordinate 43,525 of JAXRKP010001038.1, forward strand.
GAGAGAGAGAGAGAGAGAGAGAGAGAGAAGAGAGAGATGAAGAGAGAGAGAGAGAGAGAGAGAGAGAGAGAGAGAGAGAGAGATGGAGAGAGAGAGAGAGAGAGATATATATATATATATATATATATATATATATATATATATATATATATATATATATATATATATATATATATATATAGAGAGAGAGAGAGAGAGAGAGAGAGAGAGAGAGAGAGAGAGAGAGAGAGTGAGAGAGAGAGAGAGAGAGAGAGAGAGAGAGAGAGAGAGAGAGAGAGAGAGAGAGAGAGAGAGAGAGAGAGAGAGAGAGAGAGAGAGAGAGAGAGAGAGAGAGAGAGAGAGAGAGAGAGAGAGAGAGAGAGAGAGAGAGAGAGAGAGAGAAGGGAGAGAGAGAAAGAGAGGGAGAGGGGAGGGAGCAATAATCTATTGCTGTAATTTTTCGATCGAACCAGCCACAAAGACTCAGACTGTCGATATAATATGCCTGTAATTCAATGAAATTTAACATATTTTCCTTTGACCAATGAGTAGTCATGTTGTTTATTTTTCTGATATAATATTCAGTGTAGCAATTATATAGCAACAACAAGATCGAAACTAGTTTAGACTTTAAACTCAGAATAAACAGACTGACGTTTCATTTGCAATGTATTATGACTAATACTACCCCTCTATTGCCTAGTGCCTAGCCTAGTGGGTCCTAAAACCAAAGGAGTGGCCCTTGCGAATCACACACAGAGTGTTGCGAGATCAAAACACAGCGAACTGTGTGTTATAACATGCCTAGGTGTGAGCGTAGGCGCTCTGTGACACAAAACATTTGCTTCCCAGATATAATAATATTTTTACAATAATAATTTTAATAAGAAAACATAAAGTATTTGGTTTCCTTTTGAAGTAAAATTTGACGCTGAACACGATTCTGAAGTGAAAAATCCAAAATTTTGAGTTTGATACCCCACGATTCTGAAGTGAAAAATCCAATATTTTGAGTTTGATACCCCACGATTTTGAGCGGCCACTGCGCTGATCTGCGAAAGCGAAAACTATCAAGCACTGTTTGATTTCCGTCAGTTCACAAAAAGTTTATCCGTTTGAGATCAATCTCAATGAGATTTCGCCATACACGTTCATATCCATCTTAATACCGACCAGGTCTGCAGTCCGATCTCACAAGTGTATGGGTGGGGGGGGGGCCGCAATTAAGAATGCCTTGACATCAGTTCAACTTTAGCATAAGTCTGACTTAGGCCATTTCCTTAGCGCAGTGACGATGTAGTTAATTTTTATTTTCAATTTCATGTATTTTCAACATTTGTTAGTTTCTTCGTCAATGCAAATACGAGTAATCTGCTTCAGATTTTGTTTTAATCAAATTATCATATTTTTGAATAATTGTCTTGCTCAACAAAATAAACAATTATTATGACGTCTACACACAAATACATGCGTTGGCTTTGTCAATGTTGATTGTGATGAGGCTTGCCTTTGTCATTGTCATTGTCAATTTTGCATGGTTATCAAATTGTTTAGTGACATTAAATTAATTTATTGAGAGAGTCATTCTTCTTCTTTTTCTTCTTCTTCTTCTTCTTCTTTTTCTTCTACTTCTTCTTCTAGTTCTACTTCTACTTTTACTTTTATTTTTTTCTTCTTCTACTTCTACTTTTACTTTTACTTCTATTTCTACTTCTTCTTCTTTTCTCTTCTTTTACTTCTATTTCCACTTCTACTTCTTCTTTTTCTCTTCTTCTACTTCTAATTCTACTTCTTCTACTGCTACTTCTACTTCTTCTATTTCTACTTTTGTCTTCTTTGTCCACTTCTACTTCAACTTCTACCAACTTCTTCTTCTTCTCTTTCGTCTTCTTCTTCTTCTTCTTCTTCTTCTACGTCTACTTCTTCGTTTTCTTCTTCTTTTACTTCTACATCTACTTCTACTTCTTCTTCTACTTCTATTTTTACTTTGACTTCTTCCTCTTCTTCTACTTCTACCTTTATTTGTACTACTTCTTCTACATCTATTCCTCCTTCTACTTCTTCTTCTACATCTATTTCTATTTCTTCTACTTCTTCTTCTTCTACATCTATTTCTATTTCTTCTACTTCTTCTTCTTCTACGTCTATTTCTATTTCTTCTACTTCTTCTTCTTCTACGTCTAGCTCTAGTTTTTTGTTTTCTACTTTCCTGGTATTTCACCATATCAACAAACACACACACACACACACATACACACACACACACACACACACACACTCACATACAGTGATCAAACGAATAGTTTCCAGCTCTGTAGACCAAAAGCATCAACAGTGCACACAGCACATCATTTACACCATTCCCCATTGTTTAGACAAACACGAGATTTACCATCAAAATATATGTGAGATTTAATATACAAAAATATGTGAGATGTACCATATAAAAATATGAGATGTACAATATGTGAGATTTACCATGCAAAAGTATGTGAGATGTACCATATAAAAATGTTTGAGATTTACTATATAAATACATGCGAGATGTACCATACAAATGTATGTGAGATTTACCACACACAAATATGTGAGATTTACCATACAAAAGTATGTGAGATGTACCATATCAAAATATTTGAGATTTACTATATAAATACATGCGAGATGTACCATACAAACGTATGTGAGATTTACCACACACAAATATGTGAGATTTACCATACAAAAAGTCTTGTGAGATTTACCATACAAAAATATGTCAGATTATCATACAAAAATATGAGAGAGATTTATCATTCAAAAATATGTGAGATTAACCATACAAGAATATGTGAGATGTACCATATAAAAGTATGTGAGATTTACCATATAAAAGTATGTGAGATTTACCATATAAAAATATGTGAGATGTACCATATAAAAATATGTGAGATGTACCATACAAAAATATGTGATATTTACCATACAAAAGTATGTGAGATAACCGTACAAAAGTATGTGAGATTTACCATACAAAAGTATGTGAGATTACCATACAAAAATATGTGAGATTTACCTTACTAAAGTATGTGAGATTAATCATACAAAATTATGTGAGATTTACCATACTAAAGTATGTGAGATTTATCATACAAAATTATGCAGGATTTACAATAGAAAGAGATGTGAGATTTACCATACAAGAGCAAAACGTAGACCAACCCCCATTCGCCTCACCCCCTTCGACATTAGATCCGACGTTTCCAGGTTTTCTTAACATACACTATTCTTGTACGAGATTAAACATGTACTATACTTCACATAAACTTATCATATATTAGAATGTTATTTCACATAAACTTAGTATATATTAGAATGTTACTTCACATAAACTTAGTATATATTAAAATGTTACTTCACATAATCTTAGCATATATTAGAATGTTACATCACATAACTTAGCATATATTAGAATTAATAGAATGCTACTTCACGTAAACTTAGCATATATTAGAATGTTACTTAAGATAAACTTAGCATATATTAGAATTAATAGAATGTTACTTCACATAAACTTAGCATATATTAGAATGTTACCTCACATAAACTTAGCATATATTAGAATGTTACTTCAGATAAACTTAGTATATATTAGAATGTTACTTCACATAAACTTAGTATATATTACAATGTTACTTCACATAAACTTAGTATATATTAGAATGTTACTTCACATAAACTTAGTATATATTACAATGTTACTTCACATAAACTTAGTATATATTAGAATGTTACTTCACATAAACTTTGTATATATTACAATGTTACTTCAGATAAACGTAGTATATATTACAATGTTACCTCACATAAACTTAGCATATATTAGAATGTTACTTCACATAAACTTAGTATATATTACAATGTTACTTCAGATAAACTTAGTATATATTACAATGTTACTTCAGATAAACTTAGTATATATTAGAATGTTACTTCACATAAACTTAGTATATATTACAATGTTACTTCAGATAAACTTAGTATATATTACAATGTTACTTCACATAAACTTGGCATATATTAGAATGTTACTTCACATAAACTTAGTATATATTAGAATGTTACTTCACATAAACTTAGTATATATTAAAATGCTGCTTCACATAAATTTAGCATATACATGTATTAGAATGTTACTCCACATAAACTTAGCGCATATTGGAATGTACTGTACTTCACATCAACTTAACGTATATTGGAATGTACTGTATTTCACATAAACTTAACGTATATTGGAATGTACTGTATTTCACATAAACTTAACGTATATTGGAATGTACTATACTTCACATCAACGTAACGTATATTGGAATGTACTATACTTCACATAAACTTAACGTATATTGGAATGTACTGTACTTCACATCAACTTAACGTATATTGGAATGTACTATACTTCACATCAACTTAACGTATATTGGAATGTACTGTATTTCACATAAACTTAACGTATATTGGAATGTACTGTATTTCACATAAACTTAGCATATATTGGAATGTACTATACTTCACATCAACTTAACGTATATTGAAATGTACTATACTTCACATAAACTTAACGTATATTGGAATGTACTGTACTTCACATAAACTTAGCATATATTGGAATGTACTGTACTACACAGAAACCTAGCGTGTGTTGGAACGAACAATATTCCATAGAAATTTAGTCTGTATTGAAATGTACTGTATCTCATAGAAACTTAGTGTGTGTTGGAATTTACTGTACTTCACAGAAACTTAGTGTGTATTGAAATGTACTGTACTCCATAGAAAATTCGTGTGTGTTGGAATGTACTGTACCTCATAGAAACTTAGTGTGTGTTGGAATGTACTGTACCTCATATGAATTTAGCGGGTTTTGAATGTACTGTACTTTATAGAAACTTAGTGCGTATTAGAATGTTCTGTACTTCACATTAAATTAGTTTGTGTTGGAATATATTGTACTTTGTAGAAACTTAATTTGTGTTGGAATGCACTTTTCTTCACAGAAACTTATCGTGTGTTCGAATGTACTGTACTTCATCGAAACTTTGTGTGTATTGGAATGTACTGTACTTCATAGAAACTTTATGTGCATTGGAATGCACTGTGCTTCATCATAGAGAATTAATCTGTGTTGGAATATATTGTACTTCACAGAAACTTAGTGTGTATTTTAATGTACTGTATTTCATAGAAACTTAGTATGTGTTGGAATTTACTGTACTTCATAGAAACTTAGAGTGTATTCGAATGTACTGTACTTCATATAAATTTAGAGTGTATTATAATGTACTGTATTTCACAGAAACTTAGTGTGTATTTTAATGTACTGTATTTCATAGAAACTTAGTATGAGTTGGAATTTACTGTACTTCATAGAAACTTAGAGTGTGGAATGTACTGTACTTCATAGAAACTTTGTGTGTATTGGAATTTACTGTACTTCATAGAAACTTTAGTGTGTATTGGAATTTACTGTACTTCATATAAACTTAGAGTGTATTATAATGTACTGTATTTCATAGAAACTTAGAGTGTATTATAATGTACTGTACTTCATATAAACTTAGAGTGTATTATAATGTACTGTATTTCATATAAACTTAGAGTGTATTATAATGTACTGTATTTCATATAAACTTAGAGTGTATTATAATGTACTGTATTTCATATAAACTTAGAGTATATTATAATGTACTGTACTTCATATAAATTTAGAGTATATTATAATTTAGTGTACTTCATATAAACTTAGAGTATATTATAATGTACTGAATCTGTTACTTCATATAAATTTAGTGTGTAGCAGGTACGAAACACTATTACCTAACTTCCAAAATGACAGTAGCATGACGTAATGACTAAATATAGACATGAACACGATGTTACAAATACCACAAGAATAAAGAGCAGCCACAAAAGGAAAGGAATAGACAAAATGAGGAAAATAACTATGGGCAGCAAACACGCTCAATCCAATCACATCCACATCGCTGTTAAGGAATGATGCATTGTGAATCATGCAAATTAAGACTCCTTAACAAGCGGAGTATATCCCGCTTTCTATAACTTGACGCGAGACACGTAATGAGAACTCGCCTCACATCACCTCATCTGGACACGACATGAATCTGTCAGTGTCACAGGCCTTTCAACCCTAGCTGACACACTGATACTAGTGATACCTTTTTCTTCCACCTGAGCCGCTTGGGAATAATGCGTGTAAATTGTCTTTCTTTCTTTCTTTCTTTCTTTCTTTCTTTCTTTCTTTCTTTCTTTCTTTCTTTCTTTCTTTCTTTCTTTCTTTCTTTCTTTCTTTCTTTTTCTTTCTTTCTTTCTTTCTTTCTTTCTTTCTTTCTTTCTTTCTTTCTTTCTTTCTTTCTTTCTTTTCGTTAGAGTTAATTTTGTTAAACCCTTGTAACGGAGACTCAAACTCTTACGGCCTGAAATGGCTTCGGGTAAGTTTCGGAGTCATGCTTTCTTAATCCACCCTTTCGATCGGGTTGATTCCACTTTCAGTTTTTAAGGAACACAAAGTCAGATTTCTTTCTTTCAAGCTTCAGTGAGCGGATTGGCGGATCGCTTGGTAGGTTAATTTTGTTAAACCCTTGTAACGGAGACTCAAATCTTTCATCTTGCCTGAAATGGCTATTACTCATAAGTTCGCGGAGTCATGCGGATAATCCACCCTCGGCGATCGGGTTGATTCACTTTCAGTTTTATAAGGAACACAAAGTCAGATTTACGTGCTTGTGCCAAGCTGCAGTGAGCGGCTGGCGGACGCTGCTGGTAGGTCCTGATGTGATATCCAATGAAAACAACCATTTTACTCATCTTTCATCTTGCTATTATTACTATTACATAAGTTTACTCTGAGATCACCACAATAAACCACCAGATGGACAAATCGTGAATTTCTATGAGATGTGATATCCAATGAAAAACCAGATTACAAATCTAGGAACTCATGATGTGATATCCAATGAAAACAACCAGATTACAAATCTAGGAACTCATGATGTGATATCCAATGAAAACCACCAGATTATAAATCTAGGAACTCATGATGAGATATCCAATGAAAACCACCAGATTACAAATCTAGAAACTCATGATGTGATATCCAATGAAAACCACCAGATTACAAATCTAGGAACTCATGATGTGATATCCAATGAAAACCAGATTATAAATCTAGGAACTCATGATGTGATATCCAATGAAAACCAGATTACAAATCTAGGAACTCATGATGTGATATCCAATGAAAACCAGATTACAAATCTAGGAACTCATGATGAGATATCCAATGAAAACCACCAGATTACAAATCTAGGAACTCATGATGAGATATCCAATGAAAACCAGATTACAAATCTAGAAACTCATGATGTGATATCCAATGAAAACCAGATTACAAATCTAGGAACTCATGATGAGATATCCAATGAAAACCACCAGATTACAAATCTAGGAACTCATGATGAGATATCCAAGGAAAACCAGATAACAAATCTAGGAACTCATGATGTGATATCCAGCAGTCAACCGCTAGGCCATTCACTCAAACTTCTCTCCTTAAAAAACAAAACAAAACTTAAAAACTGCAAGATCATATTACGACTCACAGTTGAAACAATGACTTTGAGTTTGAATGAGCTTCTCCGCTGGCAGCCTATATCAATTAACATGTGTCTATTGATTTAATTTGGCATAGATAGCAATAATTGCCCTGCCCATTGCTTTTATTACCCGGACATCGATCAACCCCCCCCCCCACCATCACACACCACGACCACATTCGACCTTGAAAACAATTAATTAACTTGACAATCACGAAATCTAAAAGAAGCAGGCATCAATCAACACACGATCATGCCATAACAAGACTATGGATATTAAACAAATGACAGCAGAAAAAGCCATCGACATAGATCTACATGTGTACAATTTCAATTTCAATTTCAATCGTCTTTATTGATCCTTTAAAAAAGGAAATTGTACTTGTTTTATCAGAATTTCCGTTTAAAAAATAAAAGAACACATCAATGCATTTAAATTAAAAACAAATTTAACTTAGTTAATCATTAAATGTTTAGATTTTAGGAGAAGTATACAAAAATTCAATGGTGGGTAAATAAATAGTGCGGTGAAACAATATACATACACATTTAAAAAAAAAAAGATAGAATAATTATAGACAAATCAGTTTAGCTTTATACACATTCATTAACTTATCATAAATCATTCATTCACCATCCATCAATTTACATTTCTTAAACGCTATGAGGAAAACGCCATTGTGCTTTCAAAGTAAGGTATGGTCAAACTTTCGTATGGCGCTTGGAAGAAAAGATCTAACATGTCTCTCAGTGTGGGATTTTAAATGTATAAGTCGACCGCTTCTACTACTTGTTTTGGGTATGGAGAAAAGAGGGTGGGTGTTGTCTTTAAATTTACTCCTGAGTTTGCTCTTGCATTGAATATCATACAGATCTTCAAAGTTCTCCGGCTCTATATCATTTATGAGTTTCCCTATGTGTTTCAGTGTTCTATTAAATTTCTTCTTTTCTCTATCTCTTGTATTGCCTCCTATGCAGTTATACTAAAAATAGTAATACTCTTTATGCAAGCTTGATGGGAAAGTCTTACTAGAGCGTTATCAATTTGAAACTTAAAAAGCTTCCTCATCGAATACATTCTTTTGTTCACGTTCTTTAAAACTTTATTTGATTGTTTTTGCCATTGTAGCTTCTGGTCAAAAATTCTGCCAAGATATTTATATTCATTAACTTTCTCAACTGTTTCATCTTTTATAACAATATCCTTATGGATGTTATTTGTCCTCCTAAAATAAAATAAAATAATAAAAAATGTACTGGTCGTCGTAGAATCATGGTTGAAGGAAAAGGAGAAGAAGCCATCATTGCACTTGCACTTGCAGAACCAAAACTGCCTGGGTAAGGAATAGAATCATTCTGACGTGAAACAAAACAAAATCCGGGGGGGGGGGGTGCCGGCGAGGAAAAGAAACGGAAAAGAAAGAAAAGAAGATGAGATAAGAGGGGTAGCATCGCAATGAGTCATCTTTACTGCCAAAATTTATCAAGGATAAGACCATGCAATACAAATCATTTGAGTCGGCAGAAAGGGTGATTGATTTCAAACATGGCTCCCGATTGCATGTCATTTACTACAGATCACCACTCAGTGAAGGAAAGACACTCTAAAAAAACCTCTTACTTTATTGGTAATTTTGAGGACTTCGTTATTAGGTATGATATAAAGGCAAGGAAAACAAAAAAACATTGTTGTTGGAGATTTCAATTTGCACTATGATCGGATACCCGAGACAACATAAAAAAAGTAATTAAACTGCTTTCGACCCACCATAATTATGTCACAGCAGGTTAGCAAAGCGACTCTCACGTCACAGCAGTGGGCACATCATTGACTGGGTTTTAACAAGCGCTGACGTTGAATTGGCGACTCTGGCATGAGTAAATGACGTGTGTCTGTCTGACCATTCATCCGTGTCCAGTGGCGTTGGAGGCTGTTGGCCAAAAAAGTTCAAAGAAAAGGGGAGGTGTGTTGAGAGACTTCAAGAAGATCAATGTTTTGGCATTCAAAGCAGACTTATATCTCTTTCTCTCGAAGCAAAGTATCAAGATGTTAACGTGAACAATGTCAACAGTGCTGTCATTGAAGCATTGCACAAACACGTGCCTATAACTAAAGGAACTGTGGATGTTAGAACATCTTCTCCTTGGTACAATTTAGAAGTAAAGCGGGCTAAACAAGAAAAAGAAAGACAGAAAAAATGTGAAAGATATCGGGTTCGATCATTGACAGAGAAAGATACACCATGAGAGACATCTTAAGACAGTAACTAAAAAGGCCAAAAGAAAGTACTTCTTCAAAAAAGTTTGATAATATTTGCAATTCAAAATGTTTTTCTTCAGAATAGTAAACAACATAATTAGAAAAGAGCAGACATTAAATTTGCCATTGCGCAGCGATGAAAATTAGCCTGTAGAGCGGTTAGTAGACATTTTATTGATAAGATATCAGACATCATAAAAAAAATTGGACGAGGTTGCTAGTTGCACTAAACTTATCATCCGATAGTGAACCCGTGACATCATTCACTGAAATTTCTATTGAAGTCATGAAGAAAATCATTTTCGCGAGTCTAAACAAATATTGCCAACTAGATCCTATGCCAACTCCTTCCATAAAGTTCTATAGAGTTGGCAACTCCGTCTATAAAGATCGCAGTTTAAACTTGTCTTTATGAATTTATGAGACACCAATATTTCACTAGCGAACAACGTAAAACAATATCGATGTTTTCCTCGACAGTTCCCCTTGTCAGATTAGAAAGTGTGTCATAATCAGGCTTCAAAAAAAAAAAAAAAAAGACCCTACATTACGATAGAAGCGCGCAACAAGCTTATTCTGTCTCTGATTTTCTCAAAGATCAACTACTGCAATTAATTTATTTTTTTGATTTTCCGCGAGAACAACTTCCAACGGCTACACAAAACTTCAAAACAACGCTGGTCGAATCATTTTCCAGAAGAAAAGGAAAGGCAATGCGTCTGCTCCCCTCCGACAGCTGTGCTGACCTCCTGTTGAGCAACGAGTGTAGCTCAAGGCAACAACTACCGTTTTCAAATGTGTATTTCAATACGGCTCCGGCGTATGCCTGTAACCTGCTAGAGCGTGATCAACCCCGAAGGTTACTTCGTGCAAGAGACATGTCCTCCAATTGAAGATTTCAAGCTGTCGGTGGAAAGATGGCAAGCGTCGTTTCCAATACTTTGGTTCAAGTCCAAGAATATGGAACATCCTTCCACGTGTCCTTAGAAATCTTCAAAAAGCCCATCAAGACGCATGTGTAAGGATTGGCGTTTCATTGAATTTTTATTTCTTCAAGTGTCTTAGTCCAAAGCTTATACATATTGTGTTCTTAGCATTGAAATTGAAATTCGTGCAGAGCCCTCGGTTAGGCTAGGGGCGTATAGCACAATGCAAATGTTTACTTTATTATTATCTCCATATATAATTCTGGTCTTTATGACGACATAGCGTTTAACGTTGTCCGGATAGACTCACATACCACACGACAAAATTGTCTGAAATTTCACAACTGCTTTTGGCAAATATTATTTCGTGTTCTAGGCATAACATCAATTGAATTCGTGTTTTCTTTCATCGTATTGTGTTTGCAAATGACGCTTTTATTTTCGATAAAACATGTTTGCGACAATCGGTAGTAAATTCGATATTGACTTCCGACTTCCGCTCATTATGATGACACTAAATAAATCACGCATTCGTGCGAAAAAATTCAGGGATTCAAGATCTTCCCTGCCACTCTAGATATCATCATTTTTTTCAGTTTCTTTCTTTCTTTCTTTATCAGTTCCCATTCTACCATTCGGTGTATGGGTTCAGATGCCCGAGATGATCTTTCTCCAGGATGCCCTCCCCTGGCATTTTCTGTTTCCTTCCAAAAAAAGTTAAATTTCTATGCTTCAATGCCTCTTTTATATCTTCTTCCCCTTTCTCCGAGGTCTGCCTTTTGCTCTATTACCTTGGGTTTTAGCACTGTATACTGATTTAGCTATTCTATTGTTATTCATTCTGTTTACATGCCCAAACCATCTCAATTGATTTATCTTATTTATTTTTTATTGCATCTGCTTTGGTTTTATCTCTTATTGTTGTCTCTCCTTTACCTATTACTCATCCTGACGTTTCTAGATTGTTGCCTAGTGTTTAAATATCCTAAAACTAAAACCATTAGTTCTTGTTTGTGTTTAAGATGCTCTGTAGCTATTTGTAAATCGTTTTCGAAGATATCATTTTCTTCTTTCGTGGCGTTTTCTTTTGGTCCATTAGTAATTAATAATTTAAGTTCTCTTTCTTTTTGGTTTAATATTTACCTCTAATAACCGTGGGCTTATAAATGTCCAACTTTCTAATAGCTTTTTATGCATTTCATGTACTAGGAGGCCTATTCCTGATCTAGCTCTATCTTTTACATCTATTCCTGGGAAGATTTAGATATGATTTGGTCCTACATTTTCTATTCCTTGTCCTTTTTTCTTTGTTTCTGTATTGGCCAAAATGTCTTCTTTGAAATTTTCCATTTCTTCAACTAATTCTAACTCTTTTCCATTTATTGCCTTAACATTCCATGTTCCAAAAATCACAGTCCGTATTCGTTTCCATGTTCGTCTTTGAAAGGTCAAGCCGGATATATTGTATTTATTTCTCTGAATCAGTTTGGCTTTGGATAAGCAGGGATTACCCCACTGTATGCTAGGTAGATGGTTGGAATGCCACCTTGAGGCCCTCTACCAGGCCTTGTTATTTTCTGTCAAGGTTAACTCCCATAGCCTTTGGTCATTTTAAGACCACATGCAAGGCAACAGGTTGTTATTTTTTTCAGGGTTACATCCCTTAGCCTTTAGTAAGCCAAGACCTACATGCAAGGCAGCATGTTGTTTTCTGTCAGGGTTAACTCCTTAGCCTTTGGTCAGCTAAGATCCGCATGCAAGGCAGTAGGAGACTCGTTGAGTGCGGGATCATCTCTATAGTTTCTACGGATACGAATTTAGCGTCACAGTGGTAAGTTTTAATCCAAACTCAGTGACCGGTGTAAGAATATATAACCTATTGATATAACTAGAACGGGCTAGCTCTAGATCTGATAGATTAGAAGATCTTGATTCCAAAATTGACTCGAGGTTTTTCAAGGTCTAGGATTCTAAATCTAAATCAAATCTATATCTAAATTTAGATTCTATATTATAAACAATATTTTTAAGCCTAGATCTAGAGCAACATTTCTAGATCTAAAATCTAACTAGATTTGAGACTCGAGGCTATATTTTTAAATAATCAAAATTTAGCTCTGGCTCTAGATCTACATCCGATGTAGATCCTAGATCTAGATCTAGATCTAGCTGTTTTATTTGAGGGACGTACGATGACGGACGTGCGATGAAGGACGACTAAATAAATGCATTCACACAGAAAAAGAATCGTTCGCCAGTGTAGTCCAGTAATCAACATAGATGCCAAAGCAAAGTTGAAGGTATTGTTATGGCTCAAAGCAAACGACGAAATGAAGAAGAGGAATGAGATTTTGGGTCCATCCCATTTCTTCCCAGCGATTGTTGTTTGGAGAATATCATCATCTACTCTACCGCAAGTACTTGCAGACGTAGAAAAATGTATGGCATATATTGAGGAGGAGAGGAGGAAGATGAGCAGGAAATAAGAATAAAATAGGATCAAATGAACCACTGATTTCTTACTAATTACTAATATGTTATGGTTGTTACAAAAACATACAATATGATACAATAAACATGTATGAGACCGGAGACTTTCAACACATTGCTTCATTTGATTTCGCCCTCCATTGAAAAAGAAACGACCAATTACAGGATGATGAGGAGGAGGAGGATGAGGAGGGAGAGGAGGAAGATGAGCAGGAAATAAGAATAAAATAGATCAAACTGCAAACGAAAGAGGAGGAACCACTGATTTCTTACTAATTACTAATATGTTATGGTTGTTACAAAACATACAATATGATACAATAAACATGTTATGTTCAAGATGGCATCTTTTTTGTGTAAAATAAAAATTATACTTTGAATATTGATTTCCTGCTTGATTTCCTTTCAGTTTCAGGCTTGGACAGCGTATTGTCTTTTAGAATACACTTTGTTTGTCTTGTCATAGAGTCTAGGTTTTTTATACACAGCATTAATGAGTAAATCACATTCTATAGTGTCCACGATGTAGAGTTTGTGACTTCTTTAGCGAATGAGTATTCTATTGCAGTTGTTTCAAATGACAACTACAGAGGTCCTCTTGGTGACCATAATATTAAGGGATAATGTTTTTTTTCACGACCGGTCGTGAATTTACACTCATTTTAATAGGCGAGTCAATCTAACTACGCAATGAACTATCATACTAATATTACTAATAAGATTTATTTAATCGAAGACAATAAAAATATTTTCTTTATTATTGAGAAAAAGCACATTCTGCTCGAGCTTTCTGGCTTTTTGGTCGCTGATTTTAAATATAATCAGATTTTATATACGACTATTCCCTGCTTCAGTATGGTCAGTTAAAGATTTGTCGTCCAGGTTTCTGAGTTAACCACAGTCAAGAGACTCAGCTTTCTAATAAACTGGCACTTACTAACACTCTAACAGAGTATCCGGCAATGGATCTGACTTCGATGGTTGAGCTAAAACAAAAAACCCAGAAAAAAACCTCGAAGTAGCATAGGATTGGAATTCGAAGGTCGGTCTTAACCAAGGCCAAAATTACCCCTTTTGGCTTAATAAGATCGGAGCAGCGCAGAATCGAAGTTCCAGCCTCGACCCATTGGAAGCGAGGTAGACATGGCGTGTGGCGACGTCTCCCAGTCTCACTAAAAATAATGGCCTACAAAAGAGGAGGCACTCATCGCCGTCATGTGGATGAGCTTATTTTAAAAAATGAAGGCGGAAAAAGGGCGTGAGTGGTGCAGCAGTGCACGCATTCGCATTTGGCCTAGATCTAGATCTAGACGGAGACGCCCACGTGGGCCCATTGGGTCAGCCGTAGCCTTCGTAATAGAGATAGCCTGCTCTAACCACAGCGTGACGTCACACCGTGTGGCGGTGGTTTTCAGACAGTGAGGGGCACAGAACACTAAAACAATATTTTTTTAGTGTTCTGTGGTGAGCTATCTACACTACACTTAGGTAGGCTACACAATAATAGTAAGACTGTGTAGTAGTAGTGCATACTAGGCATTGATAATATTATATGTGTAGTGTGTTTTATATTTGTTGTTGTTTGTCAATATTCTTTAACCAATCATAATGTATGGATTCTCCCCCATTTCCCTATGTAAAGGTTGATTGTGTTGCTTGCCAGTTGGTATGTTAGGTCACCTACTATTAACGATAAAGTAATAGTAATAGTAATAGTGATGAAGAGCTCAAAGAAGGACAAGACAAGACGTGGCTACATTTCGGATATAATATTATAACCCTTCTACGGACCTAAATACGAAGGACAGAAAGAAACACAGAAAAATAAGGATAGGTAATAAATGAGAGAAAAGCAAAGAAAATCTAAACTTCTGGATTTAGAAATGTAAAAAATAAAAGTGTTGAGATTTGTAGAGATGATATCCTTTTCAGAATAAATTAAGGTTACACGTGGAATACGTAATAGCATGGGTAAAAAAGATTATCGCCAAAGCACCTATCGTTTTGCCAGGGCAATTTTCCTTCAGTAGAATTGAAGTAACTCATAATTTTTTCTCGAACTCGCATGGCATTCTTTGACTTGAGGCCCTGCTTTTTGTTGATTGTAAATTGTAACATCGTCCCCGGAGTTGGTGTGGCTGGCTCAGTCACGGCAGGATCAGTTCTACTGATGACGGTACGGTAGATCTTTGTGGCTCTTGTATCAATATAATATAAAATTGTGTAGAACCGTGATCGCCTTCACCACATCTGTGGCAGACTTTGGCTGCTCCTCTATTTGGCGAAATAGAATTCTCCACATTTGAGCAAGTTTTCCAGAAGAACACTCGACAGAATTCCTCCCTCGAGACAAACGGTAGTTGAAGTTGAATATTTCTTTTTCTAGTGTTAGCTGACGGTGTGAAAAAGGCTTCATTATGTTCTCCCGAAGTGGGAAGGCATCATCGGCCACGAAGACATACGGGATTGTAATGTTTGTTCCACGAATGACAGATTCACCAGGTAGATCTAGATCTAGATCTAGCTTGTTTTCAAGAAGTCGCTTACCAAATGCCGAGCGAGAAAATACTCCACCATCACTATTGCCGCCGCAAGAACCTACATCAACAACGATACGTATTTCACTTGCATCTGTGACAGCTAACAAGACGATAGAGAAGAATCCTTTATAATTATAAAACTTTGATCCTGAATTGTTCGGCTTTTTTGATCCGGATATATATGTTTTCCATCAATTGCACCAAGGCAATGGGGAAAATTAAATCTTGTATCGAAATCAGCTGCAATCTTTAGCCACTGCTGCTTGTCTGGCAATGACATCGGCATGACTGTAGCTCTGTCCATAAGACCTGGCATGTTTCTTTTATGATGCCCCGAACTGTTGAGACACCAGCCCGAAAATGAAAAGAAAGGGACGCATGGTTTTCTCCAGATGCAAGATACCTGAGAATGATAGAATAGAGAGTTTCAGTAAGCAAAAACTAATCAATTCTGTCGTTTTTTCTTTCATAGATGATGAGGCTCGGAGGCGGTGGAAAAAGGTACGGGATTACTTCCAAAAATCCCACCGTGAAATGACAACGAGCAAATCCGGATCTGCAGGAGGCAAGAAAAAGAAATGGTACCTTTACGACCGCATGCTCTTCGTCCTGCCTTACATTGGTGACAGAAGCACTACAACCAATGTGCCACCAGTCTCGTCTGATGAAGACAATATCGATGATGAGGACATGTCTCAAGCCAGTGCATCACACCCTTTACGTCTGCACAGCATGCCGATACACTCACGCCTACCCCCCCCCCAAGTCTTCCCTACTTTGGCCACTGAAGAAACCATTCATCAGAATCCTCTATCAAACCCCTCCATAACATTGGAATCTCAGTCTCAGCCCCTACAAAATCCTCGTCCTCGCAGACCAAAATTATTTCCACAGCACAGGAACAAACATACAGAGTTTAATTCGGAAATGTTTAAGGCAGCACAACGATTAGGCAATAAACCTGTTGAAATGGATGATGATGAGCATTTTTTCAAAAATCTCATTCCAAAAATGAAAATGCTGAGTACTATAGACAAAATGAAATGTCAGGCTGAAATTCACACGACTGTTTTGAGATATCTCGAAAAAGCTAGCGACAGTCATGTTATGCAGCCGGAGCGAATCCACCATACACCACCTCCAAACACAAGTACATACCCGCACATCCCTTCTGGTCCATCACGACCCCAAATGTCTCATAGTCCACAAACAAACATATATGTGCAAAGTCCCATTCAATATGAGGGGTACCAATACAGTACATCACAATACCAACAATACCAATAATTCATCACTTCATTTCATAATTCAGTTTGTTTGATAATTCAATTTAAATCCAATTTATATTCTTTGTTTACAATGTCACATTCAATTTTCTGTTTAGTTTAGCGTTAATAAACTCCCTTTGTTATACATACATAATATGTTTCTTTATCATTTCGTCTTGCCATAGTTACTCTAGTGTAAAAAGTTGCTTTTATCTAACGTCCCCTATCGAGGACAGAGCCGAAGTTCAGCGCCACAAACGTAGACAATGTGAGCGAAAAACCTTGCCCAAGGGTTTATCACAGTGTCACAACAGGGAATCGAACCCGCGACGTTTCCTTGATACATTTCGATTTTAAGGTACCTATAAGTACTATAACTTACCTCAACGTGATGATCAAACGTTCCTTTGGTGACAATGGTTTTCTAAAATTGGTGGTTCTCTTTTCAAAATACGGGCTGACTTTGTGCAGAAGCAGATGAAACGTTGATGGCTCATCCTGATATATGATAAACATTTTTCCTCGTCTGAAAGGACTTGCTCAATTAGATGATTATATTCATCATACTTACTTCGCCATTGGTAAATTTTGTGAACCCAATAACGGCGTCTGTTCAATCTTCTTTTTCTCAACCAATATAAAAGCAGCCACTGAAATATTTCTTCATCCATTTTTAGTGAACATTGAAAATCATAAATACACTTGAATGATGGGACACAACGAATTATAACACCGTTTTAATTACCCCCTTTGAAATAAAACAATGATTCAAGATAGATAGTTAGTGCCATCGCTCGATTTGGGGAGAGCAATGGGAGGGGATGGGAGGGGAGAGGCCTTCACTCTGTCACCGACGTAGGCCTCTCCTCTCCCTTGCTCGCCCCAAATGGCGCGAGGTGCGACTTGGTGCTTGGTGACTCTACTGACTCGAGTTTACTAGGTGGAATTTGTGCCTCGAATCGAAGGAAGACAAACCCTACCCCATCCGCCCCACCATCACCCCCACGAAAATATCCCGCCCTTACCCTGCCCTCCCCTACCCCTTCCTATCCCGGGCAAAGTTGGGTCCCTCTAGCAGTTCACACCCCTTGTGCTTATCTATGGCACTCGAGGCGAGCTTACTAACTGGCCAGCTTCCCAGCTCAAGGTCGCGCAATGTTTTGGTCCCATCGCGAAGCCGAAAGTCGTGGTTGGCGAGCGAGAAAACTGTTCATTTAACTTCTCTTCACATATATGGTTGCAATGAATATTATATTGCCTATGTATTAAAATATAACGGATAAATGTGAGAATGAAAAAGAAAAGATTACATGCCAGAATATTACAAATGTACATCAATTTTTATATTACTACCCTGGAGTGAGAGTTGGAGAGAGACTGGATGGCTGAAATGAGAAGACAAGAAAGAGAGGGATTCATTGTTGAAACTTTCAAGAAAGAAAGAAATTTTCCACTGAAACCAAACAAAAAACAAACAAAAAAGAAGAAAAAAAGAGAGTGGCCCGCGGCTCAAACTAGATCTAGATTTCTAGACCTAATCAACTGTACTGCGAGCGATTAAAGACCTAAATTAATATT
Organism: Doris montereyensis; assembly: GCA_037039925.1. NCBI lineage: Eukaryota > Metazoa > Mollusca > Gastropoda > Nudibranchia > Dorididae > Doris > Doris montereyensis. The sequence goes on from JAXRKP010001038.1 coordinate 62,215, forward strand.
AGATCTACATACTGTATAGATCTAAATCTAGATTATGTATTAGATTTAGAGATCTAGATCTAGATTTCTAATCGTAGGTCTATATTATTATATTATTACTAGATCTATCTAGATCTACCGCACATCGACGTTTCATGAAACAAATTAGAAAACTCATGCACGTAAAATAGGAAAAGAAACTAGAATTGATGAACATAGATTTAGATCTAGATCTAGGTTCTAAAGTTCTAGATCTAGATCTATACGAGAATAAACCTTCCTGCAACAACAGTAACAAGTAGACAGTTACAGAGATGAGTTGACAGGAGAAGTAGGCCTAGAGTTAGAAACAGTGCTTATCAAGGATTGGAGTGTTCATTACAAAGCTTCAATCAAAACAAACACATTAACAGACGTGTAGTGTGTTGTGGTACTAGTGGTAGTAAAAGTAATACATGTAGTAGTAAAACAAATAAAGGGACACAAAAATAAGAAAATACCCAACGATTTATTGACATGTACAAAACAGACAGTGACAGTTTCGGGTTTTGTTATAATCATTATAATGTCAATAAATCGTTGGGTATTTTCTTATTTTTGTGTCCCTTTATTTGTCTCTCACTCTCATACCCAACAGTGACTTGACTCTTTATCACTTACATGCAGTAGTAGTAGTAGTAGTAGTAGTAGTAGTAGTAGTAGTAGCAGCAGCAGTTGTTGTACCGCAGCTGCAGCAATTTTCAGAATGCCAATTGTTGCGTATATTTTTAACTAAAAGAACTGTGTCATACAAGAGAAACAAAGGCCGCGTGGAGTCAGTTGGTGATACTGCTCTCCAGGGAGAAGAAGGATGAGATTTGAACATTTTAAAAAAGGATTGATTTACGCGGTTATTATCATTTACAATGCCAATAACTGTAGCGCCACATTTCTCCAAAAGAAAAATAACATCACAAACTTGATTGAATTGAAACAAGGAAGTAAGAGCGTGACATGGCAAAATTTTTGCGAGAAAAGTTTGACCACCAAAAAAAGTATTTTACCATCACACTACACAAAGTAATGTTGTTGCAATTTTATCAGGATTATCAACCGCGTAATCAAAAACAGAACCACCTCTATATGTCACTGACGTTTTCACATAAATTTCATCAATGATTAAAATACAGTTCCTATTTCTTTCATCCATACTGGAAAAAAACATGTTGTCATCACTAGTGTTCTTGGCAATGGAGGTAATCTTCTTAAAGGTACTTATTGATGGAAGCTGTAAATGATTCCTCAGTTGAAGATACATGTACAAACTTCTTGATTGGTTCAACCACGTAAAGGCAAGAAGAAGATCACTGTGAGTGTAAACACGCTGGTTTTGGGGGCATTTAATAATGAAATATTGCTGTTGATAAAGTTAACTTTGTCGTTTTCACAATCATCAGCGCATATAATGATAATCTTTCGATATCATGTAGAAAAATTATGTTTCTTTTTATTTTGACACCAGACTTGTTAAAATCGACCGTTTTTCCGCGATTTTCGGTTGATTGAATTTTTCAATCGGTTTTGTTTCTAACTTTGTGCTCAAAATAATAATAAGTCTCAACCACCATCGTTAAGCTCATTTTCTGCGGAATACCATGATACTATTTATAGAGCTATGGTACAATTAGACACGAGGTGCCGATGATTTGATTAGAGGAACCTCACAGAAACTGTAGTTCAGCTGCTAAGAAAACCGTATTACATACCTTTTTAAAAATAAAAAGCGATAAACAAACAACACACTTACACACATGAAACTGACATGACGAGAGACGGAAGAAATTAAGCTTTCTGATGGTATAGGTTTTATTTGTATTCATGCAGATAAAACGCTGCAATTGTAAGGGCAAATGACTGAAAATCATTCAAAACGATGCCGTAAGCTCAGTTTGGAGTACCTAAAATTATGGTAAACACGAAGATTTTTATAGGCTTCGTATCGCACAGTAAAATGTTCACAATCATCATCAATGAAACAATAAACACAGAAGTCAGGCACTGGCCCAGTCCGACCTTCACTGAAAAACACATAAGTGTTAGTGTTAGTATAAGAAGTAACAAAGTCTTTTTTTGAAAGCCGCTCTTGAAACAATTTGTCAAAATTGTCTGCACACAATGAATCACGTTTCAGAAATTCAGTTATTTTATCAATGTCAACAGTTCTGGATTCCACAGTTGATTTCATTGTACCTCGTGGAGTCGTGCTGCTCACTGGAGTGGGGATGCACGAGGGCGGAATGTTGAGAAAAACTGTTGGTGGAATTGCAGGTACTTTAAACCGACTTCCAGGAGGCCGAAGCATGGGGACATCAACTGGCCAGTGAATTGTACATACTCCCATATTACCAGTGACATTTTCAATGGCAAGTTTATTGGGAAGGCAAGCTAACCATGCACGGCATTTTTCAGTGTCTTTTGGAAAACCGTAAATGGCAATTTTCTCTTTGGATTGGTTAGTTCTGTAACCAGTAATGCAACCTACTACACAGCACTTCCTACCCATTTTAATAGGAGCAACAACCTATAAAAGTCTAATCTGGATAAACTCTAGATTTAGAAATCTAGATCTAGATAAGGTCTCGTTCGTAAAATTAAATTACACTGTTCACTGTCAAAGTCTAGATTTCGCGTCAATGGCCTATTTATTAGAATAGTAAGCTCGCCTCGATGGTACTCAATGGTAATGGCAGGCATCTTTGCACATTTTTTGACGTTCACCACTTACCAGAAGCAACATTGCGCACGGTTTCTGACTATTACGAAATACACCTATTTCAACACTAAGGCTCTAGATCTAGATCTACAAAGGAAACCGCAGATCTGTAAAATAGTAGTGAAACATTTCAGAATTGTTTAAATTCTAGCTCTGGAAGCTAGCGCTAGACAAGATCTAGATCTGGCTCTAGCTAGAGCTCGAATCTAGAAACTTGGGTGTAGATCTAGAAGCCAGTAGAAGCTAATTCAGGATCTATGTATAGATATCTACTCTAGCTCTAGCTATAATTTAAGATTAGATTTAGTTCTATATCTAAATCTAGAGCTATATCTAGATCTGGATTCCAGCTCTAGGTCTAGATATTAAAACTCAGTAGGCTAGTGGTGCATGATATGAGATAATAATATGTCCTTTAATGTCATGATGGATATGGTGACACACGTGCTGAGATTTCCCTCCTGTTAGTGGGGTTATTGCTGACCCACTTTTACAGGTTGCAAAAGAATTAATCGACTGGTGAATGTGTTAGTCTAGTCCAGCATAATGGCGGACTAAATTAATTATGTTGAATTTATGATGATTTACAAAGCGAGTGCCGACAATTTGCCAAACACAATAATATGAATTTTATACGCCTAAAACCTTCCCCGGTTTGATCAAATTGTCGGTGCCAAACAGCTCTGTCCGCTCAGCCGTTTAGAAGATTAGCGGCAACACACACACACACACACACACACATAAACTGAATTATATAGATACATGTATAGAAGATATATTGTGACGTAATCATTTTGGTGTGCCCTAATATCGATTTGTTTATATTTGGAGAGGGAGAACATTTTATAGAACTTTCTCGAAAACTTTAGAATGATAAGGAAATTTGTGTTCTAGAAATAGCTCAGTCTTCGACTATAAATTATAAATAATGAGAGTTACCCAATGTAATGGGCAGAGAAGAACAGGAACTATTGTGTGATTCGAGTTATTATGCCAGCTCACATTAGATACATTTGTGAATTATTTGCTTCATCCAACGATTGATCGTTTACTGTGAGTACAATAAACAACCTTGTTAAAACCTTAAAATTATAAATCGAGCCTTAATGTTATCTGATTGTCTACCGAGCATCTAGATCTAGAGTCATTGCCTGCTACATTTCTACATTTGTAACATTTTGGAGGTCCGCACGGGATCAGACAGCCTAAATCTAGATCTGCATCTAAATCTAGATATTTCCCGCTAGATCTAGATTTTTAGAAATTCCACTGACGTAGATTTTAACCTCATTGAAGAAGGAGAGGCATATAATGAATCGAGATAATCTATGTTTGGACCTAGATCTAGCTGAACAAACCCTAGGCCTTGAAGCTATCGACATCATCGAAGGAACTACACCTAAACCTAAAACTCGGAAGGACTATCACAGTTGGGCAATATTGCTGACTGACAGATCTAAATCAGTGGCCTACGTAGACCGTGGAACCGTCGATTGAAGAAAATAAATAAGTCATTATGTCAGAGGTCATCGCTAGATTATCGGCCGAGTGTGAGGCCATGGACCTAGGAACTCTCAGTACAGGAATAACACTAACAGAGACTGGCCGGCTAACTTTTGCGGAGGCCGATGGTCCCAACGCCACCTCGCTTGTCTTTGTCTCTACGCGGTCAGTGTGTAGTGTGTAATTAACACGGCGTCATCTTTCAAATGGAGTTGAGCGTGGCTGTTTTCAAATTGATTATTATTATTATCTCTGTTACTCATTCACTCATATTGGATTGTTATTATTATTATCATTATCATCAGTTATTCATTGGATTGTTATTATCATTGTGATTATTTTGTTGAACATTCAAGATGGGTAGGAAGTGCAGTGTGTATGGCTGCAAGAGTGGCTATACTATGATAGTGATAGAAATGGATTGAAGAAATCGTTCTTTAGGTTTCCCAAAGACACGGTCGAGAGGTTGAAGTGGGTAAAAGCTTTACCGAACAAATTAGATATCTCACAGATCACCGATAACATGACGGTATGTTCTTTGCATTTTCCAACAAATGTAAGAACTAGAAAAGGTGGAATTCCAATTGAGCCACCAACTATAGTGAGCATCAAAGAGACTTCGTGTTGTGGAACTCCTCAGACAGGAAGAGGACCACGAACAATTCAATCGAATCAAGGATTCAGGATGAGGATATTCAACTCAAATATTTTAGTGAGAGAGACAGATTTAAATTAGACAACTTTTTTGATAAATTGAACAGTCTTCGAGTGTCATGATGGAACTCTTGTCATAAACAATAATAGCAGTTTTTCATTTCTCAGCAGAAAGAGAACAGGGCCAATATTTTTATTTTCTATTCATTTTGAGGTTGTCAGTCTTTCTGTGGATGGCATAAAAGAGATTAAATATGAGGGCTATAATGAACTTCAACGTGTTCGTCATGGCTTTTAAAAGATGGTGTTCTGAACGGGTGGGATGCTATGAAAACAGTTGTTGATTATATCATCAAATCGGATTCTGATGAAGGATACCAGACTCAAAGAAAATGATTTGCATGAAAAATTCCGATTCATTTATCGGCAAATTCATCTTTTAAATTCCTACAAGAACTGTAAACTTTACAGTAGCAGTGACTTGTGTCTGGCATTTGCTTGGTATTCAACGTCCAGGGCTCTCTACTCCAAGTTAAAGAGTATTTGCAACTGCCCTCACAATCAGTCCTCAGAGGATTGACCAGCACAGCAAAGAGCCTTGATGACAACAAACTCTTCACTTCATTCTTTAATGGTCAAGGAGACAACAGTAGAGGCTGCATCTTGATAATGGATGAAATCTATGTAAAATCTTCATTAACATTATATCAAGGTAAGCATTCTAATACTTTTTGTCCTTATAACTACATGTACATATATAACCTTATTACTGCAGTATTATATATATACACACACATATATATTATATATACACATATATTATGTGTGTGTGTATCACTATATATTATATATATATAATGTAATACACAAATTATATATTATATATATTATTATATACCTATATATTATATAATCTGTATATAATAATATATATCATGTATTATAGAGGATAATATTATATAATTATATAGGTGTATGTGTGTATTATGTGTATGAAAGTCATGTATAGTTTAGTATGTGTTGTAAGCGTGTATGATATGTATGTTTGTATGGTATGCTTGTTTGTATACAATGTAGGCTATGTAAGGTATTATTTATGTATAATATAATATACACGCGTGTGTAGTATTATATAATATGTAATGCATCGTGTATGGATGCCTGTATGCAATCTTTGTACATCCTGTGTAGTTGCATTTACAGCGAACATATTAAATTATAAGCGTCGAATATAACATGTTAAAAGTATCCAAGGTTTATTTTATTCTAGTTAGTAGAGATGTCAGTTTAGTTTTTACATTAATCATTAATAAATTATTATTAAGGAGATTGTTTTTACATTTCTTTTTTTAACTGTCCACAATTTTTCTTTACAGGCTTTTTTGTACATTTGTTGTATTTCTATAAATTGAGTTTTGAACGATAAACAACATTGATGGCAATCATTAAAAAGAGTGTCATAGCCTGCTTTATTTCAGATCAAATACGATGTTTAGGTGTGTTTTTTCTTTCGACAAATTATTTTCTCTCTATTAGTATTACTAGTGCTAGTGCTGAATCATGGTCTACTAGTCCTGGTAGTAAGCTTATGTTTTATACTATTAATGCCATTGATGAAGAATTGTTCAAGTGCAGGAGTAGTACTCTGTTAGTCTTTATAAGTCTGTCAGAATTTAACGACTCCCTTTCAAATTTTTAACATTAGTATGATTTATTTTTCTTACTAGGTGGTTCAGTCCATGGATATGCTGAAGATCAGCCAAACAAGCTGGCAACAACAATGCTTGCCATAATGGTAAAGACTTTCTTTACAAAAGAAACCTTCCTCTTAAAATTGATTCCTGTCCATGCACTGACAGCAGACACTCTAAATAAGTTCATCAATGGAGCGCTTTCCCAAGTACATCAGTGTGGGGGTAAGGTTATTGGTGTCATCTGCGACAATAACAGAGTCAACCAAGCCACATTCAAGATGTTCTCCCCAATTGATCCTGACCGGCCTTGGATGGTGAACTCTCCATATGACAACGAGCAGCCCCTCTTCCTTATATATGACCCCGTTCATCTTCTTAAAAACATTCGTAATAACTGGCTCACGGAGAAGGAGCAAACCCTTAAATTTCAGTGTGATGGTGAGGAACTCTTCGCTTCTTGGGAGCCTTTGAAAGCCTTGTACTTTGTACAGACACGAGAGCGAGATATTCACCTCAGTGTCACACTTGACAAAGGCATCATTGAATCCGACCAACATTGAGAAACAAAAGGTTTCTTTGGTGCTGGATGTTTTCTGTGACCAGACGGTGGGGGGCCCTCAGAACATCGGAGGCAACTCAAAATTTTGAAGGGGCGGCAGACACTGCACTATTTGTATCTCAAGTCATCAAGCTATGGAAGCTTTTGAATTGCAAAAGCAAATTTACAGCCCATCGTTTGAACGATCCACACAGGCTGGTGATTGATAGTACAGAACAGTCACACAGTGGTCTTGCTTTACTACAACAATGGGCAGATCATACTGTGCTCCAAAAACCTCAAATAGGAATACGTATGAAAACACTTACGTTGGACACTTCAGCTGCTCTGACACTCTGAGTTGGACGTGTAGCTGTTTAATTGACCTATCCAGGTACTTGCTGGAAACAACCTCAGCCTACAAACACGAGTATGTCTGCTTGGGGTTCTTTCAGCAAGATGACCTGGAGAAGCATTTGGACACTTCCGAATGTCTGCAGGCTGCAACTTCTATATTTCCACACGTGATGTTTTTGCTACCCATAACATTGACCGAGCAAGGCTCATGCTGCAGTATTGTGACATATGCATCATCTTTCCAAGGAAAACCTGCATACTTGTGATGTGTGTAGTTCTGCTTTAGTTTTAAATGAAGCTGAGGTGTTACTCATAAGTAAAATTCCTGACTTAGTTGCAGGCATTTCACATGATGATAAGTTGGGTCTGTTTTATATTGCCGGATTTCTTGCCTCAAAGGACAATACACTTGTGGAAGATAAGGATTCATTTGTTGATGACTGTACAGAATTCCTGGATGCGGTTGACAGGGGAAATCTGAAGTATCCATGTGTGGAATTATATGAATTTATCCTTCATGCATTCCTTTTTTTACCCAAACTCCTGGAAAATTATGTAGGACCAGGTATGTTGCTATCTTGGAGTTTTTTCCTGCCACATACATACTTGATATCTTTTGAAAAAAGATACTCTAAGGAGATTGGCCAACATTTTCTTTAAGAAGTTTTGCATCAATAACAGACAAACAACCAGCAAAGAAAAAACAAAGAGGGCAACGGCCAAGCTTTCCTCCTCATCAAGATAGAGTGAAGCTAAAAAGAACGTTTTGATTTCTCTCAACTGAACTTGTAGCGTACTATGTTATCATCATCACCAGCCCTGATTCCTTTATCATATATATATATATATATATAATATATATATATATATATATATATATATATATATATATATATATATATATATATATATATATATATATATATATATATATATTATAATGTATTATAATAGTATGATTATAAAATGATTATAGACGAGACTTGTGTGCCGGCAGTCTTCCGGGATAGAAATAGACGAGACGAGTGAACGAATGGTAGAGTAGTTGTCTTATGAAGAAGTTGAATGTCTATTCATAATAATCTCATTGTACTACTATTATTATTATTATTATTCGTGTATCTTGTGTGCCGGCAGTATTTTGGGCTATAAAGATTAAGATGAGTGAACCAACGGTTCAGTAGTCGTCTTTGAATTATGTATAATTACTATTATTAAAAATACTACATGTATTATAGCTTACATGCGGGTCAACTAGATCTACATTTTATTTTACTCTCTTCACATCCCAAGTAGCCTACAGTAATAGTTATATAATATTAATATTATGTTATTGAATGACTGAATGTTAAAACATTAATATAATATTAATATTATGTTATTGAATGATATGAATGTTAAAACATTAATTGTGTATAGTCAGTATAGCTGTTATATATATATATATATATATAGAAAGAGAGAGAGAGAGAGAGAGAGAGAGAGAGAGAGAGAGAGAGAGAGAGAGAGAGAGAGAGAGAGAGAGAGAGAGAGAGAGAGAGAGAGAGAGAGAGAGAGAGAGAGAGAGGGAGAGAGAGAGGAGTGTGTGCTGTTAATGATAAGAGTATGCTGCGCAGACGACGGCCGGCCGGCCAGCGTAAAGAGCCGTGAATCGCCAACGTTGACTTCTGGGGCAGTCCCGGATATGTAGTCCCAGCCATGGACCTATCGGCGGAAGAGAAAAAGAGACAACAAGGACGGATTGAGAGAGAGAGAGAGAGAGAGAGAGAGAGAGAGAGAGAGAGAGAGAGAGAGAGAGAGCGAGAGAGAGGAGGGCGAGAAAGAGAGAGGGAGAGAGAAAGAGAGAGAGAGGGAGGGAGGGAGGGAGGAGGAGGAGAGAGAGAGAGAGAGAGAGAGAGAGTGTGCTGTTAATGAGAGAGAGTATGCCTTCGCGCAGACGACGAGAGAGAGAGAGAGGGGAGAGAGCCAGCGTAACCAGAGAGAGAGAGAGAGAGAGTGAGAGAGAGAACGTTGAGAGAGAGAGAGAGAGCCAGAGCCAGAGAGGTAGAGCCAGAGCCAGAGCCAGAGCCAGAGCCAGAGAGCCAGAGCCAGAGAGAGAGAGAGGGGGGGAGGGAGGGGAGAGGAGGGAGGGAGGGAGCGAGAGCGAGCGAGCAAGAGAGAGAGAGAGAGAGAGAGCAGAGCCAGAGAGAGAGACAGAGAGGAAGAGGGAGGGGGAGAAGCGAGAGAGAGAGAAGAGAGACGAGATGAGAGAGAGAGAGAGAGAGAGAGAGAGAGAGAGAGAGCCAGAGAGAGACAGAGAGAGAGAGAGAGGGGGAGAGAGAGAGAGAGAGAGAGAGAGAGAGAGAGAGAGAGAGAGAGAGAGAGGAAGGAGGGAGGGAGGGAGGAAGAGCGAGAGAGAGGGAGAGGGAGAGAGGAGAGAGAGAGAGAGAGAGAGAGAGAGAGAGAGAGAGAGAGAGAGAGAGAGAGAGAGAGAGAGAGAGAGAGAGAGAGAGAGAGAGAGAGAGAGAGCCAGAGAGCCAGAGCCAGAGAGAGAGAGAGAGAGAGAGAGAGAGAGAGAGGAGAGGGGAGAGGAGAGGGAGTGGGAGAAGGTTAATGATAAGAGTATGCTTTCGCGCAGACGAGAGCCAGAGAGCCAGAGAGAGAGAGAGAGGAGAGAGGAGGGAGGAAGCGAGCGAGCGAGAGAGAGAAGAGAGAGAGAGCAGAGCCAGAGAGAGAGAGAGAGAGAGGAGAGGGAGGGAGGGAGGGAGCGAGAGGGAGAGAGAGAGAGAGAGAGAGAGAGAGAGAGAGAGAGAGAGAGAGAGAGAGAGAGAGAGAGAGAGAGAGAGAGAGAGAGAGAGAGAGAGAGAGAGAGAGAGAGAGAGAGAGAGAGAGAGAGAGAGAGAGAGAGACCAAATATAAACAACGTGAATCGCCAACGTTGACAAACCCTCAGCGGTCCCAGAGAGAGACATCTAAATCACCAAAGCTCCGAGAGAGAGAGAGAGAGAGATTTGTTGACTTTACTAATGATTGTGATTGAGAGAGAGAGAGAGCTTATCGAATAGAGAAAACTTTGCAACAAGAGAAAGGATGGCCGACGTATTTAAGCGCTTTATTGATTGGAAGGACTGCTTTTCACGAAAACTTTGTATCTCCAAAGGAAGAGGCAAAATATTACGATTGCGTGAAGAAAGCATTGCAAAGTCGTTACACCTTGACAATGAATGGGTATAGATATGTTTCGTAATTGCAAGCCAGAGGATTGAGAAAACTCAGATATGTTTGTTGTGACTCACAACAAACATTATACCTGAGTTTTCTCAATCCTGTGAGGCTCAAAACAGACGAGTGTTTGCTGTTAATGTAATTGTATTTTCCATCGGGGCACATCTAACGGTTCGTTGGTAAATAACCATTTTGAAGAGGGAGAGATGTAACATAGTTACTTGTAGTTTTGTAGGGATTCCCTAATGAAGGTAAATCTATGACGTAATCGATTTTAGTGTGTAAACCCCTGTTGAGATTGTGACGTTATCATTTTGGTGTGCCCTAGCATCGATTCGTTTGTATCTGGAAAGGAAGAGAATGTTGTAGTACTGTGTCGAAATGTTTAAAACGGATGTGAACATTTCCTTTTCTAAAAATATCTATGTTTGTATGCTATAAATAGCGGGAGTTACCCATGATGGTGTGGGGGGGGGGATAAAGAAAAACTGTAGTTCTAGATTCCACGTTGTTTTATGCCAGCCAACATTGGATGTATTGGTGTTTACTTCACCCAGTGATTCATTGTCGACTGTGAGTATAATAGATGACCGTGTCAAATTTATTAATCGAGCCTTGGAGTATTCGATTGTCCGAGTCAATATCTAGATCTAGAGTGCACTGTCTGCTCCATCTTAACTTTCGTATCACCCTCCAGAATTTAAATAACATGAAACAATGAGTACATATCAACTAGTAAGTATAATAGATAATCCAGATGAGATACGACAAATTAAGAACGCCAAAGAAAAAGTAATGAAAGAAAACAGCAAAATCATGGAAACATGGAGAAAGTATTTTCAACAATTACATAATCCATCCAGAACATATGAAACAAGGAGTAAAGATCAATTAGCAAGAGTAACAAGTAATCCAGAGGAGACAGCTGAAGATGAAGATATCTCAATGGGAGAAATCCAAGCAGCTATACGAAAAATGAAACTAGGAAAATCCAAAGGAGCATATCAAATTCATCCAGAAGTTATCAAAAGGGGAGAGATGTAGACAAACTACTGCATGAAATATGGTGACAAGCATGGAAGTCAAAACTGACGTCCGATGACTACAAAAAGGGAACGATAGTACTAATACTAATACACAAAAAGGGAACGATAGTACTAATACTAATACACAAAAAGGGAACGATAGTACTAATACTAATACACAAAAAGGATCACCTGTGGAATGTTCAAAACTCTCAAGGGATATCACTGCTGAGCGTACGTGGAACACTGACTGAGAAAAAGAGTAGAAGCTCATATTGAACAACATCAGACAGAGCAGATTCAGACCAAGGATAGATGTACATGGCCATATATTTACAATACGACAACAGTCAAGAAAATCATTGAAAGTATGAAAGAAATATTGTTTTATTGACTTAGAAAAAGGCATTTGACACCGTGAGGAGAGATGAACTATGGTATTCTTTAATGTAGAACATAATGTAGAACAAAAGTTGATGGAAGCTATTAAACATTTATACAATAAACCAACATGGAAGTACCTGGAAACTTATGTGTAGTTATAAGACTTAGACAGGGCTGTATTCTGAGCCCTCTTTTGTTTATAACACTTATGGATTCAGTTGCAAAGTATCATAAAAAAAAAAAGGAAGAAAACGAATGAAGGCATGTGGACACTAAAACCATAACTATATGAATGCTTTCATTTGCTAATGATTTAGCTCTATGTGGAAAATCAGAAAGTGCCCTTCAATATGATATAAACATGCTGAATAATGGATTAAATATAAGAGGAATAAAATTAAATGCAAAGAAAACGAAAACAATGCTAAGAACTATCGAAGCTAAAACACGAAACATTAAACTGGGCAGAAAAAGATTAGAACAAGCTCAGAACAACAAATACTTAGGAGTAATGATTAACTCAGATGGAAACCTACGAGAAGAAATCAACCAGAGAATCCAAAAGGCAATGACAATATCTAACCATCTAGGAAAGGCATTTATAGGTAAACAAGAATAGCCAACAACAACAAAAATGGCAGTACACAATACAGTTTATTGCCCTACTCTCCTCTATAGCAGTGAAACCTGGACCTTACTTAGACAGTAGGGAATACCACAGTAGAGCACAAGCAGCTGACATAAAATATGTCAGAAGAGCAGTAGGGAAAACTGAAAGAGACAAAATCTGAAACACAACAATAAAAGATCAAATAAATCATATGGCATTAAAACTAAGACATAAGTCAAGTGAGATGGTTTGGGCATGTAAACAGAGAATAGCTACAACAGTATACAATGGTAAAGCCTATAATGAAAGACCAAAAGCTAGACCTTGGATAAAGTGGGACGAATACATGAAGAAGCCTTTAAGCAAAGACATTTACCCTCACAAAAGGGAAAGAAAATATCAGGACAGTGTAGCCCGGAGTAAGATCATTTCGGGTACCGTATCTAAACCCATATACCGGAAGGTAGAATGGGAACTGATGAAGACATAATGATACCATATTACCCATATCTAACTTTGCATTCATTATTTCTGAACATTTCCTTTAGTCAAATTATAAACGAATTAACGAGACATTTCTTAACAGAAGAATAGTTTTTAAAAAAACAACACAATTACGAAAAAAAACAACGAATAAGCCAGACAATCCCTTTGAGATTATCATAGATCTTTTAAGCTTTGAACCAGCTTTTCATCTCTATGAACATGGCAAAGAACTCTTTGCGAAACTTGGTGCCGGTACCCACGTACAAAAAGATATTGACAGCGTTGTTAAAAAAAACCAATGTACCAACAATATATCTGATCATTAACTCTGAAGGCACACAAGTCCCCGCTGAACACTGACTTGGAGACCTCGTAAGGAAACCTGGTCACGATAAAACACAAGTTGAGAGCGGTCAGTGTCACCAGTATTCCTTTGTCTTTTCCTGAAGCCTTTTGCCGGGAGCTATTTTTAGCCTCTATCTTGGCAGGTTTTCTAGACGGTGACGTCACAATGGCAATCTGGCAACCATTGGATGGCGGAGTGTTGCTCATAGTTGATACGTCTTCGTAAATTGTTTGGTCTTCTGTCTCTGGTTTTGAAGCCATGCTTTGCGTCATGTCTTCTTTAGTCTCAGATATGAATTTTCCTTGTGCCATGTACTTTTGTCTGTTTTTATTTCTACGTCTCACCTGGGTTATAATGATGACAGCACTGATGCTCATGAGGGGAAATGGCAGGTAGAAACTTTTGACCGAGTTAAAGTGCAGGAGCAAATCACCAAACATGTTTCCATCAGGGTATATGATCAAACATTTATAGCATCGGTTTTGCTGCATTTGCCAAAGATCGTGGGAATCAAGTACAGCCAATACCATAAATGTGATACAAAGTGCTTTGACTGATCGACGAGGAGTAAGCAATAATTTCGAGTCGAACGGTTTTAGAATTGCAATTAATCGTTCAATTGTCATCAACATCAGAATCCAAATACTCATTTCTAACATTATTAGGATAACATAATCAAAAAAGTAGCAGATGATTTCATTTTGGCAAAAGAACTTGGTTAGTTCTGGCTTAGTGACTGCGGAGACAGTTACAAGTATCAATATATCGAAAACTGCGAGAGTCCGCAGGTATACGGCTGTGCTTGAGCCTTGAAAACTTTTCCGACACAGAACAAACAGAGAAATCGTGTTTCCCACAATCCCAACAACAAACTCTGTCACAACGATGTAGGAACAAATGGTCATAACAAGTTGATAAAATCCCAACCATCGATCACTCACATCGTCATAGCAACTAGAGTTATATCCTGCTCCATCTTGGTGTCCGGTTTGATTTCGGCCATAAGACTGGTTGGATGAGTTGGACATGATTGAATTTGGCGATGATTTTAACAAGACAGGCTGGTCAGTGAAAGATACACTGCATCAACTTATTGAACTGTGGGCTCCTCTGTTTGAAATTTTGTTTTGCTGCCTGCTTATATCTCTGTGGATGGTCGTCGAACGCCGCGAATGGTCTGAATATTGTAGGCCTACGTATGTGCTTATCTCTTTATATTAAATCGAAAAGTCTTTAACTATTGGCTAATCTCGGGTGTGGCCTCTCGAAATCTCTGTTGTCCACTAACCACCCGCGTGTCCAATATAAGATGGCTTTTAATTGGTCAGAACAATTGATCGATAAACTTCATCATGCAAATTGCAAATGCCGTGCTGTTCACGGTGGAAACAAGTAGACAATAGCGAGGATATCGATACTACTACTAATATAAATATACTATTGCTACTACTACCACTACGCCACTACTACTACTACTACTACTACTAATATAAATATACTATTGCTACTACTACTACTACCACTGCCACTACTACGACTACTACTACTACTAATACTACTATTACTACTACTACTACTACTACTGCCACTGCCACTACTACGACTACTACTACTACTACTATTACTATTACTACTTCTATTACTACTACTACTACCACTACTACTACTACTACTAGTTCTACTACTACTTTACTACTACTGCTACTACTACTACTACTACTACTACTACTACTAGTTCTACTACTACTATTACTTACTGCTACTACTACTACTGACTACACTAGGACTACTTTACTACTACTATTACTTCTATTATTACTGATACACCTACTACTACTATTACTACTACTACTACTACTATTACTACTACTACTACTACAACTAGTACTACTATTACTACTACGGCTTTTTACTTCTAAAACTACTACGATTACGACAACAATAAGTATTACTACTACTACTATTACTACTACTACTACTACTACTACTACTACTACAAACATTACCACAACACCTACTACTACTACTACTGCAAACACTACCTCAACACCTACTACTACTACTGCTACTACTACTAACACGGCTAATACAACTGCTAGTACTACTCTAGTACTGCTACTGCTGCTATGTTTCTACTACTACTACTACTACTGCTGCTGCTGCTGCTACTACTACTACTACTACTACTACTACTACTACTACTACAACCACAAGACCTATTACTACTACTACTACTACTACTACTACTACTACTACTACTACTACTACTACTACTACTACAACTACTAACACGGCTAATACAACTGCTAGTACTACTTGGGTCCTTTCGGATGGCACCTAAATTGAAAAAAAGCACGTGGAAATGAAAAGTTTCGAACGTCAACGAGTCTACCTAGTTACTCAAGTATTGAGTCACAGTGTTGCTAAAGTAATTGGGACACTATGTACTCTTGGAATTTATCCTCCATCACATTTGGCAACATCACACTTTTTTGAGACATTTAACTGCTTCTTGTTCAATGTATTCAGTGGATCCCTTGTGCAATCTTCTACTCAATATCGCAATCCAATCACACGTAATTCAGCACATCACAAGTTTTTGGACCCCACACTGGTTTGGTTGAAAAACATGACGTATGGCACAGCTACCACCAAGCAACTGCCAGCACAGAAACTACCCTGTGTGGATGGTTGGATCCACAACATCAATGCCTTAAATCAGTTTGTCCCTGAAATTGTGGGAGTTGAGCCTGGAGTTGACTACCTTGTTACCAATCTGTCTCAATTAAGATGCTCTTGAAAATCTCTTCTCAGTGATAAGAGGAAAAGGTGCATCTCATGATAATCCAGACCCTCAACAATTTAGATATAGGCTGCGCCAAGTTATGGTGGACAAAATCCTCATACCATCAAAATTAAGTAACTGTAAGGATGATATTGACAATTTCCTCATCAATCTGACTCAACATCCCAAAGACACAAATGAAGCCACACTAATAGTTACACCTCATGATAGTGAGCCCCATCACATAACCAATCTTGTGAAATCCTGTTCTACGACTGATATCATTCCTCTTGAAAATACTGTTGCCTATGTAAATGTGTACATTTTGAAAAAAAGTATATTCCACAGTTTGTGGGGACTGCATAGCAAAGCTTGAGTACCACCTCCAAGAAGGCCAACCTACACCAGTCCACCTGACATTAATTGAACAGACACAGTTTGAACACTGCCTACATGGTCGCTTGAAAAAACTAGTTACAATCTTGTTAAAGTTGGTGGATGTTTTGAGATTGCATTTGAAAATAATTTCAAACTTTATAGGAATAAGAGAAACATCAGAAAACTATTCAAACAAAAGCTGCTCCATGTAGTTCACACAGCGACAGAATTGAAAGGTGATGAATGCAGATGTCCAGCAATAGACCTCATAATGAACATTTTCTTGGCTGTCAGATTGCATCATGAAATCAGAATGATGAATGAAAGAATGGAACATGAACAGAAGGCAAAGGAAGGTGTAAAAAAGAACAGGAAGTTACTTAAGGTTTCACATCAGTGACATTCAACATTAAAAGTAAAGTTTATAAGAGCCGTGTTTTTTTGAAGCTACTCAAGGTTTCACATCAGTGACATTCAACAAAAGTTTATAAACCATGTTTTTTTTAAGCTTTTTCACATCAGTGTTGTTTTTTTTGGTTGTTTTTTTTTACTTCAAGCCTTAAGAACAAAAAGCCAAAAATATGCCTTTTTTTATTTTGTTCTTAAAATTTGACAACTTTTTGTTTTTGTTGTTGATCAAATGAAAGATACACTACAGGTACATTTACAAATATATGTAATGTAAGATTCATCTTTTAAGAAAGGATAATAAAAATAAATCAGTAAATTTCAAGGCAACTCTTCTTTCTTCTTATTTTTACCTTAGAATGTCTTTTGTTCTTAAGAAAAACAAGGCTGTTGTTCTTATAAGATTGTTCTTAAAAAAAGAAAAAAAACCTGTTGTATGTTTAAAAGCGGCTACTCCTTTCTTTTCGAAAACGTGTCTTGATCCCCCCCCCCCCCCCCGACAATTAAAATAAAACAATTGTAAGTAACCCATTCCTAAATGTAGGCCTACCGTAGCCGATATTTTCTCTGTTCCAGCCCCGCTGTAATACTAGCGGATCACGGCTCTTCTCGCGTCCCTTTCGTGACCCATTAACCAGCACCGCTCTCTTCGCTGCACATGACAAGAGCGTTGCAGCGAGATATCATATTTTTTACATTATTATTGCCTTGAGTTTTGGATCCTATTTTTAGACACTTGTTGTTTGCTTCCTGTTTCAACCCCACGTGTTTACATTTCAAACACCTGCAATTTCCTACATGTCTAAATCCATCTCCATCTGCTCCAGGTGAGTAAATACTCATTCAAATATTTGTTGCATACTAGTTTAGATGTTATTTTATATTTGTAAACGCGATTTGACTTTTAAATATGAATTTTAATTAATTATATTCCTTCCCAAAAGAGTGTTGCAGATATGCTACATTGGCCAAAAAGTGCAACTTAGCTGTAGCGATGTGCTACAGTAGGCATTAAAGTTACACACTGTGCTATCTCTATTCTTTACTATCTATTGTGTGCTTACTTTTTTTTATCAGAACTCGTACTATAGAAATATATACTTATTGCTACATACCAGAGTTATTTTCAATAACTCATTTTCTCTTTGTGAAATTCAGATTTAAATAATCTATTTCCATTAAAATGTGCTTGAAATACACCGTTTATGCAGACAATTTATATATATATATATATCATCCTGACAAGCAAAATCATAGTTGACGATGCCTTTGACGGGATAGGAGATAATGACAGATAATGACACTGACAGTGAAATCGTTTCATCTGGGGATGAATATGTTCCACATATATGTCAGATGTGAGTGAGAGTGACGAGGAGTCGGACCTTCGACAAGCAAAGGCCCATCACTGCCATCAGTGGCGACACAAACCCGGAAAAGAAAACGCCCAGTATCCATTGATGATTCGGATGAGGACATTCGGATGAGGACATTCGGATGAGGACATTCGGATGAGGACATTCCTCTGGCAAGTTTAACTTTTAAGACAAAAACAAAAACTGATAGAAGTACGTGAGCGTGATGACTTAGAAATCATCGCTCAAACTCAAATGCTTGAAGAACCGATTTGGGAAGATGTGCCCATGGCACCAGTGGACACGCCATTTAAAGGAGTGGTTGGGTGAAGGAGAATTTCCTGGAGCTCAACCTTTCAAAATGTGGAAATTGAAATGCTCACTTTACCACCTGTGGGGCCAAATCTAGTTGATTTGGATCTAAATTATGATTCCCAGCCTATTGATTTCTTCAATTTCTTCATCCCTCAGTCATTTTCACCCTGATTGCTGAACAAACAAATCTCTACGCCGTGCAGCGGGTGCCCCCAGATCATTCAAATCAAAAAAATGTTCATCAACATTATGTTTGGTATCCACAAATTGCCAGCATATGTAATGTACTGGTCAACAGACCCTCTTCTACTTACGTGTTCCTGTCGTTGCAGATGTCATGGCTTGCAACCACTACCAAGACATCTCCCGATATTTTTCATCTGATTGATCGGGAAGTTTATTCCTAGAAGCCAACCTGGCCACGACCCAGTGATCAAGATAAGACCTGCCATTGATCAGGTTTTGAAATCATGTCAGACATATTATTTGCCTGGTGTGTCTTTGAACATTGACGAGGCCATGATTCCTTTTCAAGGAAGACTCTATTTCAAACAATAATATCAAAGGCAAACCGAATCCGTGGGGAGTGAGTGAAGGTTTGGTGTTGCTGTGATTCCTCAAAGTCAAATGGATACCTGACTGACTTCTCATTCTACACTGGGAAATCTAATGTCGTCATGCCTAATGGTTTGGGCCACAGTGTAGTGATGTCTTTTGCTGCCCGCTACCTCAATCAACACCGTCGCCTATATTTTGACAACTATTTTAGTTCGATTCGCCTCGCAAATGACTTACTCAATAAAGACACATTATATTCTTGTGCAACCACACGGCAAGATCGCAAGAACTGGCATGCGGACCTGAAGGGGAAATTTCAAAAAAGGCAGTGCCTTATGAGACAAGTGGGGAACATTGTTGCCTGTTTCTGGAGAAACAAGCGGCCTGTCTCCACGATCTTCACCAATGTCCCGCCTCAAATGACAACAACAAATCGACGCACCAAGGAAGGAGTTGTTGAAAAGGAAATCCCCCCTGCCAATATCCGTCTACAATTCCAATATGGCAGGGGTGGACCTGAATAATCAACTGCGATCATATTCATAGATCTATCCCGTGGGTCGCAAAAAGCTTCAACTTTAAGTGGTGGCGCAGCTGCTTTTGGTACCTTACTCACTTACTGATGACGTATCGATTGTAAATGCCTACATCATTTACCGCAATCTGCCACGGCCAGCCTCGGCAAAGCCGCTCAGTCACCTTGCGTTTCACATGGAAATTGCCAGATCCCTCATGCAGTGTACCGGTACTACTACTAGCAGAAAGAGATCTGTTAGAGAAACTGGTGCTGCAGCCGCTGGTGTAACCAATAATGACATGAGATGCCATCGGAGCATCCGTCTACCAGGACGAAAAAAGCAGTGTTTTATGTGCCGCAAAAAACCCATTAGAACTAGAACACCTTCCGACAAGTGCTCAGAAAGTGTGTTTGGCTGTCTACTATGCAATACACAGGGATGTAAATCTTTCAGATTTTCTCTGATTTCAGATTATTTGATTGTGTTGAAATTTGGGGGTAAATTCCTTGATCTAGTCTCTATTTCTAGTCTAGAAATAGATCTAGATTCTAGATCTAATTGTATTTAATTTTTGTTATTTCAGATAATTATTTTTTTAATTCACTGATAGATCTAGATCTAGTATATTTTTTCGACTGTAAGAATTTGAAACCTAAAAACTATGAACAAAAGGAAGTTATTTTCGCAATTACATTAATACTATTGTCACGATATCCGTTCGCTATTTTTAAGACGAATTTTCAGAGAACAATTCTGTGATGGCCGAGTTTCCGTCACTATCATTAGTCGAGATTCTCCGAGGATTCAGAGAAAAATTCTCTCAACTCTCACCCACGTAAATAGCCGAAGCGGGGAAATAGATGGTAGGTATAAGGGAAGTAACTCTCATTGGTAAGTATTAAAATTAGTAAACGAAGGTCTCCTAACTTTGTGGAGCAAGATACAACAGTTGATGCGATAGATCTAAAGTGTAGGAACAAATTTCGATGGGATTGGTTATTGTTGAAAGATGACAACGGCGATTTTTTTCCTCCAAAGCCTGTAAAAAGAGAATGTTGAATGTTTTAGTGTGCAACTTCTGTGAAAAATCTCATAAATGTGTGTGGCATTTGTATGCTAGCATACAAATGTCAGTTGTGAATGCTAAACACTGTTTTTGAAGCTGTGTTAGAAAAGTATGGCAGGACGACATTCCTATATTCAAACTAAAGAATTTTTGTTTATCTGACGATTTAGCTGAAATGGCAGAAGATGAAAAGATTTTTGCGAGGTTAGAATCTATAAACGGTTTTCATGCAACAAGTGCTTTGTAATCCACAGTATTATAACTCATGAGTATGTCAACACATTTTCTAGACAGAGATATGGATGCTAAACAGCTGAGTTAATGCTCACTCATATAAAAATAATCCGTTATATTGAATACAGAAGGTACATTGTTTAAGTTTTGTTTTTATTTTTCTTGGCTGACACAGTGGATGAAAAGAAAGCATGCCAACCAATTTTTGTTGCTCAAAAAATGTGAAGAAAGAGTCCAGATTAAAAATAATCGGGCTAGAGACTGAAAAAGAAAAATCTTACCTTCCTTTTAAAGCAGGGAAACAGAGAAAGGAGGAAAATTCAATATTATGTTGAAAACGAAGAAAATTGTCAACAAATTGTTTCATCTTCGTCAGCAAACCCGTTATTATGAAAATCCTCCCTCTGTTTAAAATTTTACTTTTGAACAGAAGGAACCTATGATACACAAGCTGAATTTGATGAGATTGTTGAAAATATTTAAAACTTTTCTGACGCTTTATGAGTATGTCAACACATTTTCTGATATTGCTAAAGTTAAACTGATGAGGTCCTTCCAAAAGTTAAAAAGGATTTTTGTTGGTGAAGGCTCTTTTACTGAAATGGAAACAAAAGATGATATAAAAAAAGATTTTCCGAAAGAAGGTGTGGACTTCCAGAGAAATTTTGTGGTTGGTTCTGAATACCTGAAAGTGAAACTTCCTCTGTGTTTTTCTTTCAACTTTGGATCCAGAATTGTGTGGCCACAGTAAAGCTTGTACTTTTTGTACTGTACAGGACTTCAAGACCTGTTTGATTTATTTCCAACAGTTGTTAAAAGAGAAGATAAAAATGAATTTACTACAGCTGCCTCATCTCTTCAGACTTGTCATTTCTGTCTTCTATCACTGAAAAGAAACTGATTTATGGTGGGCACAAGTGCTTTGTAATCCACAGTATTATAATGTTCTTAGTCCTGTTGTCAGAGCATGTTTATCTATTTTGACAGGACCAAGGGTTGAGTCCTCCTTTAGTGTTATGAATAACATCATCAACCCAACCACCAACAGAATGGATGTTCAGACATATGAATCAATTCATAAATAAAATAAAATACAAACTGCTCAACCATGAAAAAAGCAGCATACAAATGTTCCATAGAGAAGATCCAATCCACAGTCCTGTGGATACATCTCTTCCTTACTACTTGCAGACAGCTGCTACAAGAATGAAGACATCAAAACCAACCAAAAGTATGAAAAAGACCGTTAAGAAGAAAGTTTCTGTTCATCAAACAGCAGCTGAGTCTGTGACATCCAGTATTGAATTGAATGCTACATCTGCATCTTCTCATTCAGCTATTGGACCAAAGAGGAAAAATTCAACAGATGACAATGTGAAACCGGCAAAAAAAGCCAAACCCAACCTGTAATTCCTTAGATAAAAAATATCATCCGTTACTTTTTCTGTCTTTTTTTCTATTGTACAAAAATTCAGGTTATCCTCAAGGGCAGGGGTGGAGTATCCGTTTAGCCCCCGATCAGGGTCACGTTGTTTAAGTTTAATGTTGTTTATTTTGTGGTTGGTTCTGATTTTTTAAATTATATTATTACTGAGAGAGACTTATTTGAGGTGCTACAAGTGGTAAAAGTTCATGTATCCTTGGATAGCTCAACTGAGTATAACTGTGACACCAAAGTTAGAAGTGAATTTTTATGTGACAATGAAATAAGAATTACAATCAACAAAAAACTTGTAGACGAAGGAAACAGAACATTTACCAAGTAAAGTAAGGTGTACATCATGGCCATAACCACATTCTTTCTTCTGAAAGTTATTCTTGTATATGTAACACTCATTTCTTTATTTTTTGTCCACTGTATGTCAGTTCTAGTTCTGTTTCTTCCTTTTAAAGTCTCTTTATCCCTAGTAATTTAACTTAATTAAGCCCAGGAGAGGCCATTTTTGCTGTACAAGTGTGAAAATTCAATATTATGTCTTGAAAACGAAGAAAATTTATTAAATTTGCTGTGTTTATTATATATTTTTCGCCTTTTTCATTTCAAATATATATCATGTTACATATGGGGTGAAAGTATGTTTATTTCTGTACACAATACAGTTGAAATAATATTTTTATAATGTATGGTTGAATTTATATGATTTTTTAAATTTTAAATAAAGTCAATCACATCAAGAGTTATGCCCGTTATGCTGGGAATCTACAATACCGGTACTGTAAGAAAGTTTGTGTCTATTGTGGATGATGGAAAGTTGCTTGTTAGTTTGTTGGATGATCTGTTTAATGATTTTGACTTCAGCGCAGATTTGAGGGATGACCTTTACTTAAAGAGATTTGTGGCCTGTTGAATATTACGGAGCTTCTCCTAGATGGATGTCAGTATTTGATGCAGCGTCTCAATATATTGAACTACAGAAGGCACTTACATTGTTTTATTCTTCTTGGCTGACAGTGGATGAAAAAGAAAGCATGCCAACCAACTTGACTTCGTTGCTCAAAATGTGAAGAAAGAGTCAGATTAAAAATAATCGGGATACTTTAGAGACTGAAAAAGAAAAAAATCTACCCCTGCAGGGAAACAGAGAAAAAGAAGGATTGTCAACAAATTGTTTCATCTTCCGTCAGCAAACCCTGTTATTGACCAACTTTATTGTGAGCAACTTCCCTCTGTTTAAAAGTTTCATCCTTACTTTTGAACAGAAGGAACCTATGATACACAAGCTATTTGATGAGATTGTTAAAGTATTTAAAACTTTTCTGACGTATTACCTTACTCATGAGTATGTCAACACATTTTCTGATATTGCTAAAGTTAATGCTCACTCTGATGAGGTCCTTCCATTAAAAAGAATTTTTTTTGAAGCTGTGCAGGCTCTTTTAGCTGAAATGGAAACAAAAGATGAAAAGATTTTCCGAAAGAAGGTGTGGACTGCATGCAGAGAAACGTCTGAATACCTGAAACTGAAACTTCCTCTTCGGAACAAGAACCTGTGTCTTCTTTCAACTTTGGATCCAGAATTGTATGGCCACAGTAAAGCTTGTACTTGTACAGGACTTCAAGACCTGTTTGATTTATTTCCAACAGTTGTTAAAAGAGAAGATAAAAATGAATTTACTACAGCTGCCTCATCTCTTCAAACAGACTTGTCATTTCTGTCTTCTATCACTGAAAAGAAACTGGATTTATGGTGGGCACAAGTGCTTTGTAATCCACAGTATTATAATGTTCTTAGTCCTGTTGTCAGAGCATGTTTATCTATTTTGACAGGACCAAGGGTTGAGTCCTCCTTTAGTGTTATGAATAACATCATCAATCCAACCACCAACAGAATGGATGTTCAGACATATGAATCAATTCATAAAATAAAATACAAACTGCTCAACCATGAAAAAAGCAGCATACAAAAAAATACAAATGTTCCATAGAGAAGATCCAATCCACAGTCCTGTGGATCCATCTCTTCCTTACTACATGCAGACAGCTGCTACAAGAATGAAGACATCAAAACCAACCAAAAGTATGAAAAAAGACATTTAAGAAGAAAGTTTCTGTTCATCAAACAGCTGAGTCTGTGACAGACATCCAGTATTGAATTGAATGCTACATCTGCATCTTCTCATTCAGTTATTGGATCAAATTCAGAGGAAAAATTCAACAGGTGACAATGTGAAACCGGCAAAAAAAACCCAACCCAACCTGTAATTCCTTACATATAAAAATATCATCCGTTACTGTTCTGTCTTTCTTTTCTATTGTACAAAAATTCAGGTTATCATCAAGGGCAGGGGTGGAGTACCGGTTTAGCACCCCGATCAGGGCCACGTTGTTTAAGTTTAATGTTGTTTATTTTGTGGTTGGTTCTGATTTTTTTATATATTATATTAATATTATTACTGAGACTGAGAGAGACACATTCTTTCTTCTGAAAGTTATTCTTGTACCACTCATTTATTTATTTTTTGTCCACTGTAAGTGTATGTCAGTTCTAGTTCTGTTGCTTCATTATAAAGTTTCTTTATCCCTAGTAATTTAACTAAATTAAGCCCAGGAGAGGCCATTTTTAAGCTGTACAAGTGTGAAAATTCAATATTAATTATTAATCATTATGTCTTGATCACGAAGAAAAAGTGGTGGCGTTGCTTGTTCTGGTTCCTGGTACAGACGTCGATTATAAACTCGTTCCTGATCCTCAAATCAGCCTTCCCCAACACAAAACGGAGCTCACCTGCATCGAGGCATCTGGTATTCCACCAAAGCCTCTACTAAAAAAGCCTTCTGGTACGCTCAGTGTTGGCTGCACCTACAAGAAGACAGCCTGATATTGTGATATGCCCTCAACATCGTCCACGCTTAGAGTCAACTCAGGGAATATTCATCTCAACACGCGACTGGCTGGAACTTTCAGTGGAAGTGGAAGAAAAAAAGAGTTGCTACCAGTGTGCTGCTGATAAAAAAAACAAAACACCTAAAGGGAGAACCCCAGAAACTGTTCAGTTCATGGATGTTCCTTGTGTGGAGTACATTTGTGTCCAGGACAATGCCATGCCAAGTTCCACAAACTGTTCTAAATTATTCTTTTCTTACTTGGATTGGTGTGGACTGATGAACATTTTGAGTAACTGAACATTTGATTTGTTTTTCTCTCGGTTTTGAGACCTGATATATATAAATAATATAACTGTTACATTGAAATTCACTCTTTTGTTTGTTTTGTGTATTTTTTCTCTTTGATTTAGTATGGGAAAGTCGTGAAAAGTCTGTTTAAAAAAAAAAAGTCAATTTGAAATGAAAGAGTTATGTCCCTGGGCCGGTATGCAAAAAAAAAAAAGGGGGGGGTTGTGTGTATATATATTTTTCTGATTTATTGAATGTTTCTTTTTCAGTTGATGACGTAAATACCAGAATGTAAGACTTGTAAAAGTGTTATTAATAATGATGTTGTGGCTGAAAGTGTTATGAGTGATGATGTTGTGGCTGAAGAAAGTGTTTCTGTTACAAATGATGATGTGGTTGAATAAAGTCCATTGAATTATGAAGAGTGTAATGAATTATGTTGTGGTTGAAGTTGAAGAAAGTGTAATGAATGATAATGTTGTGGTTGAAGAAAGTGTAATGAATTATGGTGTGGTTGAAGAAAGTGTAATGAATTTATGTTGTGGTTGAAGAAAGTGTAATGAATGATGTTGTGGTTGAAGAAAGTGTAATGAATTATGTTGTGGTTGAAGAAAAGTGTAATGAAATGTTGTGGTTGAAGACAAGTGTAATGAATTAACCCAACCTGTTGTGGTTGAAGAAAAGTGTAATGAATTATGTTGTGGTTGAAGAAAGTGTAATGAATGATGGATGTTGTGGTTCAAGAAAAGTGTAATGAATGTTGATGTTGTGGTTGAAGAAAGTTTTACAAATGATGATGTTTGACTTGAAGAACAGGTTCAAATGATAATGTTGTGGTTGAATAAATGTAATGATGATGTGGTTGAAGAAAGTTTGAACAAACATTTAAGGAGAGGCCATTTTTGTGGTTGAAAATTCAATATTAATTATTAAATGTCTTGAATTATGTTGTCGATTATGAAGTTCCTGATCCTCAAATATCTTGTTGAAGTAATGTTGTATTCCAAGAAAGCATCTGTAAAAAATGAATGAAGACAAGATAATGATATTATGATATGATGTTGAACGTGGAACTTTAAACCATGATGTTGTAGTTCAAAAATGAAATGAAGTATGATGTTGTTGTGGTTGAAGATGATGTTGTAGTTGAACAAATGTAATGTAATGTTGCAGTTGAAGAAAGTGTAATAAATGATGATGATGTTGTAGTTGAAGAAAGTGTTACAAATGAGTATGATGTTGTGAGTTGAATGGGAAAGTGTGAAAAGAAGTAAAAAGAAGTCAATGAGAGTTGTCCCTAGTTGGTATGAAGAAAGTGTAATGAAGTATGATGTTGTAGTTGAAGAAAGTGTAATGATTTATGATGTTGTAGTTGAAGAAAGTGTAATGAAGAATGATGTTGTAGTTGAAATGTAATGAAGGAAGTATGTTTGAGTTGAAAGTTGTAGTTGAAGAAACATTATGAGTATGATGTTGTAGTTGAAGAAAGTGTAATGAATGATATGATGTTGTAGTTGAAGAAAGTGTAATGAAGTATGATGTTGTAGTTGAATGAATTAGTGTAATGAAGAAGTATGATGTTGTAGTTGAAGAAAGTGTAATGAAGTATGATGTTGTAGTTGAATGAAAGTGTAATGAAGTATGAGTATGAAATGTTGATGGTTGAAGAAAGTGTAATGAAGTATGAGTATGATGTTGTAGTTGAAGAAAGTGTAATGAAGTATGATGTTGTAGTTGAAGAAAGTGTTACAAATGATGATGTTGTAGTTGAAGAAAGTTAGTAAATGATATGATGTTGAAGTTGAAGAAAGTGTAAAATGAAGTTGGAAACTTATGAAGTATGATGTTGTAGTTGAAGAAAGTGTAATGAAGTGTGAATGAAGAAAGGATAACGAAGAGTATGATGTTGTAGTTGAAGAAAGTGTAATGAAGTATGAGTATGATGTTGTAGTTGAAGAAAGTGTAATGAAGTATGATGTTGTAGTTTAAAATCTAATGAAGTATGATTTTGTTTGGTATGAGTATGATGTTGTAGTTGAAGAAAGTGTAATGAAGTATGATATGATTGTAGTTGAAGAAAGTTGAAGAATGGATGTTGTAGTTGAAGAAAGTAATGAAGTATGAGTATGATGTTGTAGTTGAAGAAAGTGTATGATGTTGTTTGAAGGAATGAAGTATGATGTTGTAGTTGAAGAAAGTGAAGTCAAATGAAGAAGTGTATGAGTATGAGATGTTGTAGTTGAAGAAAGTGTAATGAAGTATGAGCATAGCTTGAAGAAAGTGTAAGGAAGTATCTTCATTGTAGTTGACCAAACTCAAAATCTGGTGTGATGTTGTAGTTGAAGAAAGTGTAATGAAGTATGAGTATGATGTTTAGTTAGTAATGAAGAAATGTTGTAGTTGAAAAATTAATGAAAATGAGTATGATGTTGTAGTTGAAGAAAGTGTAATGAAGTATGAATATGATGCTGTAGTTGAAGAAAGTAATGAAGTATGAGTTTGATGTTGTAGTTGAATGAAGTATGAGTTGTAGTTACGAAGTATATGTAGAGTATGATGTTGTAGTTGAAGAAAGGAAATGATGTTGTATGATTAATATAATGTTGTAGTTGAAGAAAGTAATGGACATGAGTATGAAGTTGAAGTATAAAAGAGTATAATGTTGTAGTTGAAGAAAGAAACAGAAGAAGTATGATGTTGTAGTTGAAGAAAGTGTAATGAAGTATTGCAACAGATGTTGTTGAAGAAAGTGTAATGAAGTATGATGTTATGGTTGAAGAAATAATGAAGTATGATGTTGTGGCTGAAGGTGTTATGAATGTCACTGTTGTTGATCCTGCTCCAAATACTATTGAGAATGACGTTAACGTTGGGAACAAGAGGAAAAGAAAATTAGAAGATAATGTTAAGATATTGAAGAAAGGGAAAAGGGAGGAGGGTCTTGCTTATATGGGTAGGAAATATAAAGAGGGGAATAAGGAAGTTGATGTAGTGGAGAAAGGGGCGAGAAAGATGGGTGCAAGATGTTCTTGCAAATCTAAATTTACCAAATGTAACGATACCCGGGTATATGAGAAGAAAGACGACAAACAATATTTGATTACTTTTGGTCATTGCCTTGGTCAGAAAAAATGTATTTATTACTGAGAATGTTTTCCAGGTTGCTATTAAGCAAAGAAAACGGGAGACCAGTGTTTCTAGGCGTAGTTTATCAATGGAAGATTTTTTTACGAAATGATTCAGGGACTGTCACTTACAGGTTCTAGGTATAAAAAACTATAACTTCCTGGTATCTTTTCAACAATAATGCGATTCAAGTTTTGGCATATCATTCAAAAATTGTTTCAGAAATATGACGAGCAGCACTTCCTGTATGCTTGTCTTACATGCATCCACTGGTTCTTCACGAATATCTTTATTGCAATGCTTACTAATACTTACATACCATACATCAGTAACAGTAACAGTAAC
The DNA here is from genome assembly GCA_037039925.1 of Doris montereyensis. NCBI lineage: Eukaryota > Metazoa > Mollusca > Gastropoda > Nudibranchia > Dorididae > Doris > Doris montereyensis. The sequence continues at coordinate 91,450 of JAXRKP010001038.1, forward strand.
AGATAAAAACATCTCTTACTCTTAGTCTTCGACATCTTTTACACTTGTCCCCACCTGTTTCAACAATTGAAACAAACAGGTATTGGTGCTTGTGGAACTGTTAGGGACAATAGACAAGCAAAAGCAGAAGCATAGACCCAGTGTAAGGTTTGCAGCTCAGCAGGGAAAAGAGCACAAACAAGTTTTTATTTTTACTGTCCTGTTTGCAATGTACCCCTTTGCAACATTCCTTGCTTTGAAATCTACCACAGTGGAGAATTTCAGAGCGAAACGCAGACTGGACCTCAACCCGACCCCACAAGAGTCCAGCCCTAAACTGGCAGATATTTCTGTCAGTATGTCTTCAGGTGTGCAGCCAAGGATAAACTGTGAGTTGAAGAATTCTTTACAACAACAATGTACACAGACAAAAGTAAACAAGGAAGTTATTTTTTGCAATTTGTAAAAATTATATTTTATTTTCAGAACATTGACAACTTTCCAGTCATAACACAACCCATGATTCATGACATAAATATCATTATACTCTAACATTGTTTTATTGTTTTTATCTTTCTATAATTTTCCTTATAATAATTTGTAGTCATATAAGACCTTGTAACACATTCTATTTCTGTTTTATTTACTCAACAATGAATTTTTTGTTGATAATGCCCTTTTTCCCCTCTATGGTCTTTTAAATCCAAGGTTATGGCGACAAGGTCACATGACTATCAAGGTCATGCTCCAATGACTGAAACAGAAGTGACCATCCTGTACCTTGTCCTAATTTGTTTCAAACCATCTTTCTTAGTTATGGGCTATTGAAATTTACAAAAAAGCATTTCATTAAATTCCAGCCTTGACAAACAAGCAGGAAACTTATTGAAATTTGACTGGCAATGGCAAGAAAAAGTGTTAAAATGATAAAATTAAAAGTTTTTTGTAACAATGGATTTTCAATCTGAAGATTTGTCCTGTGTCAAACACATAATGCTTTGTACAATCGTACAAACTTTGTGTAATATTCTTAAATGATTTTATTTAAAATCTCATGATGCTGATTGTTTTGTTTGGCATGAAGGAGATCGTCATTTAAAAATCCAGTTTCTCATCATCATTAAGCCGTGAACATACCAAAAGCATCATCATTTTCATTAAACAAAATATGCGTCCAGATTTTAACATAAAAAATAATCAAAAAGTTAATACCAGAACTCATTTTTAAATTGTTTTGCTCAAAGTCACAGGACCAAAAACTTCCAAAAGCGTTTTTTGAAGGAATGAAGATCTAATTATTTATCGCGCACATTTTTCGGGAGTTCTTTTCAATTGTCAAACCCTTGTTGTCTTTTCGTTTATTCAAACCCCTCCATCCTTTACAATGTGTGACAAAGAAATTGAAAATAAAACTATCAAGTCCAATGTTTTTGAATTAGAAGTTGACACATAACTCAACGCGCAGAACTGTTTTATATGAAGAAACCCTAATTTGAACAATGGACAGATTCAGACCCAAAAGGCGCAGATATGGGACGAAGCATAAATGACTTTGTTTTAAAGAATTGCAACAAAGAAATAGTGAAGGACGAAATTCACGAAATTTCTGAAAACATTAAGAATCTATGCCTGACCAGGATTCCCCTTCTGTCTGTCTGTCTGTGGATGCTCGTCTCTCAATACTACATCGTTTTATCTCACGTGACAACTTGTTCTGCACATGAACGATCCACCAGCAAATTCAATTTTGATTCAATTGATAGTAATGTTCAAAGTACCAGTACCACTCTGTGCTGTGGGAACTATACGCCATACTGGGAAAGTCCATTGATAGGAAATAGTCTGCCCTGTTATACACAATCCGTTAAGATTGGGGATATTTGCTCAATTTTTCGATTATTGTATTATAATATTAAGGACTTGGACATCATTTAACATTGCAGTCATCTGACATAGTTCATTTAGAAGTGAACAAATATTTTTCATGGCTGGGAAAACTTTTGCAGAAACCCTTCTTCAGTTCCACAGTCTCATATGGGACATAAAAAACAGAAAGGTGCCCATCACAATGCAAGAGGTCAAGAACGATGACATACAGTAAACAGAAAGGGACAAGGAAAGATTTTTTTTTTGTTCTCCACAAAAAAATATTTGATTTGAATTCTTTAAAGGTTAAAATCCGAGAAATCATTTGTGAAGGACAATGTTTTTATCATTAGTTCTTAGAAAATAATTTGTTCTGAAAAATTTGCATTTCGTATGTTGTCTGTTTTCATCTTGTTATTCTTCAATTCATCAACCACCACCAACACTATCATAATCGTTATGTCAAATACTTGGTCATGCTAGAATTCGCCACCAACAACTCAGAATCATCATGGATGACGCAAAAAAACAACAAATCATCACAACATTTACATTAAACAAAATTAAATGCTGGTTTATTAAAAGATTTCCAGAATTTTAACATAAAAAATAATCAAAATATGTAATAATCAAAACCATTAAAATTAATTAAAAAACAACCACTCACCTCAATGTCACAACATCAACAAACCGCTCCTCAGGCAAAATAGGTCTGTGCCAACTACTCCGGCATTTTTCAAGGCTGTGTTCAATTTTGGTCAAGATATATTGAAATGTATCAAGATTCATTCTCACAGTCACATAGGAATAAAACCCATCGGGATGTTCTTTTCAATTGTTCAAAGAGATGGCGATGTTCACCCAGGCCTTGTCTTTTTTCGTTTATTTCATGGACTCCTATTCTCCTTGTTTTCAGTTTCAGTTTTGGATGTATGCTATCCAATAAAATAAATTCTTTCGTCTGAAGACAAATCGGAAGACGTAATGATAATAAAACAGAGATTGCAGAAGATCGATTCAGTTTTTGTTTTTACACACATTTGAGCACGTGGTCTGTCACATTAAGTAGGGCAGAGAACGCGCAGATGCGAGGATAGACGAGGAGTCACATTGCTCAGATCTGAGCGTATGCGTAAAAACGCTTTTGTGTGTGACCGCCCTAACAAGATAGACAAGGACTGGAAACCAGTGACTGTGGACGACATTCGCAAATTTCTGTACATAAACATTATGTTTGGAATACATGACATGCCTGAATTCAGGATGTACTAGGAAGGTCTTCTGACAAGATGCTTTCGGGTGGATGCAGTTGTCGCCGACGTGATGACACGAGCACGGTTCACGTCGACAAATCGTTATCTGCACATGAACGACAACACCCAGCAAATTCAACGTGGCGGTGAGGGCTATGAGTATGACCCTTTGTTCAAAGTAAAGTTCGCCCCCTGTGTTGGACATGATTCGTGCTAGGAGCAAACAGCTGTACAAGCCATCCCGGGAAATGTCCATTGATGAGGCCAAGCCATGGTGGCTTTCAACGGGAGGCTTCACTTCAAACAGTACATCCCTAGTAAACCCCATCCATACGGGATAAAAGTTTTTTATTTCACGGCTAAATCCAAGATTGGATATTTGCTCAATTTTTCTGTGTACTTTGGAAAACTAATGAACAGATTTCAAAATAATGGACTTGGACATCATGTTGTCATGAATGTGGGGTGTGACTATTTAAATAAATTTCATATTTTTTATTTTGACAAATTTTTTCATCTGTTAAAACTCTGCAGAAACCATTATTTCCAGTCTTCAGAACAAAACATACTGCTGTGGGACGATTCGCAAAAACAGACAAGGATTGGAAAACCTCACAATACTTAGTCAAAAAGCAAAAACAAGAAGGGAACCCTGACAGTGAAACAGAAAAAGGGACAAGAGAGAAGTCAAATTGCGGTTCCACGGTAAGTTCAAACCCCACCACAAAATGTCTATTTATCGGAAGATTTTTTTGGTGTCGTCAAAAATTCCAACACCAAGAGGAAGAGTCGCTGACGACAACTACAATATTACTTTATTCACACGCAGAAAACTGGTGTTGATCTTGCCTGGGAGCCAGATCCCACATCGTGCCTCATACCAAGTCGGCAGGGCATGTAAGAGGTGGTGGCAATATATACGCCCAGAGAATTGTTTTGCTCTTTTAGTCCCTGTAATAATCCACTGATTATTATTCCGTTCCTAGGCTCCTGTAATATATTATATAGTCATATGGGCCTATATATATAAATGTATTATTATTATTATAAAGAGGATCGGCCGCTATTAAAGCATCTGGATTTAATCCGCCTCAGAGTGATGAAAGCCTTCTACTTCTCCTGCGGTCATCAACGACCAATACAAGGGCAACCAGGCCAGACATGCCAGCCATTGGCAGGTCTGTGAACAGTGGTGTCATCCACAAGAGTAGCCGTCTCTGAAGGCAGGGAAAACGGTGTCACTATCAGTGTTCAGTCGACAAGAGGAAAACCCCTATGGTTTGATAAAGGCAGCACGACCCTGAAACTGTCTTTTTTTATCATCATATTAATGCAGTAACATCTCTGTGAAGGTCAACGTTATGACTAAATTTCACAAATTATTATAGAAAATGATTAATTTATGCATTTAATATGATCATATGTGATGAGTGAAATGAATAATAAAAATCATCACCAAAATTCACAATTTTCAATTTTGATTTTTTTAATATAATTTTGTCACAGTTTTCATTAGAATATACTTTTTTTCTGTCATTTGTTTATTGATCTTCCTTGTGAATTTTTCCTTAATTGATTTTGAACTGTGGAATATGTTTCAAAAAAATGTGTTTGAATGATTTTGGTATTCTGCGGATTGTGAAGGTGCAAGAGTTATTTCCTTCCTGTGATGCTTGGGCGAATTTTTTAGGCTGGTGAGCCTGGGATGCTTTGGGTTAGTAGTTTTATTTTTTGCAATCCTCAAGATTTCATTGGACTACTTCGGACATTTCTCAGAACTTGGATATATTTATGGATGACGAAGATTGGACTTGCGTGGATCGATCGTCTATTTTCAACAAGAAGATAAACTTTGAAAAGCATTGAAGAAAATTGGGAAGCTTTGCTCATGGATGGGAGAAATGTGATCTTCACCATCTAGGCCATCATCACCAACACTCTAATTTTTGGCCCACTCACGCCGCTTCCATTGTTGATGTTGTTGTCGTTGCCACTGCTGCTGATGACCGCCATGATGATGATGAATTGCTGATTGTTGGCCAGCGCTGATGATTCTGAGCCCATAAGAGACAATAGATCAAGTGATTTTGGTTGCTCTACCACCCAGAAGAACACCGTCTTTGAACACTGTGACAAAATTATGAGTATTGATGCACCAACCCCAGTACCTAGTCACTCAGTCCTCACCTGCCTCCTTGCTTGCCCCAAAAAGGCAGTTGCTAAGCCTTGTAAGGCTAATTCTTCTGCCGTTAGACTTTAATTCACCGTGACTAAAGGGTTCGTTCCTCAACTTCAAGGGTTCTGTTGATAAGCCTTGTAAGGCTAAGGGTTCTGTTGCCTAGGCCTTTGTGCCAAGTTTTCTATTGATAGGAACCTTTTATCACGTTGCTCAAACCAAAATAAGTAGATGATAATATATATTGTATGCTGAATTGCTGAAAGAAAGATTTAATTCCTTTGTTGGAGATTAGATCTGAAAATGTCAGTCAAAGATTTATAAACAATAATTTTGTTATGGTGATTAGATCTGTTCTGAACAGAAAATGATTTTACTTAATGATTTAAAAACACAGAATTGTAATTTGATGAAGAATTAAATAAGTTGTTAGAAGGACCTGGTTTCTCTGACTGAAATTGCCATGAAACGGCTAATAATCATGGACAAATCAATATTATCACTCTGAAGAAAATTCCGTCTTTATGTCCATTTTGAAACAGTTTGTTTAGATGATTTTGAAGAAAATTGAATTGTCTTATTGCTTATGAGTATAAATTGAGAGACCGAATTCTAGTGTGATGAAAGTATTTGACAAAAAAATGGCTCAAAGCCGATGTTCTAGGCACAGATTTTCTATTATTATTATTCCGCCATTAATTGTTACTGTAAAAGTTATTCAAATTGTAGTCTGCCTTCAAAGACATTTATTAACGGCCATTCTTTTCCTTTGAAGTGCCTGGAGTTCAGTTGCACTCTTGGTTTCTGCTCTAACCTGATGCAATTAATACAAGTTCAGCAATCGAATTGAATTCTAAACATCAAATAGTGGAAGAAATTGGAAAAAACTGAAAATTTTACTTTTTCCTCAGAGTGTTGGCATCCAGACGTAAAAAGAAACACTATATGCAAGAGAGAGCACGAATTTCATTGGTTTGGGAAACGCAGATTGCCTATGGGAGGGGGGGTACTAGGGTTCAAGCTCACTCTAGATGATGCAAATAGTATGTTAGAGCAAATTGTTGAGTTGAGTGGTGGTTTTATTGATTTGAGTGAAGAGCAAAAAGTTATGAACTTTTAAAACAAATAATTAGCAAAATGAAATCTGTTTCAGACAGAGCCAATTTAGCTTTTAAAAAATTTCATGAATGGCGTAAAAATGTTTTAAATAATGAAGATATTTCAACACACTTTTATATTGTAATGCCTAAACTTGGTCCACAGCTGTTGAGCACATTTGAGAAATTGCGGCAAATCGCTTCCCAGAGAGAAAACTTTTAGGGAGGGATAGTCTATGGTTCAACCATTTTCAGTCAAGTAAAAATGCATGTTCAATAAGAACAATGCTGAGGTTTTGGACTCGTGGGGATGAGAAAACTGGTCAAGAAAACTTAATTCGTGAAGAGTTAAATCCAAATTTTGTAGTTTTAGGAGAAGAGATTTAATAATATCTTTGAAAATGCATATGCTCTCTTGTACGCAAAGGAACATATTGATGATTTCGCATCTCTAAAACAAATTTTAAAGATGATTCTGATTGAATTTAAAAGATACAAGATTGATTTCTGTAGTCGCAGTATTTAACTTTAATCCACATGAAGAGAGTAGAAAAGTGATAGATATGGATCATTTCCTTATTATGTTAGGAAAATTGAACTTTTTGACAAATGTATAGCCGAATCTGTGATTTTGTACCCGTTTTTGATGATTTTGATTAACGGAAAACTTTTGTGAAAAGAATTTCAACTACTTAGTCAAAGAAGTTATAGATAAGAACTATACGAATCCATAACGGGGAATTTGGTGGGGATATTGTTCTCTTGATGTTAAAAAAATAGATACGTCCATTTGACAAATTTGCGGAGAACGATTGTTTGGTAAGTATGAAAAATAGAAGGCCACGGTTATCAATATGTGGAAGCATAAATTAACTAAGATTGGTTTTTTTTCATGAAAAAAAGATGAAATCAGCCAAAAATATTAGAAAAGATGCCAAGAGGAAGAGCTGCTGCGCATATCAGGAGAATAAGAGAAAGAGATGTGAGAAAATTTTGAAGCCGCATTTTAGATGCAATTATGTCAATGGTGCAGAAAACTAGAGTGTTTAGATAACTTAAGGAAAAATGGAACCGCAGAAAATTTAAGAAATCAGATAAGATCAGGAAAATATTTTGGATGAAAAACTTTAAAAGTGACAGGACTCCAGTAGGCTTTATTAGACAAATTTATGAAGATGGGCCTTGTGAGGAATTCTTCAGACTCTGATTCAAATGGATTGATATTGCCTACTTTAATTTTGTATATATACATGATTGTAATGAGTTCCTCGAGCTTGTGTAGTTTTATCTAAATTGACTTATTCTTTCTATTCATTTTGCATCGTGTATCCCGGCTGCAACAACTGATTCCCGCTATGTTTCAGCTGAGTATAACAACACAGAGATACCCAGAAACAAACAGTTGACCTTTAGCCTCTTACTCTTATAATTATTATTTAATTTTAATGTTTTCTTTTTTTTTAGAGACACAAGTAGGCAAAGTTTCATTTAAGGTTTTTATGATGAAAACCTGATTTTACAAAATATTTTCCCGAGCGTAGTTATTAATTTTAAGCCCACAACTCTGTTTATTTAATTCCTATTATGATTAAACCCACCATAAATGTATTTCTGACCCTCAAAGCATAAGTATGCAAAGTTTTATTGATGTATCTTTGCATTCAAGATTTTTATGATGAAAAACCAGTTTTTTGCCTACAACTTTGCTGATTTAGTCTTATCATAATTAGTAACACCATAAATGTATTTCTCTTGACCCTCAAAGCATAAGTATGCAAATTTTCATTGATATCTTTGCATTTAAGATTTTTATGATGGAAAAACCTGATTTTTGCCAAAATATATTTCCCGAGCGTAGTTATTAATTTTTGCCCGAAACTCTGTTTATTTAATTCCTTTTATGATTAAACCCACCATAAATGTATTTCTTGACCCTCAAAGCATAAGTATGCAAAGTTTCATTGATGTATCTTTGCATTTAAGATTTTTATGATGAAAAACCAGATTTTTTGCCAAAATATTTCCCGGGCGTAGTTATTAATTTTTTGCCCACAACTCTGTTTATTTAATTCCTATTATGATTAAACCCACCAGAATTGTATTTCTTGACCCCTAAAGTATAAGTATGCAAAGTTTCATTGATGTATCTTTGCATTTAAGATTTTTATGATGAAAAACCTGATTTTTGCCTAAATATTTTCCCAAGCGTAAATTACTATTGTTTGCCCACAACTCTGTTGATTTAGTTCTTATCATAATTATAACACCATAAATGTATGTCTTGACCTCAAGCATAAGTATGCAAAGTTTCATTGATGTATCTGCATTTAAGATTTTTATGATGGAAAACCTGATTTTGCCAAAATATCTTCCCCGGAGGTAATTTATTAATTTTAGCTCACAACTTTGTTTATTTAGTTGTTATCATAATTAAAACACCAGAAATGCATTTCTTGACACTCTAAGCATAAGTATGCAAAGTTTCATTGGTGTATCTTACCATTTAAGATTTTTATGATGAAAAACCTGATTTTTGCCAAAATATCTTCCCGAGCCCAAATTAAGCTTTTGCCCGGTTTGGTTGTATAATAATTCAGAAAATTCTTTCTAGGTCTCTGAAAAATTAGCTAACTGTCTGGCACCATATCTGCATTTAAGGGACGTTATATGGTCTTTCTATGATTTGTGGCATGTTTATGTACTCTCAAAATGCCATTTTTATCATTCTACCAAAATCATGTGTCGCACAATGTATATATTGGTTGTCTTGGTGGTGGTGTCAACATGATATAAGTTGTGGATAGGTTATCCATGTTTTACCTCTTTTAACTATTATCTTCCATTATCTTATCATCATCATCATCATTATCTTCGTCATCATCGTCAGCTTCATCAGAATCATCATCATCATTGCCATCAATGTTATTGTTTTCATTGTTGTTGCTTTTAAAGTTTAAGCTATTTAGTGTCATATCTAATGAATTGCTGTTGGTTCTTTTTATCTAACTAACAGGTCATCCACCGAAAGACAGGCAGGGCCAAACATGACAATCGTCCCCACAAGCTGACCGACGAAGCAAAGCAAGCCATTCAAAATCATATCTCCTCCTTTCGAGGAAGGTCGTCACACTATTCATGTGAAAAACGCGAAAGCTTTATTTACCTGAGGAGCTGAATATTTCCAAAATGTTTCAATTATTCAAAACAAAACACCCAGAAATAACAGTGAAGTATGAAACATATCGAACAATTATAAATGCAGACTTCAACATAGGTTTTGGCTATCCGAGAAAGGATACCTGCACTCTGTGTGACGAATTTGTCATGAAATTGCAGCATATTGATTCTGCACTTGCCAAAGCTGACAATGATCATCAACAGTTAACACAGCAGCGTCCCAAGCTCTCATGGCAGAGAGAGAACTACACACAACATTTTTTGTGATGGAAGTGCTGGACAAAACAAAAATTACACGTTGTTTAGATTCTTCCACTATTTAGTTCATACTAAAAAGCGTTTACAGAATGTCAAGGTATGCTTTCCTATCAGAGGCCATTCTTACCTTGAACGTGATCGTGACATGTAATGTCAACACCAAGGCTGACGTCCAGCTGCCGGAGGATTTGGTACAGCTGTCTTCACAGAAACAAGACAAAAGCCGTCGCCTTTCAATGTCATCACACATCACAAAATTCATTCTTTGCATTCACCAATTTTCTTAAAGGTGATTACAAAGCAACCTGTCGTGTGCCAACAAGACCGATAAGAGAGCTACAGTTTGAGAGCACCAAACCAAACCTGATGGTCTATCGCAATAACTGGAATGGTCACTTTGAAACTTCTGTTCACGGAAACCAATAGGAAAAGGGAAAAAGCTGAATAAAAAATACAACCACCCTGCAACTGCTAGCTACTCAAAATCTATTCCAATCACAGTGATTAGAACTATGCGTTTTCATTTTAAGAGATTCAAATTTTGCCTCTTGTCATAAATTTCTGTCATTATTGAATTTATTGGCACACTTTTGTTAAAATTATGTTGACGTTAGAAGTCCTATGTAAGAGATCAATTTTGTGTGTCTTGTGTTTCCTCTATATGTGGGAAAGTGCATATAAAAAAATTGTTTTAGCATCACTAATGATATATTGATTTTAACACCCAGGTCTAAAAGTTTTCCTAATTTTTTATTCTAATTCTATCCTTTACAATGAACATTTTGATACCTTCAGAGTCTAAATTGATTCGAAAATAAAATTTTAACAGCTTTGATTCTTTCTTTTTATTATCTTCAAAGGTCATGAGTTCTTAGATCAGGGTGGAGATGGGGAAACTGACAAATTTACCCCTAAGCCTTAGTGGAGTTGTCACTTATTGTCATATTCATATTTCACCCTAAGCCTTAGAGTGACTTGCTTTTCATGGACATTTTTGCAAAACAAAACATGCCAGCCATCAATGATTTACTGGCAACTGAATCCTGACTCCAACACATTATATTTATATAAGGCTAGCGTTTTCACCTCTGTGTCATCAACACTAGTTTTCTATTGTAATTCGGCATGAAGAACTACATACATGTATTTATAATGAAAAAACAAATGTTACTATTTCTCTCACGGGTACAATGTAATTCCTTTTCTTGTTTTTTTTTTCAACCATTCAAATTTGCTCAGACATGGATTGTGCCAGTCAAGACAGAAAGACTTCCCTACCTGCCAAGTGCCAGAATTTTTTATTCTTCCCCATCCAATTTAACTATTGAAGATCAAGTGTATAGATGATAGATGTTAACCATTTTCCGCTTTGTCACGTGTGCATTTACAAAGAAACCAAAAGAGTAGCAAGTGTAAGCTGAGTTTAAAAGTGTTTGGATTAGAGCCCATGAACAGATGACAAGCCATGTGGTATGACTGTGAGACAAAAGCTAGAAAACAAGAGAGTCGGTACAGAAACAATGAAAAAAGTATCACTAACGCTCACAGAAAGGTGGATTTGAGCGCCAAGTAAGCCACGAAGAGCAAGGTGAATTGTGTTTTAGAGTGTCCACACACACCAATAAGAGCAAGGTGAATTGTGTGTTTTAGAGTGTCCACACACGCCAATAAGAGCAAGGTGAATTGTGTGTTTTAGAGTGTCCATGCATGCCAACAATAACACCAAGGGCCGGGGCATCTCCTTTTCCAGGTTACAAGGAGTGTCTCCATTGCTTTAGAATGCCTGCAAGCCTTGTGAGTAAGTGTGTGCTTTCACTTGCCATTCATGGCAATGCTTCACTTCTAGTGGGACAAGGACACTGCACATCTTAATCTTCACCATGTCTTCTTATAGCAACGTGACAATGATACTTTGTTCAATTGGAATTTAACCAAATTTACAGTAACAGCAAGGTGAAAGAAAAACGAAAGAGTGAAAGGAAATGAGTTGACCTACCAGTAGATCCACAGAACAGTTAAGAATAAAACTTTTCTTTCTATCAATGGAAGACAGGATTTTATACAGTGATATGCACGGGCGTAAAAGGCAAAAAATTCAAGGTTATTGATGAATACATCTATGAAAATCAAATCTTGAGACATTTGAGAACATCTACAAAAGGAAGGAATTTGAAGTGAACCCTGTCCACAATGGAGGTCAGGAACGAATTTTCAAGAATTGATTTGACTGACAACTGACAGGATTTGAAGCCTTTCTGTGTTGACGTTAAACACACTTTCCTGTCACCACAGCAAACTATTGTCTTCGTCCCCTTATTCTCATGCCAATGTCATCACAGCATAATAATTGCCTCCATCTTAAGAGTCTCATGTCAATGTCATCACAGCATAATAATTCCTCCATCCTAAGAGTCATAATCATGTCAATGTCAGTACCCCAAGTCTACCCTTGATCCAAGCAACCTATATGTCAGTACCCCAAGTCTACCCTTGATCCAAGCAACCTATATGTCAGTACCCCAAGTCTACCCTTGATCCAAGCAACCTATACCAATGGTATGTCAATATCAGTACCCCAAGTTTATCCTTGAGCCGAGGATACGCCTAGCAGGGTTGCCAATTTGGCACGTTTAAAATCTGTTTGGCACGAAAAAAAATGGTTTGGCAAGTTGGCACTTTTTGGGTTCTGGCCCTGGCTTACTGTTAAGTTTCCTCTTCCTGTTTCTCTGTGGTTTCGTTTTTAAACACGTGGTTGTTGTAGGAGTATTTTCCTTAATTAAGTGAGAAATACATTTTATTTTGTGATTAAAGACACACGGCCTCTAAAAGAAATGGAAAACTTCATAATATGACAGTGGTAGAAAATATCGAAAGGAGTGGGAGGAACAATTCACATGGATGAGGCAATCCAAGGAAGGTTCAGATAAAGCATTTTGTAGATATTGTCATGTGGAGATTGCAGCACGTACAAGCTGTCTCAGGGTACATGAAGGGACCGACAAACATAAACTCAAAGCCTCATCCAAAAACATAAATTCTCTTGCTCAAATGTTCAGAAAACAGCTGGGGAAAAGGAGGGTGAATTGACAAAAGAAAAAAAAAAGAAATGGACCTAGATATCGCAGTGTTTGTGGCATGCCATACAGCAATCAAAACTGTGGATCATCTTGGCCAGGTTGTAAGGAAACATGGTGAAGGAAGTTCGATAGGGAAGATGAAAATGGGAAGAACAAAATGTAGTGCTTTAATAAACCGTGTAATAGCGCCTACTTTGAAAGAGGAACTGAAAGAAGACATCCATGGCAAACGGCATGTTGTGATGATAGATGAATCAACAGATGTATCAATTCAAAAGCTTTTATGCATCACCGATTCGTATGTTCATGATACAGAGGGAGTACAATATGTGTTTCTTGGGCTGGAAACAAATGCTCAATCAGTCTTTGAAACATTGGAAAGGGAGTTAGAAGGCTTTGGTTTGAGAATTGAGGATTGCATTGGCTTTGCAAATGATGGAGTATCTGTTATGGTGGTAAACAACAACAGTGTTTGGACAAGAATCAAGGAGAAGGCACCCAACTGTACCCATCTTAAATGCATGTGCCACTCCCTGGCACTTTGTATACAACATGCCTTTAACAAGTTGCCATCCAATCTTGGGTTTCTACTCAAAGAGATCCCAAACTGGTTTGCCCACAGCGATCTCTGGAGACAGGATTTTCACAACTGTTTGAGACAGTGAACACAGAGCATGAAACTGAACAAGTTGTAGCTCAAGCATAGCTATTTTCAAAAGTGTCGACAACAACATGGCTGGTGAGAGGGAAAGTATTAAACAATTTGCTGCTTAACTGGGAAGAATTAACATTGTATTTCACCTCGGCAGAACTACAGGCTCAACAAGACTGAAAATTCAAAGCCAGGCTGTTAAAGGAGATGCTGCTTGATCAGTTAACAAATTTTATCAGAGGCTCTAAAGTATAAAAGAAACAACATCGATTTTTTAAGGTTTGGCAAGTTTTTAAGGCATTTGGCCAAGTTTTCGTGACTGATTTGGCAAGTTGCTCTGAAAAAAAAACTATCAACCCTGATGCCTAGGCCTGAGCGTGACTCTGGGTAGTTTATTGGCTTATTCTCTAACGGTCAAAGGGACATCAGCAGTTAAAATTTTTACTATATGTTTAGAATAACGTCCCTTGATTGTGGCGGCACTTTCTAGTTTCACTTTCATTTTAATTTGCAACGTGCTGTCATTTTACTTCTGATGTGTTTACGCACTGTTCCAACGTGTTTCAAAGTCCCAAGATGAGTCGTGAAGGGGAACGTTATACTATAGGCCTTGATGGAGTGCATTAGAAGTTCTAGAGGAGATCGCAAGTGATGATGATGATAGTGATAACAATGATCTGTATAACAGCGATGATTCAGACAGTGATGGTGAGGGAAATTTGTCTCCAAGTCTAATGGGTAGATGCAATCAGGAAGAAATTGCTGAGATGAGTAATGATAGATTGAGATATAGCAGTCCCGGGCCATCTAATTCTGTGGATAGGTCAAGATCTAGAGGGAAAAAGAAGTATGTCCAGATCTAGATGTAACTCTAAATCCGGTAGTGACCAAGACCAAAGAATAAACAATGTGGACAGGAAGGGAAGAGGCAGAGGTAGATCTCCACGCGGTGGCCGTGGTGTTGGCCATGGTAGAGGAACAAGAGGTGGGTGTGCAAGGCAGACCACCTTGATTAGTTCATGGACAGAGGCAGACCACCTTGATTAGTTCATGGACAGAGGCAGACCACCTTGATTAGTTCATGGACAGAGGCAGACCACCTTGATTAGTTCATGGACAGAGGCAGACCACCTTGATTAGTTCATGGACAGAGGCAGGATTAGTTCATGGACAGAGGCAGACCACCTTGATCAGTTCATGGACAGAGGCAGACCGCCTTGATTAGTTCACGGGCAGAGGCAGACCACCTTGATTAGTTCATGGACAGAGGCAGACCACCTTGATTAGTTCATGGACAGAGGCAGACCACCTTGATTAGTTCATGGACAGAGGCAAACCACCTTGATTAGTTCATGGACAGAGGCAGACCACCTTGATTAATTCATGGACAGAGGCAAACCACCTTGATTAGTTCATGGACAGAGGCAGACCACCTTGATCAGTTCATGGACAGAGGCAGACCACCTTGATTAGTT
Source organism: Doris montereyensis (assembly GCA_037039925.1). Lineage (NCBI taxonomy): Eukaryota > Metazoa > Mollusca > Gastropoda > Nudibranchia > Dorididae > Doris > Doris montereyensis. The sequence goes on from JAXRKP010001038.1 coordinate 106,460, forward strand.
CATGGACAGAGGCAGACCACCTTGATTAGTTCACGGGCAGAGGCAGGGGCTGATCTTCCCAACACTGCAATGTACATCAAACTCAGCGATCCACGTAGACACAACAAACTTTGTTCCTGTGGATTATTTTCATTTCTTCATGAATGAAGATATTCTCAACCATATTGTGCACCAGACAAATTTGTATGCAGCACAATAGACTGACGCCAATCCGAATTTGCCAGTGTATTCGCATGTCCAAGCGTGGACGGAAACAACGGCAGATGAGACCAAGCAGTTCTTAGCACTTGTGTTTCTCATGGGACTCGTGAAAATGCCGACAATAGAACACTACTGGAGTACTTGCTAATTTACAAGCATTTTCCGCTTTCAACTTCTGCTGAAATTTTGCATTTCAATGACAACTCCCTCCTCGAGATGATCCAGCCTACGATAGGCTATACAAAAATTCGCCCCATATTTAAAAACATTGTTTTTCTCAAATGGAAATTGTGATAACACAAGTATAATTTCCTTTTTTAAAGGATCAATAAAGATAAAGATGATTGAAATTGAAATATTGGATCATTTTCACAAAAGGTTCCAACAGTTTTTTTGGCCAAGACTATTCTTTGAAGGATCCACCAAGTACTTCCACTGCACTAAATTTCGCAGATGAGGCACATCATATAGCTATGCACCAAGTTGTGGACCAGATTAAAAAGACAGACCACTATACTTATGCCTCTGATGAACAGCATGAGGATGCCGTGCACACGTCATCTAGAGACAATCTCAAGTCCTTCCTAGCAGACAGAGAGGGAATACCATGCTGTCAACGAAACGAAATTGTAAAGAAGGTGTTTGGCTGTCAGTCTCTTGCAAACTGCTTCAGACCACATTGATTTCTCAGACAACATGCATTTCCTGGCTGAGGGTATGTCTGATGAAACCAGAGGGTACCTGCTAAAGATTGTGTTGCCCCCGCTGATGCAGAATCTCCAAGGTCTACAACGCCTGACTCCATCGACAAGACAACAAGTGGACAAACAACAACTCTGAAAGCATAAACCACGTGCTTAAACACGCGGTCTCTTGGAAATCGTTTAAGCTTGTAGATCTGATTAAAAAGCTTCAGGGTGTGGTCAAAGCCCAGTACCGAGAAGTCCAGCGATCGTTCTTTGGATCAGGCGAGTATGAACTATGCTGTGAGTTCTGGCGATTCAATGTGCAGCCAGACACCTGGTTCATGAAAAATGACACCCAGAAGCAGCGCCACTACCATCACTTCCTGACAACAGTCAAAGATGTAGACGTTGTCCGCACCACTGATGGCACGAGGACAGTGACGGAGCCAAAACACCGTGGCAAGAAACCTGGCCAAGTGAAGAGAAAGCGAGCTGCTAAGACACATCCACCCCATGCAAGAAAGCAAAAAGCAATAATCAAACAAGTTGATGGTCTATGCCCACAAAAGGGTTAGAGGGAAAGTTGACTAGCTGCCACTGCTGATACTGATGGTTATACTAAATAATCATTATTGTGTATTGGTTTGATAACACCTTTTGAGTTTTCACGTTTTTGATCTGCAATCAGTTATGATTGAAGGGGGCCAACTAATATTCCTACTTTTTTTATGATATTCACAATGTTTTTGTGCATTTTTTTAGATTCATGTTAGCCCTGTATCGTGTCCCAAAGTTTATGGATGATTACTATTGTACATTTTTTGATAATAGTTTGCTTACTAATGTTACTAGCATGGCCTTTCTGTACCTATTGATAGGCCAACTTCCACATAAACTCATTATGTTGATAATTATTCTTGTGCGTAATTTTTTTGGTTTGTTTGGGTTTTTTTGGGGGTTTTTTTGTTATTTTTTTTGTGTGTGTGTGGGTTTTATATTATTTTTTTTATGATGCAGATAATGAAGTCATTTTTTTCCTTGTATATAATGATGATAGGCCTACTTCTACTTGTTTGTATGGAGTCGATACTGACTTCTGGTTCCTCACGCTGTGCTACGAGACCAGTCAGCATCGCTATGCTTGCTAACAATAAATAATGTGCATATTTTTTCATGCATTTAACAAAGGCCCGTTGGTGATTTTTTCTTTTTGTAAATTTAATAGGCCTACTACTCTCATTGATAAATGTAATTTACATTGATAAATCTCATATCGTCATTGATAAATTTAATATTGATTGATAAATCTGATATTGTCTTCTACGACTATCAATATTTTGATAGTGATGGTGATAGTGATAGTAATTATTATTTTGCTCCTTTCTTTAAGGCCGAAATTCATTCGTTTCTGACTTGCCAAATTGTGCTAAAAGTGCCATCGGCATACTACCACTACATTACGATGCTGTGCATTATATTCTATACAGAAAAGTCAATCAACCAGTGTCTCTTACTTTTCATTTGTGAATTCATGTGGTGCCCAACACACAGACACACTCACACACACAGACACACACACTCACACAATAAAGACTAAAGTGAAAGTAGAAGAATAAAGATGAAGCATCTCTCAGTAAAAAAAAGTTTTCATGAGATGTAGTCTGTTATTTAATAAGTAGGGCCTAGGCAAAAGTGCGATTAAGGGGGGTTTCGAGGGGGTTCCGTGGAGTTCCGCGGTAAATAGTTAACCCTTCTCACAAGCCTCCGATCAGCGGTTCTAAAGTGGGAGCAATAGGAAGACGGCTTGAAGTCCCGTTTGCCTGACCTAAGTCGTCACCCTATTATTACTGCCACTTTAGCACGGATGTTTTCTGGTTCAACGTATCTCGTTCGCCATCGTCTTCTCCATCCAGTCGTCCGTCCGAGTTGCTTGTTGACTCTGCGTTATGCTTTAATTTATGTTCTGACAATGGATATGATTCAACAAACACTCAAACACCTGGAGAGGGAAATGACTGACCTCCAGGGAGGTCCAGGAGAAGCAAAGACAAAATTGAATGGCTGGAGAATTTACTGATATAATAGTAAATACATTTAAACAATCTCAAAGATCGGTGTCAGAGAGGATGCGTAGGATTCTTAGCAAAACAAAAGCCAAAAAGAGCAAATCTAGAATCTAGATCAGATTTCTGCCATCTGGAATCTACTAGATCTATATCTACATTAGAAGATCTAGATTAAGAATTTGGCATAATCGCACTGTAGCACCGCCAGGCAGTATCGAACCTGAAAATAGTTAAACGATACTGTTCGCAGTGTATCCCGACTCACTGATAAAAGACCACGACCCACGTTCTCACTCTCGGACTCAGGCCAACTGACAGCTCCTCTCATTTCTCACAGGCCTCCGGTCAGCGGTGCTAAAATGGGAGTAATAGGAAGACGACTTGAAGCCGCTTGCCTGACCCAAGTCGTCACCCTATTATTACTCCCACATTAGCACCGCTGCAGTGTATTTTTCGCTTCATTTACTATGGTCAGCAGTGCTAAAGTGGGAGTAATAATAGGGCGACGACTGGAGAACACAGGTAAAAGTGAGAGGCCCTTTATAGCACGTCGCGCAAAGCTCCGTCGATCGAGGAGCATGAGAGAGTGATGTCATTATCAGGACCAAGCCTAGTATCTAGCATAAACTGGATTTGTAATCGTATTCGAGGTTAAATATTGCGGTGTTAAAGTGCCATGATCCCCTATTGACACGTTCTCTATGTCTTCTATGATTTGATTGAGTCCACAATCAACTCCGGCTCTGCAGCAAGTGCCGCCAAAGACAGAAAGTGAAGGAAGTACAATATTCTCCGCAATCACATCTTCGGCCTGATCACAGTGGAAACGTTCGCAGTCATCGGAAGGAGGCCCTGTCTTTATTTAAAGAAATCGGACGCCGTATAGGGAATGCAACCGGCGACATTCGTCAAACTGGTTTTCTGGTTCAACGTATCTCGCTCACGTATCGCCTTCTTCATCCACTCGTCCGTACGAGTTGCTTGTCGTTGACCCTGCAGTATGCCTTAATTTATGTTCTCACAATGGACATAATTCAAGAAACACTCAAACACCTGGAAAGGAAATGACTGAGTTCCAGGGAGGTCAGGAGGAGCAGAGACAAAATTGAATGGCTGGAGAATTTCTTGTTGTTGACTCTGCGCTTTGCTTTAATTTATGTTCTCACAATGAATATGATTCAACAAACACTTAAACACCTTGAGAGGAAATCACTGAGCTCACTGGAAGTCAGGAGGAGCAGAGAAAAATTGAATGGCTGGAGAATTTACTGATATAATAATAAATATATTTAAACAATCTCACAGATCGGTGTCAGAGAGGATGCGTAGGATTCTTAGCAAAACAAAAGCCAAAAAGAGCAAATCTAGAATCTAGGTCTATATATTGATCTAGATCTAGACTTCTGCCATCTGAATCTACTAGATCTATATCTAGATTAGAAGATCTAGATTTAGAACTTGGCATAATCGCACTGTAGCACCGCCAGGCAGTATCGAACTTGAAAATAGTTAAATGATACTGTTCGCAGTGTATCCCGACTCACTGATAAAAGACCGCGACCACTCTCACTAGCCGACTCAGGCCAACTGACCGCTTCTCTCATTTCTCACAGGTCTCCGGTAAGCGGTGCTAAAGTGGGAGTAATAGGAAGACGACTTGAAGCCCCGCTTGCCTGTCCCAAGTCGTCACCCTATTATTACTCCCACTTTAGCACCGCTGCAGTGTATTTTTCGCTTCATTTACTATGGTCAGCGGTGCTATAGTGGGAGTAATAATAGAGGCGACGACTGGAGAACAACACAAGTAAAAGTGAGAGGTCCTTCAAAGCACGTCATGCAAAGCTCTGTCGATCGAGGAGCATGAGAGAGGGATGTCATTATCAGGACCAAGCCTAGTATCTAACATAAACTGGATTTGTAATCGTATTCGAGGTTAAATATTGTGGTGTTAAAGTGCGATGATCCCCTATTTACACGTTCTCTACGTCTTCTATGATTTGATTGATTCCGCAATCGACCCCGGCTCCGCAGCAAGTGCGGTCAAAGACAGAAAGTGAAGAAAGTACAATGATCTCCGCAATCACATCTTCGTCCCGATCACAGTGGAAACATTCGCAGTCATCGGGAGGAGGCCCTGTCTTTATATAAAGAAATCGGACGCCGTATAGGGAATGCAACCGGCGACATTCGTCAAACTGGTTTTCTGGTTCAACGTATCTCGCTCACGTATCGCCTTCTTCATCCACTCGTCCGTACGAGTTGCTTGTCGTTGACCCTGCAGTATGCCTTAATTTATGTTCTCACAATGGATATAATTCAAGAAACACTCAAACACCTGGAAAGGGAAATGACTGAGTTCAGGAGGTCAGGAGGAGCAGAGACAAAATTGAATGGCTGGAGAATTTCTTGTTGTTGACTCTGTGCTATGCTTTAATTTATGTTCTCACAATGGATATGATTCAACAAACACCTTGAGAGGAAATGACTGAGCTCCAGGGAAGTCAGGAGGAGCAGAGACAAAATTGAATGGCTAGAGAATTTACTGATATAATAGTAAATACATTTAAACAATCTCACAGATCGGTGTCAGAGAGGATGCGTAGGATTCTTAGCAAAACAAAAGCCAAAAGGAGCAAATTTAGAATCTAGATCTATATATTGATCTAGATCTAGACTTCTGCCATCTGGAATCTACTAAATCTATATCTAGATTAGAAGATCTAGATTAAGAATTTGGCATAATCGTACTGTAGCACCGCCAGGCAGTATCGAATTTGAAAATAGTTAAACGATACTGTTCGCAGTGTATCCCGACTCACTGATAAAAGACCGCAACCATGCTCTCACTGGCCGACTCAGGCCAACTGACAGCTCCTCTCATTTCTCACAGGCCTCCGGTCAGCGGTGCTAAAGTGGGAGTAATAGGAAGACGACTTGAAGCCCCGCTTGCCTGACCCAAGTCGTCACCCTATTATTACTCACTTTAGCACTGTTGCAGTGTATTTTTCGCTTCATTTACTATGGTCAGCAGTGCTAAAGTGGGAGTAATAAAAGGGTGACGACTGGAGAACAACACACGTAAAAGTGAGAGGCCCTTCATAGCACGTCGTGCAAAGCTCTGTCAATCAAGGAGCATGAGAGAGGGATATCCTTATCAGGACCAAGCCTAGTATCTAACATAAACTGGAATTGTAATTGTATTCGAGGTTAAATATTGCGGTGTTAAAGTGCGATGATCCCCTATTGACACGTTCTCTATGTCTTCTATGATTTGATTGAGTCCGCAATCGACCCGGCTCCGCAGCAAGTGCGGCCAAAGACAGAAAGTGAAGGAAGTACAATGATCTCCGCAATCACATCTTCGTCCCGATCACAGTGGAAACATTCGCAGTCATCGGAAGGAGGCCCTGTCTTTATTTAAAGAAATCGGACGCCGTATAGGGGAATGCAACCGGCGACATTCGTCAAACTGGTTTTCTGGTTCAACGTATCTCGCTCACGTATCGCCTTCTCCATCCACTCGTCCGTACGAGTTGCTTGTCGTTGACCCTGCAGTATGCATTAATTTATGTTCTCACAATGGATATAATTCAAGAAACACTCAAACACCTGGAAAGGGAAATGACTGAGTTCCAGGGAGGTCAGGAGGAGCAGAGACAAAATTGAATGGCTGGAGAATTTCTTGTTGTTGACTCTGCTTTAATTTATGTTCTCACAATGGATATGATTCAACAAACACCTTGAGAGGGAAATGACTGAGCTCCAGGGAAGTCAGGAGGAGCAGAGACAAAATTGAATGGCTGGCGAATTTACTGATATAAATAGTAAATACATTTAAACAATCTCAAAGATCGGTGTCAGAGAGGATGAATCGTAGGATTCTTAGCAAAACAAAAGCGAAAAAGAGCAAATCTAGAATCTAGATCTATATAATATATTGATCTAGATTTCTGTCATCTACTAGATCTATATCTAGATTAGAAGATCTAGATTTAGGATTTGGCATGATCGCACTTTAGCACCGCCAGGCAGTATTGAACTTGAAAATAGTTAAACGATACTGTTCGCAGTGTATCCCGACTCACTGATAAAATACAGCGACCACGATCTCACCCGTCGACTCAGGCCAACTGACCGCTCCTCTCATTTCTAACACTCACAGGCCTCCGGTCAGCGGTGCTAAAGTGGGAGTAATAGGAAGACGACTTGAAGTCCCGCTTGCCTGACCCAAGTCGTCACTCCATTATTAATCCCATTTAAGCATGGCTGCGGTGTATTTTTCACTTCCTTTACTATGGTCAGCGGTGCTAAAGTGGGAGTAATAATAGGGTGACGACTGGAGAACAACAAACGTAAAAGTGAGAGAGGAATATCAGGACCAAGCCCCAGTATCTAGCATAAACTGGATTTGTAATCGTATCCGAGATTAAATATTACGGTGTTAAAGTGCGAATATCACTTATTAACAGGTTCTCTGCGTCTTCTATGATTGATTGAGTCCGCAATCGACCCCGGCTCCTCAGCAAGTGCGGCCGAAGACATAAAACGAAGGAAGTACAATGATCTCCGCGATCACATCTTCGTCCCGATCACAGTGGAAACGTTCGCAGTCATCGGCAAGGAGGCCCTGTCTTTATTTAAAGAAATCGCACGCCATATAGGGAATGCAACCGGCGACATTCGTCAAATTGGTTTTCTGGTTCAACGTATTTCGCTCGCCATCGTTCACGGAACACCTTCTCCATCAATCGTCCGTCCGAGTTGCTTGTTGTTGTTGTTGCTTTAATTTATGTTCTGACAATGGATAGGATTCAAGAAAAACTCAAACAGCCGGAGAGGAAATGACTGAGCTCCAGGGAGGTCAGGAGGAGCAGAGACAAAATTGAATGGCTGGAGAATTTACTGAAATATATTTAAACAATCTCAAAGATCGGTGTCAGAGAGGATGCGTAGGATTCTTAGCAAAACAAAAGGAAAAAGAGCACATCTAGAATCTAGATCTATATATTGATCTAGATCTAGACTTCTGCCATCTGGAATCTACTAGATCTATATCTAGATTAGAAGATTTAGATTTAGAATTTGGCATAATCAATGTTGTTGATCCTGCGCTATGCTTTAATTTATGTTCTCACAATGGACAGGATTCTAGAAAAACTTAAAGCTCCAGGTCCGGAGAGGGAAATGAATGGCTAGAGAGCTCCAGAGGAAGATTCTTAGCAAACAAAAGAAAAAGAGCAAATCTAGAATCTAGATCTATATATTGATCTAGATCTAGACTTCTGATCTGGAATCTACTAGATCTATATCTAGATTAGAAATTTAGATTTAGAATTTAAACAAATCCTCTATGCTTTAATTTATGTTCTCACAATGGACAGGGAAAACTTAAACACCCGGAGAGGAAATGACTGAGCTCCAGGAAGTCAGGAGGAGCAGAGACAAAATTGAAATGCTGAGAATTTACTAAAATATATTTAAACAATCTCAAAGATCGGTGTCAGAGAGGATGCAGGATTCTTAGCAAAACAAAGCGAAAAAGAGCAAATCTAGAATAGATCTATATATTGATCTAGATCTAGATCTAGACTTCTGCCATCTGGAATCTACTAGATCTATATCTAGATTAGAAGATTTAGATTTAGAATTTGGCATAATCAATGTTGTTGATCCTGCGCTATGCTTTAATTTATGTTCTCACAATGGACAGGATTCTAGAAAAACTTAAACACCCGGAGAGGGAAATGACTGAGCTCCAGGGAGGTCAGGAGGAGCAGAGACAAAGTTGAATGGCTGGAGAATTTACTGATATAACAATAAATATATTTAAACAATCGCAAAGATCGGTGTCAGAGAGGATGCGCAGGATTCTTAGCAAAACAAAAGCCAAAAAGAGCAAATCTAGAATCTAGATCTATATATTGATCTAGCTCTAGACTTCTGCCATCTGGAATCTACTAGATCTATATCGAGATTAGAAGATCTAGATTTAGAATTTGGCATAATCGCACTGTAGCACCGCCAGGCCGTATCGAACTTGAAAATACATGTAGTTAAACGATACTGTTCGCAGTGTATCCCAACTCACTGATATTAATAAAAGGCTGCGACCACGCTCTCACTCACCAACTCAGGCCAACTGGCCGCTCCTCTCATTTCTCACACTCACCAGGCTGAAGTACAACTACTATGAAAAATATTTATATGTTACCAGGTCAAATATGACTCATAATCATCCAACAACGCCAGAGACCTTCGCCCAGGAATATCAAGTGAAGCGACTTGCTCAACATGAAAGAGAAGCAGTGCAGGTATGCTGTGTTTACTGTCCAGCATTATATTGTATTTTACTCAAGTTGTTTTTTTCTTCAGGTGACGAAACCCGTGGAGCATTTCCTGTTTGACTGCCCTCTCTATGTGAACATTGTGACAGATGGCTACCCGAGAGCCCTAGCCTGCAGTCTTGCCTATGGGGAGACCTCGATCAGCTGAAGAGGGCGGCTGAATTCTACCTTACCGCCATCAGAGGCGATGACTAAATGTGATTTGCTCTGACGCCGCTAAGGGCCCTTAGGCCCAGCGGTCACCATGGTTTCATAGAGAGAGAGAGGGTGGTAAAATTGTATGTGCTATAGTTAGGAGGGACATGGAGTTCATTAAGGGCTTTCAGCTGGTACAAATGTATCAGAATCGTAAATTTTTGGAGGTTGAGTCAGGTGACGGGAAAAATTATTTCACTAGGTATACCTCTATATAAAAGTAAATCTTTTAACTTTTAACCGTTAACCTTTAACTCCTATGAGTCACTGCTTTTAAGGTGCTGGAGCTGGATTGAATTCAGGTAATTTCTCAAGCCTGGAGTTGGATAAAAACTTAGACCAACTCGTACATCCATGATAGTGAACACAGCAATATGAATGCAAGACAAGCTGCTTCTTGGTGATACGGATCAATGTTTTTAAGGCTATCCAAGACCTCACTATGGTGTTTCTCGCCAGTTATGGCAGAATAAGTTTTCCTCAAATTCAACCCCTGCTGTAATGTCTTCTACACAGGAACTTGTGGAATTAAATCCACAAAACGAAAACCTAAGACGCATGGTGAACTCAAAATTCAACAAGTCATACACCTTGACGGAAATCCGACGGCTGAAACACCAATGTAAGTATTTGCTGAAAACTCTTTCTATGCACTGCATCCTTGCAAAGTGTTCAGGCCATCTGATAAATAGAGCAATTTGTCAATAGTTTGAATTGTTTCGGTTTAAACGTGATCCTCTGTACTGTCTGTTCTTCTATGTAAAAATTTTTTCAAAGCTTTTGGTAATCTGCTTTTGAATTGATGATTTGCTATTCATTACCGCCAGTGTAGTAGTGATATAGCTGCTATAAGTTTTGATCTCTATTATTTTGAATTTCATATGAAAATGTTTGGATTGTGTGACAGTGCAACAGGTTACACGTACAACCTTCTCGGATACTTCGGCACAGAAAACTGCCTATGATCCAGAAAGCGACCCACACGGTATGAGTCAGCCATCAAAATATTTCAAACCCTCCTCAGTCCTCTCAGCAAGGGTCACCACATATTTGCTGACCGTTACTACTCGACCAGAAAACCTCGTAGAATTCTTATTGCAGCGCTACTGTTACTACACTGGGACAGTTCAACAGACGGGGTTTCCCGACGCAGGTGAAAACCCTACATCTAAGTCACCAAGAGAGGAACTATTTCTGAACGAATCGAAGGAAGCTCTGGTGATCACATGGCGGGACAAGAAGGCCAGAAAGCCATGCTTGGTTGTCTCAACCAGGCCAAAGCTGAAGACGTCAGGGTCCAAACAAGATCAGGCCCAGTGGACAAGCCGGCAGCCATTCATGAGTATAACATGTCCATGAATGGTTGCGATCTCAGTGATCAGCGCGTACAGTACTATGGCATGTTCCAGAGAAAGACCGTCAAGTGGTGGAAGAAGCTCTTCCACTGGATATTTGAGATTGCGCAATCAAATGCGTACATCATGTACAACCTCACAAGACCTGCCGGGACAAGAGCGAAGGGCTTGCGGCATTTCAAGGACCAGTTATTTGAACAAATGACAATAATATAAGATAAGCTAAAGATTTCTCAGATATCTTTTCTTTCTTTCCAATCCTACAAAAAGAAAAAAAAAAAGAGCTTTTTTTCCATCGGTCTAATTGACTCTAATTCTTCTTTCAGTTTCAGGTTCTTATTCAATTCTGTAATTTCGTCTGTAATTTCAACTCCTTGATACTTTTGTTTTTCAGACGTTCTGCCACAGGATGGGGAGGCAATCCTTGTGCTGAAGTACAACTACTATGAAAAATATTTATATGTTACCAGGTCAAATATGACTCATAATCATCCAACAACGCCAGAGACCTTCGCCAGGAATATCAAGTGGGCGACTTGCTCAACATGAAGAGAAGCAGTGCAGGTATGCTGTGTTTACTGTCCAGCATTATATTGTATTTTACTCAAGTTGTTTTTTTCTTCAGGTGACGAAACCGTGGAGCATTTCCTGTTTGACTGCCCTCTCTATACTCTATGTGAACATTGTGACAGATGGCTACCCGAGAGCCCTAGCCTGCAGTCTTGCCTATGGGAGACCTCGATCAGCTGAAGAGGGAGCTGAATTCTACCTTACCGCCATCAGAGGCGATGACTAAAATGTGATTTTGCTCTGACGCCGCTAAGGGCCCTTAGGCCCAGCGGTCACCATGGTTTCATAGAGAGAGAGAGGGTGGTAAAAATTGTATGCTATAGTTAGAGGGACATGGAGTCCATCAAGGGCTTTCAGCTGGTACAAATGTATCAGAATCGTAAATTTTGGAGGTTGAGTCAGGTGACGGGAAAAATTATTTCACTAGATATACCTCTATATAAAAGTAAATCTTTTAACTTTTAACCGTTAACCTTTAACTCCTATGAGTCACTGCTTTTTTAAAGTGCTGGAGCTGGATTCGAATTCAGATAATTTCTCAAGCCTGGAGTTGGATAAAACTTAGACCAACTCGTACATCCATGATAGTGAACACAGCAATATGAATGCAAGACAAGCTGCTTCTTGGTGATACGAATCAATGTTTTTAAGGCTATCCAAGACCTCAATATGGTGTTTTTTCTCTCAGTTTTGCAGAATCAGTTTTCCTCAAATTCAACCCCTGCTGTAATGTTTTCTACACAGGAACTTGTGGAATTAAATCCACAAAACGAAAACCTAAGACGCATGGTGAACTCAAATTCAACAAGTCATACACCTTGGCGGAAATCTGATGGCTGAAACACCAATGTAAGTATTTGCTGAAAACTCTTTCTATGCACTGCATCCTTGCAAAGTGTTAGCCATCTGATAAATAGAGCAATTTGTCAATAGTTTGAATTGTTTTCGGTTTAAACGTGATCCTCTGTACTGTCTGTTCTTCTATGTAAAAAATTTTTCAAAGCTTTTGGTAATCTGCGTTTGAATTGATGATTTGCTATTCATTACCGCAAGTGTAGTAGTAGTAGTGATATAGCTGCTATAAGTTTTGAACTCTATTATTTTGATTACACTCTTTCAGTGCAGTCTGGTTGTGCCCATGATGGTGTCAGAGACCTACTTAACAATTTAGAAGAACTACAAGACCATGACCAGGTGGGAAGGTGGTGGTCTCGGACCTTGGCAATGACAGCTTGGTGGATATAATTGCATTCTCACCTCATCAATGAAAAGCCTGTTCACAGGTTTCCAGAGGTCATTTATATGGATGGTAAGACAGTGCCCTTTTATTTCAGCCTTTTGCTTCTTTCTTTATGCCTTTCGTTTTTGATCTTCTTTCGGCCTTTCAAACTTTTTTTCAACATTTCAATTTTGTTTTCTTCTTTCAGTCTTGTCTTTAGCTCTTGTATTGCTCCACATCTCTGTCCTCAACCACCAACTTATACTTATTCACTTCCATCCTCCTTGTTTTGATACTCATCCTCATCCCAGTGCACCTATTCTCTTCCTCCTCCTATTCCTCCTGCTCCTCATCCTAGTATTCGCACCCATCTTCCTTCTAGTTCTACTCCTACTCCCCTTGTATTTAGATTGCAAACATGAATTATTTCACTGAACTACCATAAAGATATGATAACCCATTATAATTATAGGATATTTTAAATTTTTTAACATTTGCAAATTCATCAATTGAATATATTTGCACACTTCCTAACATTAACAAGAAACGGCATCTTGTAACTCTGACAAATTTTGTATCCTGATACCATTTCACACAAGAAATGTAATTGTTCATCAATAGTGTTAGTGTTATTGTTTTACTGTTGATTTAACCTTTGTCTTTCATGTCTTCCGCAGGGACCTAAGAGCAACAAAATGGTTCCCACTTACCAAGTGATGGTTGAAGATGGATGTGGGAAAGGGAGAGCCGTGTTTTATATTCGTTCGTTTGGAAAAATGCTGACATGCTTGCAAAGATGATGGGGGTGTTTGTTGAGTTCATGGGAGAGTCTATCTTCAGTCAAACCAAATTTGCAATGACAGACAAGGACACAATGAAACTAATGGGGTGTTTGAAAGCTAAAATAAACAAACTTGATGTTCAAAAGATTTGCAAATTCATCTACGAATGACGTTGCAAATTCTAAATGTTTTTTGAGTCGTTAAATAATGTATTTTATGATTACATCTGCAGCCATTGGCTAAATTGCATTGGATGCTTGGGCGACCATGCTTGCTTCCACATGAACACACAAACAAACAAGTGTGAGGAGAGAATAGCGGCTGAAGGAGATCCTTTTAATGCCAAAACAATGGCTGTAGCATCTCAACTGTGCAGAATAAAAGCTGATACCATTTCACACAAGAAATGTAATTAGTTCATCACTTCACTTGTTGTTAGTGTCTGTATTTTCAGAGAGCTTTGAGGTAACTCAGGCTGATCTGACTTATGCGTGCAGGATTTGTCTTTCACAGGTTGTCTTCCTTGAGATCCACATTGGACCAGGAGGCCGCTGACGTGCACATTAGAATGCAACAAAAAATGGTTCCCACAATCATTGATGGTTGAAGATAGAGATAGTGGGAAAGGTTAATTGAGCCGTCCAAGATTTTATGCATTGGACATGGGAAGAGGGGGTCATTTCGTTTGCAAAAATGTGTTTCACATGCTTGCAAAAGATATGGGGTGTTGATTCAAAAGAATGTTCATGCTATCGAGTTCCATGAATTATTATTATTATCTCTATTTCCCAAATGTGTCGCCTGTTCTTGCAATCTTTTTTTTTGACAGACAAGCACTTTAACACAATGAAGTCTGGGGAATGATGTTCAAAAGGAAGATGCACCACATGGGACTGAATCTGTGCTTTGTGCATTTCATGTTAGAAAATTGTTTAAAATAAACAAATAAGGACCGCCTGCAGCAGCTGGCCTATGTCCTGGTCCTCATTTAATGACGTTGCAACATTCAATGAAAATGTTTTACAAATTGAGTCGTTAAATAATGTATTTTATGATTACATCTGCAGCCATTGGATGCATTGAGCCGTCTCACAGTCGCCTGTTCTTGAACACACAAACAAACCAGGAGGCTGAAGGAGATGCCAATACAACAAAGCTGTTAGAAAATTGTTTGAATGGCAGCGCAGGACCTGTTTCTGCTGCCTCGGCTGTGCAGACTCTAATACACTTTCGAGATGTCAGTTTTATGCACGGTTTACAACACATGCAGTTGAACTGATGATCCAAGATCATGTGTCGCACCCTCTTCCTGTTGTTGCCGTTGATGATGTGTATGACTGTGTTGATTCAACTGGTGTTCATTACCGGGTTAGTGGTCATCCTTTATCCTGTTCTTGCCCTTTTTTTTTGTCAGACTTCACTGCCTTGTTGTCATGTAATGTCTGTATTTTCAGAGAGCTTTTGAGGTAACTCAGGCTGATCTGTATAGTCCCAACAACAGGTCTGAAGTCAAACGGTGCAGGATGTGTCATGTTCACAGGTTGCACCTGTTACCTTGAGATCCTCATTGGACCAGAGGCCAGACACCATCGGAAGACGTGCAATATTGGAATTCTACAGATCGAACGTAATGAATGTGATGTGGGTCTGTAAAATGAATGCCTTTTTTTTTTTAAACCAAGTCTGTTTCCATTGTCCACTCAATCAGTGGACCAAATAAACGGACCAAGGGCTTGAATGACTAGAGATAGTGATAGGCTTGGAGAAAAGAGGAGACGGGCATTGAGTGAAATGTCAAATTATTCATCTCGCATCTCGGACAGGATGGACAAGGGGAAGAGGGGGTCATTTGCCATTGCATTACTGTGTTCCACATGCTCTTTAACGAGGAGATAGAACTTTATTTGAAAATGTGTGTGTGTGCGTTTGCCAATATGACTGAATGTTAGTGTGAGATAGTATGTATGCAAGAATGCACTCGCATGCAGCATGCTGCTATCTTAGTATTCTTGTATTTTTACATGAATTATTATTATTATACCCTATTTCCCCAAATGTGATTAATAAAATATACCATATCTTACCTTAATTATAAATTGTTCTCAATCTTTTTTCTTTATCTCTGCGTTTCACAACTTCTTTGCACTTTAACACCATACTCAGTCTGGGAATGATGTTGAATTGGAAAGGAAGACTGCACCACATGGGACTTGAATCTGTATGCTTGTTTGGCATTTCACGGCTCCACCAACTCTTCTTCTAACTTCTAAGGTCATATTGGGGTCAATGTCATGCAAAATGTTGCAGTCTTTGGCCATACTATGAGCCCATGGGACTGAACCATGTGTATGTATGTCAATATTACATATTGTCGCCTTAGTGAAAGACTCTGCTATGCGCCATTATTATTGAAAATCACCTTTTTTCAATTAATCTATTATTACTGCACTGTCACACATATATATTGTCTACGACTACTCCGACAAGATTTTCTAACAGTTTTGAAGCTGTAACTTTTCGCTCTTGCTATTCCGAATACACAATACACTCTTTTTGGAATTTCCTACGCCGAAATCTAAAATAAAGAATTAGTTTTTGGCTTCTCCTGGACATATTTCAAAATGGCAATAGATCTCTGGTGTAGATCTAGAAATCTAGAGATTTTACCAAATTTGTCAAGGCTGAGCCTATTTGCCATGATTGCTGACATCAAGGAAAGGTGGCCATGTTTTTATCCATTTTCCGTGTTCACCACACTTTTATACAAATTTTTTTTTCAATTTCTATTTCTTTGTGGGCAAACTTTGGTTTTTCTTCCCGCTACTTTTTAATGTAGCTTTTCACATTTCTCCCTTGCAACGTTTCCAAATTTGTTTGCAACTTTTGGATTTTCAAAATGCAACTTTCCAGGATCTATATCTAAATCTACATTACATTATTTACATGCTGTTTCATTTCATCATCAGGTCGCTGAAGGGGGGCTGTGCAGCCAAATTACAGATTGCGGGCAACGGCCCAGGGACTCACCTCCCCAACTTGTCATCATTGTCAGTGATATGGACCATGCAAACCATGATGTCACAGCTGATGTGAGTAGTATTACATATGATGCATATTTGAAAAGTACAGAAATAATCATAATATAATGGGGTACTAATTTTGACAGCAAAGCTTCAATAAAAGTTTTATTTTCCCAATAAAAATTTTTTTACCGCAAAGTCACGCTTCGGGAGCTTTGCGGTAAAAATAAACTTTAATGGGGTAGGGGGATTATAAATTTTTATTAGGGCTTTGCGGTAAAAAATATTTTTATATTGAAAACATAATTTTGTAATTTTTTTTTTTATTAACGAAAATAAATTTGTATTGGGGCTTTGCAGTAAAATTCAGTACTAATATAATGCTAAATTCCAAGTTCTCATGTGCACGATACATACATTTCTGCAGGTCACGAAAAGTTCTGTGCGTTACCACTGATTTTGTCATTTTCTCCAAAATTATGACCAATATTAGTAAATAATAGCCGGGAAGCAGCGCCCACATACCCTTATCCACAGAATATGTAGTTATGCGGGTGGGGTATTTATTGGACTATGTCCCCTAAGCAAGATTTCGAACATGACGCCAAGACGCCAGTTTGAGTTACATGCAAAAACAAAGAAGAATTATCGCTAAAATAAAGCGGCCAATTATGCAAAATTCTAGATCTGGACCAGACAGTTAGAGGTCAAAATGAAAGTTCCTACCTGGTTTTGTCAACCATGTTTTTCTGGCTGCTGATCATTGCTTTACCCTCACATTGTCATCTAGCTTTCTCGTGTGATTTAGTACTAGTAACGCCCTTTCTCACTGTTTTTCTTAAATCACCCTTTTCAGTTATAAGATTCTTTTCATATAAAATATAAGCTGTTACTGTTATGCAGTTAGTGACCTGAAATTCCAACAGTGAGTTAAACAAAAAAGTACCGGTATTTTAATAAAGTACAATCTAATGATTACAATATGTCAAACAACTGTGCTTTTAACAGCGTTTAGTAGAGTCTTGGGCTCATAATACCCATTTTCCAAATCTTACACTTTTTTGGGAGATCCCGAAAAGGTACTAATAGTGAGCATATCCAAAATTTAGAAGAGTTTCCATGGCCTTTGGTCGGTTTGTTTGGTCTAAGATCGTGTATTTTATGGAATTGAAACATGCGAATTTGGTATCATTATGAAGGTCATAATGTAAAGTATTTCATTCGACACAATCAAAAAACCGCGTCAAACAACGGTGTTTTCCTCTCGACTTTCTTACATTTTTGGGAGATCCTGTGCGATCCATATATGGCCCAGTCGTTTTCATTAAGCCACCCTAGTTTCAGTATCCGCATGCCCAGTGGGTTCCGTTGACCGCCGGTTTTGTTTACATCGAAGCAAACTTGATCGATTGAACACGCTTTTCTGTTCTTATTACAACGAATTGCAACCAAAAATGCCTAGAAATTTCATGTTTGGTAAGAAGAAGAAGAGAGGAACCAAGAAGAGGGGAAGACATGCAGTGTGTGCAGATGACATAAATACTGTTTGAGACCACTGACAACAGCTCGGCTGGTCCTGCCTTAGATGAATCAACTGAAACCGATGCGGTGCCCTCTGTAATGGAAGTAGACGTTGATGGAGAAATGCCACTGCCAGCCAATGACAGGAATAATGTCGACACTGTAGGAACTGAGAATTCTCTACCTGACGAGTAAGTGATTTTATTATTATTTGCTCTCTTTGTAACAGTTTATGGAGATCTTATCAACAACCTCTCTGTAGAAATATTTAGACCAAGATTATATATTATACCGTACATTATTTTTTGTTTGTTCAATGCTAGCCAGTAAACAATGTATAGATTAGGTAGAGGAGAGCAGACACATAATCTAATATGTTCATGTTATACTAGAGCTATGATTATTTAGATTTATAGGTCTACATTTAATCAATTTTAAGCCTTTATTTCTCGTTCCCCACCACTATTTATTCGAACCCTAGTACTTGTGTGTGTATTATATATATTCATCACATATATATTTATATTGCATATTATAATATATATTATATAATACATTATGGTACCGTGACTACTGACACTTTTTATAAGCTTGTTTCCTTATACTTATTACATATATCTCTATAATAATCTTTTTCAGGCAGGATCAATCAGATGGTCTTCTAAATGACTCGACACCAAAGAGAAAATACAGCCTCTACGAGGAAGATCTGTCATCCATGCCGAATACCATGGGGAGCTTCTTCCTTATCCACATGTCTTTCCTGGTGAATATGCTGTCGAAAGTCTGCTGCCTAACATGTTTCGAGAGTCAGCTTGTTCTTCGGGGAGGGCGCTAAAAGGGTTTGGCGCAATACTTTTCGCTGATTTGTCATTTGGAAATCCGCAACATCCCCATACACAAAAAACCGATTTGACATCAATTATAGAACTGTTCTGAGCTGCAAGGAAACTGGAGTCTCCCACCAACTCAACCGACTCTTCTCCTCATGAACATGCAGAGTCCCTTCCATAAAAAGACCTTTGTGGATATCGGGATGGAAATCCACAGATCTGCTGTCGACGCGGCAGAAGATTCTATGGTGAAGGCCGCAAACCTAGTGAGACAAAAGCATGCATCCGGTGAACTCATTTCATCTCGAGAAAGTGCCACTGACTTGATGATGATGTGATTTCCGTATCCTTCGATGGAACCTGGCAGAGACGTGGCGATTCATCTCATAATGGTGCTGGTGTGGCTATCAGCATGGATACGGGGTTGGTTCTGGACTACCAGGTGCTCAGCAATTACTGCCACGCATGCGAGACTGGACCCAAGCCAACAGATAACGGGTATAGAGAATGGCGTGCCAACCATGAACAAAAGTGCCAGATGAACCACACAGAGTCTGCTAATAGCATGGAGGCAAGGACGGCTGAGCATATATTCAGCAGAAGCGCATGACAGAGGCAGCTGATATATGGGACAATGCTCTATGATGGCAACTCAAAGGCATTGGTGGCAGCTAATCAACATTCGGGCTATGACATTCCAGTCCTCAAGGAAGATTGCATCAACCATATAGCCAAAAGAATGTTCATTGGTCTTGAGGCTTGCAAGAAAGCAAACAAGGAAACCCTGAATCGAAACTTACTCAACCCTGCATAGAGAAAATAACCAACATCTATGCAGCTAATTTGAAACGGAAGCCCCAGACGTTCAAAAGATGAAATTTTCTGTGCTTCGAGAAATCCTTCATATGGCCTCAACCGATGAAAACACCAATCACAAGTACTGTCCAGAAGGGCCAGAATCCTGGTGCCGACATAAAAGGGCTGAAGCCAAAAGGAGAGCCGCAACCACCCCATGTTGCACCAACAATAAAGCCAGGCGTTCTTCCTGTAATTTACCCGACAATCCAAAGATTGACCGACATAGAACTGTTGCAAAGATGTGCTAAGATGCAAACACAAAACAACAATGAGTGTTTTAATAGTCTCATCTGGTACAGGTGCTCGAAGAACGATTTTGCCTGTCGGCGCAATATCGAAACGGCCACAGCATTAGCGGTCCTGTCCTTCAACTGTGGACCCCAAGGAATCCGTTTTGTGTCTAAAAGATTAGGCATTATGTGGGCGGAGAATACAGAAAGACAGGCAATAAAATTAAAGGCCAGAATACTGAAGGAGGCTGCCACCAGAGGAAAATCTTTATCCAAGTGGAAAAGGAAAAAGAAAAGAGCGAATTCTAAGTGGCCCATCAACAGCTGACCGGTGAGGGTACGACCTATGAAAAGGGAGCTTTCAACTGCTAAAAGGTAACATTTTTTGTTTATTTATCAATGTACATGTTGAATGAAGATTAGGTTTGACAGCAAGAGAAGATTTGGCCAATTTTAATATGGCTGTATCATTCTGAAGAAAGTTGAATTTTCAAACCCGTTTTTCTCAAAAGATGTGATTTCTAGCATACAACGTTTTTAAACTCTTAAAATCTCAGAAAGTATTCATGCCAGAGTGTTGAAATTTGTAACACAGCTAGACTAGTATTTGTTACTGGGAACTAGAGATTTTCACTGGTTTATTTTGATTTTCATGTCTTTTGTGCACCTTTAAGGACCGGAAAGCGTTCTGAAATGTTAAAATGCGATGAAAATTGAAATTGGGTTTTTTCCTTTTTCTTATTAAATAGAACTACCATTTCTCTTCAGGATTCTAGCACCAAAATATGTCAGGGACGTCTGGATTATTTATTATTGATTTTTTTATAACTGTAGGTCCTGCAAAAGTTGATGAGATTTGATAAAAATCATCAAAAGTTAGCTGTCAAACACAGGTACATTTCGGCACCAATTCGGCCCCAGCTCCGTTTTTCACTCTCTGGCGAGTTGCTACTATAACTATTTTTAGATTGTGTCAAGGTTCAAGGCTGGTACAATGTGCATGTGTTGTGCAAAAGTCCTCTAAACTTAGTACTATCACTACAGCAGTCAGTGACCCGTAGTAAAGTTGTAGTAGTCACGTGACTATTTCCTACCGTCATATGTTTCCCTGCTGCTGATTGGCTAACATAGTTGTCCGTGATGTGCTCAGACGTTTGATTCGGTCTCACATTATATATGCAAAATTATGACGTCGCATGACCCAGGTCAGTTGACTTCTGTTTCTCACGCCCCCTATGCTGTCGCTGTACACAAACTCATTTCAAAACTTTGTTTTTTTGTGTGAAAATTTTCTGAAAAAAAAATACAGATATATGCCGAAATCAAAGCGTTCCAGACATTCTAAACGTGCTTCAATGACGAGATGGAATAAGGGACAGATTATTCCAACTGAAGAGGTAAGTTTATCCCTAGAGATATGTTTTATGTTTATTATTTTCACACACACACGTAGACTTGTTATGATGATGTCTTCTTCGATTGTTGGGCCTATAACTATAACCCTCAATTTGGGCTCTCTTGTATTCATTTTTATTTGTATTCACAAGCTCCCATCAGAAAGGGAATGTAGAGAGAGAAAGAGAGAGAGAGAGAGAGAGAGAGAGAGAGAGAGAGAGAGAGAGAGAGAGAGAGAGAGAGAGAGAGAGAGAGAGAGAGAGAGAGAGAGAGGGGGGGTGAGGAAAAATGGGGGGGGGGGGGGGGGGGGCCCGTAGCGTAGCTGCATAGAATATAACGGTAGTGCATGGACCATTGATCATGTAATAGTTTGTGTAATATATCGCGAAGGGTTAGTGCGCTGGCTCTCTCATAATGCCTTGATGCTGGCTAATGCCTTGAGACCGGTCATACGAATGCATAATAGTAAAGTAGTAGAAATAGCAATCCTCTGATACGTTAGAATATGTAGCCTACCCGTGTGCACGATTGATGTGAGTGTGTGTGCGTGCCGGCTGCGTGTGTGTACGTGTATGATTATTGAAGTGTGTGAATGTGTATTATACGGAGATGTAAGATGCTTATGAGATAAGGGTCATAACTGTTTGTAGCTTAGTTATAAATAGGGCCATTATCTGTTGTATTCTTTGTTTTTGCAGCCTAATGAAATTGAATTGCCAGTCACGGCTTCTACCCTTGCACTTGTATCTCCCGATAGGAATATAGCAACCGCATCACCGTTGTTGTCTATCGTTGTATCCACATCAGCAACATCCCCTCAACCTGTCGCATCAACATCGACAGCAACATCCTCTCAACCTGTCGCATCAACATCGACAGCATCTCCTCAACCTGTCGCATCAACATCGACACCGTCTCCTCAACCTGTTGCATCAACACCATCACCTCACCATTTTATTCCACCAAATAATGACCCATCTGATCAAGCTTCGCTTACAAGGAGTGAAAAAGAAAAAGTCGCTTTTCAACATTCACATTGATGAAGAAATAGAAACGTCACCTTGTGTTCGAACTATTGTGGAGATATCACAAATTGAGAAATTAATTTCTAACTTCAGTTGCCCAAAATGTGAACGCTTACAAGAACTGAGAATGAACGTTTCTCGACAATGCGAGGATGGCTCTGAAATTGAATATTGTTTGCAATGCATGTGGAGAGACGGTGTCCAAGCCAGTATACGTCACCAAGAAATGCCCAATCCCAGAGCAAACCTCAGCCATTTATTGTAAATGAAATGTGTACCTTGGCATCTCTACTCAGTGGCATTGGATAAAGTATTATTTCAAAGCTTTTTGTGAATATATGGAAATGCCGGGACTGCACCAAAGAGTTTCAACACTATTGCAAAGCGATTGTATGCTAAAAAGTGGGCAATTGGGAGGGACAGTCTTTCAGCAAGCAACCACCATTGTCTGCCAAGAGTATGCAACGCATTACAACATGACTGTAAACGATAACACAGTGTTTGACATAGCTGTGTGCTACGATGGCTCTTGGTTGACCCGAGGACACAAATCTCTCATAGGAATCGGCGTCGTAATAGATGTCCTCACTGGGCTAGTGTTAGATACCCATGTCCTTAGTTTGCACTGCCAAATTTGTTCGACCACAGGTGCCTGGATAAAAAGAGAAAATAGGCACAGATACGATCGCTGGAGAGATCAGCACCTAGCAAGTGGAGAGTGCACCATCAATTTTGAAGGCACTCCAGGAATGATGGAAGTGAAAGCAGCCTCTGTCCTGTGGGAAAGATCTGTAGAAAGATATAATTTACGTTACACGACAATGGTCAGCGGCAGCGACTCCAAAGCCTACAACAAACTCCTCCAAGACCAACCGTATGGCCCTGACATCACAATAGACAAAGAAGATTGTCTAAACCATGTCGGTAAGCGTCTTGGCACAGCCTTGCGCAACTTAGTGGCGGACTTTCTCTATTTCTCCTCCTCTCTTCGGCACTTCCTCCTCCTGAGTCTCTTTTTTCTTCTAGTACAAAGCATTATTGAATCCGTAAAATCATCAGCTCTTTATTTCCTTTCATTTTGGTTTCACAGGACAGTGAAGCAAAACTGTGACGCCTACATCAGAATCGTCAAAGACAAAGATGATGAAAGATCTGTTTTAAAAATAAAATCTTTGAATTTGATGCACAAGAACCATCCTGTGGACAAAAAGGTAAGACACTGTTCTCTCTCTGTGTATGTATATTTGATATGCCTTGTGGACTTAACTGGACGGAGGGTCAGCTTATTTTAAGGTTGTGTTGTTGCATTGTAATCGATGCCAGTTATGGTTAACCTACGTATTGCTCTGACCCGGCTGTTGTATGCATTTCAAAAATGAAAAATACACGTTTTCTTCAAGATTAAGTGAAATGCATGTAAAATTGAGCAAAATGTCTAGGTAGATGACATGGTTAAAAAGGGGTTGAGGTAGTGGAGTGGCTTCGTGAGGACAATCACTAGATACGATCAAATGGCAATGAACAGGACTACTTCCTCTTAAAAATATTTAACCCTGAGATCACTGCAATGGTGGACGGGTAAATTTCAATCAAACAAACCATTGATATGAATTACTTAAATCTCAGTATCATTTTCTTCTACTCCCCATTCAGACTGTCGCTGTGTATCCCGAGAAAGCTTGAAAACCAAATATAACAGAGACAGTGAAAGCTCTAGTTGCTGCCAAAGGTCCCCAAAAAGGAGTTGAGGCAGTACATTACCGAGAGTCAGGGTGTGGTCATGCTGCCCATGGATGTCTACAACATGACGCGCCGCCTCGCAGTACCAGATAGTACAGATAGTGAGGGTGTGGAGGATTTGTTAAAGCTCATTAGGGATGGGGGGGATATACTAAGTTTGGCGTGAATGAGAAGGGTGAATTTGAATATGTTTTTTATGTCACCGCGGACATGAAACGTGATTTGTCTCGTTAATGTGATGTTCTTGTCATGGATAAAGTGAATCGTTATTTGTACCCCCTTGTAAATGTCTTATGTGTGGATGCGGAAGGAAGTGGTCGTCCTGTGTTGCATGGTTTTGTTCGGAATGAAAGTCGTGTTACCGTTACGTCCTGTCTGAGTTTTTGAAGTCTGTGATGACTGATGGTGTATGTGGTCCTTCTGTGTTCTTTGTTGACAAAGACTTCTCGGAGATAGCAGCTGTTAGTGATACCTTTCCTGATTCCTTGGTAAAACTCTGCTCTTTCCATGCTTCCACTGCTGTGAAGAGGGCTCTGCATAACCAGGGCTTTTCTTCACAGGAAGTCGAAAGTGTACCTGGCATATTTTAAAGAGCAGCGTGATACTAGGTCTCAGCAGAGGTATCATGACATTTGTGACATTATCAGACGTGACGCACCTGACAAGACTGTACAGTACTTCCAGATAAACTGGTGGGACATTTGTGACATGTGGGCCACACACACTCGACTCGATTTACAGACTTTACATGTGACCACGACAAACCACGTTGAAAGTTACCACAGCAAGATCAAACAAACATTACATCAACAGATCCGACTAACTGACTGCATCAAGACTTTGCTGGACTATGACGCTGACTTGGTTAGGACAAAGGACCTCAGAACTCATCTTCATAACATCACACACCACTATAATGTAAAACACAATGACCTTACATTAGAATGCATCATGAACTCACTCACATCATTTGCAGGCAAACTCGTCTCAGAGCAGTATCATCTCACCAAAAGAATAACATATACCCACACACATATTCCAGGCACTTCTCCATTACACAAAATCTTCCAAGTCACAGGTGAAACACTACAACGCAATGCATACACAACATCTGTTTCAGACTGCAACTGTGCTTTCTTTTCGAAATTTCATCTTCCCTGTCGACATATTTTCTACCTCCGACACTTCTTTGGACATGCTCTTTGTACTGTTGACATGTTGAGTGATTCTCGCTTTCTTAAAGAAAGACAGATAGCGAGAGATGACAGACCATGGTGAAGAATATTGTTCAGAGTTCGTCCGAGAAATGGACCTGGACACACCCTTCAAGGACAGTCGCCCAGGGTACGACTGGATGGAGGGCTTCAAAAGCGCCATCCAGATATCGTCTGCAGAAAAACAGAACACCTAAGCAAATACCGGAGGCTGCAGAGGATCCAGAAGTAATTGAAAAATGGTTCGAGCTCTTGGATGCAGTGCTGACATCCAAAGGAGTCAAGGATATGCCGGCTCAGATCTTCAACTGCGATGAGTCTGGCTTCGTCACTGATCCAAAGTCAGATATTGTGTTGGCTCGCAAAGGGTAGCAAGAGAGTAAACCAAAGCATCGGGGCTCTGGTAGGGAGCAAATCACTGTTAATAAGTGTTAACTGTTGCAGTGTCGCAACCGGGAAGATGCTGCCACCTTATATTGTTTATAAGGGTGTAAACCTTTACAAAGACTGGATAGTGGATGGGCGAAAGATGCGGCATACGTTACCAGCACAAACGGTTGGATGGAGGGGGAACTCTTCCTTGACTGGTTTGAGAACATATTTCTAAAGCACACAGAAGATGTCAAGGACAAGGCAAGAGCGCTCATTTTTGATGGCCACGCCTCCCACCTCTCCCTGCAACTCATTAGGAAAGCGAGAGACAACAATGTCATTCTACTTCGCCTTCCTGCTCACCTGACGCACCTTCAGCCACTGGATCGTGCTGTGTTCCGACCTGTGAAGATTAAGTGGCAATCGATGTTGTTGAAGTTTGCTAGAACCCACAAAGGTCCCGTGGGCAAAAAGATGTTCCCTAAAATGCTGAAGCAACTGGTGGAGGAGTCCTTCAGGCCGCACACAGTCTTGGCAGGATTCTCATCAACAGGAATATATCCATTCAACAGCCACGCTGTCGTGATAGAAGCACGACCCCAATCTTATCAACCGTCTCGTACCCTGACCCCTCCGCCTTCAACATCGGCCCCCTTCTTGTGTCATCTTCACCTGCTCCTCAACGTCCGCTCTTCACCTGGTCCCTCAACATCCGCTCCTTCACCTGGTCCCTCAACATCCGCCCCTTCACCTGGTCCCTCAACGTCCACCCCCTCTCCTGTCCCCTCATCAGGACCTTCTCCAGGACCCTCGTCTTCAGCTTCCTCCACAGCAGCCTCGTCACATTCGTCCCTTACAGGATCTGCATCGTCTGGCTTCTCTGTGAAGGACTTCTTTTTAAAGGAACTGACTCCAAAATTCCAACAGTCGGCTCGAGGCAGATCGGAACGCGTGAATAGGTTCCGCTATGGCGAGAGTCTCACGGAGGAAGATGTTCTTGTACGTCTGGAAGAGGCTGCTGCAGCTAAAGAAGCAGCTACATCCCGAAGAGGTCGTGGCAGGGGCAGAGGAAGAGCTACAAGAGGTGGATGTGCCCTCGGAGCAACTCCTCGTTCAAGGAGCAGAAGTCCGCTTTCGTCATCTAACGACGGGGACGACAGCGAATGACGTCGATGTGGCACGAGTGGTACTGATACCAACTGGATTCAGTGTGACTTATGTGACTCTTGGTTCCACCAGAGATGCACAGATGTTTCCTTGTCAAATATAAACATTGAAAATGACGAATGGGTGTGTGACTTTTGCACCCAATAATATTGGTGCTTATTTCCCCAACAAGTGGTGCCTAATGCCCCGGGACTCTGAATTTAGGCGGGTGAACTCAGGTTAACAAAAACACTTGTAAATATTTTCCTTGTAGGTTTACAAACCATAAATGGCTATTTTTATTACAGTAACGATTCAATTTATCATTCCGAGAAAAATGGCTTAAAACTGTTCATTTATTGTTGAAATATTTCATTTTTTGGAAATAGTGTGAAAATGTGGTGCCTAATGCGCGGTCTACCCTAAACGCTCTGTGACAAACCGCATGCATCATGGAGAATGACAGTTTAGCTATTACTACTGGACAAACCTTTAAAAGCTTCGATGAATTGAAACAGCTTTTAAAAAAAGAGAAGAAAAACTATTTGAGCGCCTTGTAATAGGCCAGGGTAGCGAGCTGGTCAGCTATGCCAACCAGAGATTGAAAAATCTCAAATACCAAGATTGTCTTGTGTACAGAAAAGTCACATTCAGGTAAGTCAAGTATCAAAGAGTCAAGTTGAACTTACAATCTAGATCTAGAGTCAACTTGCCTCGTTCCGACACCTGTCCAAAATTCGACAACTTGCACTTTCGCAATCGTTTTCACCGATTTCTTTTGAATTGACGTCATACAACTTCCTGTTACTTCCGCCTCACTTCCTTCCCGAACCTTTCAACCACTGAGAGCATTTACATCACACTCCATCACTGTGAAATTTCCTGAACTGTAGTTGCAGGTAAGAGAATCCGCCATTTTTTATGCTTCTGATAAGGTTGATCACGTGATTTTGCTAACATCCTACAATTCTTTTGAAAGGCGATTTTTCATTGGTTGGGGTTTATTTAGCTTCAGAAATGAGTACGGAAGTGTAACAGTCCTTCCTAACAGGGTTTGTATTTTATAGAGGCGGGAAGCGGGGGGTGTCGGATACAGGGCAGTGTTTCTAAAGTTGCCTCGTTCCGACCAGCCACATTCCGACCAATGTGGTTTGTTCAATCATTGAAATTAAATAATCTTTTTGTTTCAAATACTGGTCGCACCTTGTAGTCAATGTACAAATGTTATGATAAACATCTGTGAAACTGTCTTCAAACTCTTTCTTTTTTCTAATACATTCTCTATACTCTCCCCACCCTATTTCGTTTTGTCCTCAATATAGGGCTTCAAGACAAAAGGTGAGTACTAAGAAAGCCGAAGTATTCACAAGAAGACCTCAAAAAGGCATATGAAAAGGTCAAAAATGGTAGTATGACCATGAGTAAGGCATCACAAACCTATGGGATTCCTAGAACAACATTGGGAGACAAACTAAGGGGCAAGTTCTCCCTGGAGAAGACTCTTCAAACTGTCCTCAGCAGGGAGGAGGAGAAAAAACTTGTTGCCTGGCTTGTTGAGACAGCAAGAAGGGGTTGTGGCCGTACCAATGAACAACTACTTCTGCAAGTGCAGAAGATTCTAAAGGCTGACGGACGGCCTAACCCTTTTAAGGAAGACAAACCTGGTGACAAATGGTACTATGCTTTCCTCGGCCGTCACAAGGAGATCTCCATGAGGAAAGAGCAAGCATTGGGTAAGCAGCGAGCCCTTGTGACGGAGACAGGACTTCGTGGCTGGTTTCGGGCAGCTGAGGAAGCCTTTTCAGAGGAGGGCATTGATGTCTGTGCCGCTAGCCCCGACTCTATTTTCAACTGTGATGAGACAGGTTTCCCATTTCAGACAAAGATGGGGTATGTGCTTGCAGCAAAGGAGGACCGCCAGGTCTACGGTGTCACCAGTGACACCAAACACCAAATAACAGTCCTTGCATGCGGCTCTGCAGCTGGGAAGATGCTACCGCCAGCCATAATCTATCTGGCCAGCGCCTTGGCTTTGATCCTGAGGCCCAGTTTCCTGGGTCAAAACATTACAAAACCCCGAATGGTTGGATTGATACTCCAACGTACATGAGGTGGATGGAGGATATTTTCATCCCTGCAACCCGCCACCTCCGCAAACCATTATTTTTATTCACGGATGGACACACCAGCCATGTGAACATGGACGTCATCGTATTTGCAAGGAGGCCAGCATAGTATATTACACACTCCCGGCACACGCATGAAATCGTCCAACCCCTCGACCTTGTTTTTTCAAAGCAGTGAAGTCCGAGTGGCAGAGAGCAGTGGGGGCCCATCGCGACCAGTATGGAGGGCGTCCCAAGCACAATTTTGCCGTTGTCCTCAGCGATGTCTGGAAGCGAACAGTGACAGCAGATAAACTAACTAATGGATTCAGAGCATCTGGCTTATGTCCCTGGGATCCAGACCTCCCAAAATACAAAAGTGTGCAGCCAGTCGTCTTTTGGGCCCTCCCATCATCAGGCTGTCTGCCCCATCAAACTCAGGTGACCCTGGCCCATCTGCCTCATCAAGTTGCCTCTGGTGACCCAGGCCTCTTTGTCCCATCAAATTCTGATTATACAGACCCCATTGCTTTGTCCACGTCTGGTGACACTGGCCCATCTGCCCTAACCTCAGGTGATCCTGGCCCATTCTCCCTTACCTCAGGTGATCCTGGCCCATTCTCCTTACCTTGATCCTGGCCCCATCCTCCGCCTAACCTCTGGTGACCTGGCCCATCTACCCCAACCTCTGGTGACCCTGGCCCATCTACCCCAACCTCTGGTGTACCCCAACCTCTGGTACCTAACCTCTGTGGTATCTCATCCGGTGGCTGGCCCATATGCCCCAACCTCAGGTGATCCGGGCCCATCCCCTGGTGACCCTGGACTATCTGACCCACCATCTTCACCTCAGGTGAACAATTCCCCTGGTGCTCCTTCCCCATCCCGTTCTGCTTTCACTTCTCCCACTCATCAATCAGTATCGTAGCCAATATCTAGCCTAATACTGGTGGTGCTTTGTGCCCTTCCCATCAGTTGAAAGCAGTAGTGGACCCCTGCTGGACTTTGCCTTTATAGCAGCGGACACCTACAGTCCTTTTTCAGGATGAGAAGATGCTTTGAGGAGGGTCTGGGTCTGATGATCTGACTTTGCTGAGTTTAGTCATCTGTACTCGAAAATAGCTCCCACCCCGTCCTTTGACAACCTACCTGTCCCTGAATGGTCAAAACAAATAGAGCCATATCCAGCCGCGAAGTTTGTTAGTAGTGAGCGGTTTGCTAAATTTCATGATGAAAAGGCAGAGGCTGAGAGGAAGAAACAGGAAGAGAAAGAAGCGAAAGCAGCAGTTGAAGACGAAAAGAAAAAGCAAAGACAGGCTGAGAAGAAGAAAGCTGCAACAGCAGGGGAAAAGGGAAGAGGGAGTAGGCCCCATGTTCCTTCATCATCAAGTGAGAGTGAGAAGGAGATGACACTCAGGGATGACAGTGACAGTCAGTTACAGCCCTGTTGCTGCTACTTTTGGTGTGAATGATTGTGCTGAGTGCGGTGATGCTGGAGAGGGTATGGCAGGAGGTGGTTGGGTTGAGTGTGATAGGTGTTGCAGATGGTTCCACAAGATGTGTCTGGTGAGAGACATGGTAGGGATCAAGGAATGAGTGATGCAGATTTGGACCATGTCGGTTTGTGTGTGATTTTTGCAGTTTGTGTGAGGTTTTTGTAAAATAAGTAAGAGTAATGAGGGCATGTCATTTTGTTTCTGCGTGCTATCTCAATATAATTTTATTTTGCACATTTTGCCAGACAGTTTTTGTAACGTTTTCAAGATTGTTATAGGGTTTATCCTTGATCTCGATTTCAATTGTACTCAATCTTCCATGTATGGTCTTTTGTATGATGTGTAAGTTGTTTTTATATGTTTTTGTATTCTATGGGTCATTTCCAACTGAATAAAATATTCCAAACATACATGAAAAGAAAAATTATCAAAATAAGCTGGGAGCCAAACTGCCGACAGGGTGTGAACTAGGCAAGACCCCTGTCCGAAATAGGCAAGGATGTAGGAGTAGGCAAAAATACATATTTTTGGTTGTCGTTTCGTAGTTGTTGGTAGTCGTAGTAATCGATTACCATGACAGCTACTTATAGTAGACATGTAGCCCGGGATGATAACACCAAAAACCATTGGTCCTTGAACCTTCAGAAGAGGTTAATGAGTTCATACTGTGCCCCAGTTCTTAAGTTATCGGAACTAGGCAAGTTGACTCTAGTTCTTTCATTGTAAAGTTAAGATAGATAGTGATGTGTATCTATGTATCATGTAGCCGCTAGCCTAGACCTAGACTAGATGTCGATCTTTGTAACATTCAGGTAAGTCTAGTCTAGATCTAG
Organism: Doris montereyensis; assembly: GCA_037039925.1. Classification (NCBI taxonomy): domain Eukaryota; kingdom Metazoa; phylum Mollusca; class Gastropoda; order Nudibranchia; family Dorididae; genus Doris; species Doris montereyensis. The sequence goes on from JAXRKP010001038.1 coordinate 137,666, forward strand.
ATTATATCTAATCCAGAATCTAGTTCTTTTCATTGTAAAGTTAAGATAGGTAATGATGTATAGAGTAGTTTTACCGGTTCGGGCAGCGTATTTTAAGACTTGCTTTCTTTAGTGTTAAGAACTGGGTTTTGTAACTTATCTCATTTCATAATTTATCCTTCTTCTTCTTCAGGAAAGAACGTGAAGGTGAAGGACATTCACAACTTTCGACAGAAAGCGAAGTTGGTGGCCTCGGAGGGCCTCTCTGAAGAGGAACAGGTCCTGCAGATTTTTGCAGGAGATGGTGGACGAAGACCAGGGAAGGTTCAGCATCACCCACAGACAGGGAGACTGGGTGTTTGCTGTCTATTTTTGTGCAGACTTCACACATGCGCAAGGTCCTCCAGACCTTCCCTGATTGTTTGTATGTTGATTCTACATACTGTATTAATAAGTTTGCTTATCCTGTTGTAGTTTTTTTTTGGTTGTAGATGGGGATAATTATGGACAATGTGTGGGGTATGGTGTGTTGTGAGAGATGAGCGAATGAGTACGTTGTCTTCATTGTTTGGAGAGTTTGTACGAATGAATGAGGATGTGAGTGTAAAAACTGTTGTTGTCGACAAGGATGCGAGTGAGATTGGGGCGTTGAAAGAGACAATGGGTGAGTGTGATTTGGTTTTATGTCGGTTCCACGTGTGCAAGAGTTTGTATGAGGCAGTTGATAAGTACTGTGAGAAGAGGGCGAGAGAAGTCATGCATGTGATTTGTCGTGACTTGGTGATGAGTGGGAGTGAGACTGATTTTGAGAGCGGACTGGAGAAGATTCCTTTGGGTGCTTTTCGCACCTATCTGGACAAAAACTGGCTGCCAGTCGTGAACATGTGGGCCCATCATCAAACAAAGCGCCTTGTCACGTTTGGCAACATGACCAACAACTTTGTGGAGCGACATAATCGCACTTTGAAAAACACTGGCAAATTCAAAAACGAGCCTATCAGAATTTTTTCGATCACTTTTGGCCTATCACAAGACAGAAGAAAAGAAGTTGATCACAAAGTTGTTGGCATGCACTTACGTACAAAGGTGTTCGGCCAAAGTTCGATGCAGCTGGGCCAATTTTGTCACGAGCATATGGGGTATTGACCCCGTATGCTTGTGATGAGCTGGCTCATCAGCTTAACAAACTGCACAGCACCAAGTGTGCATACTCTATGGAGTCAAAATCAATTCTGACATTAGGAAGCACTGGTGAAGTCCTGGGTGAAGTACCAGTTGATGAGTGGTCTTGCAGGTGCACATACTTCATCAATAAGAGCATGCCGTGTTGGCACTTGTTGGCTCTTTGCCAACATCAGAGTGTCTGCCCTGTGCAGCTGTTCCCTGCAAGGTTTAAAAACAATCACTGTTAGATTGCTGTGTAAGTGATGTTGGTGAGAGCAGTGGGAGTTATACTCAGGTTCAGGTGGTGCAAAGGAAGGTTCAATCTGAGTGGGGAGAATGAGAGGTGTGCAGAGAATTAGTTGCAGTTGGTGTGAAGTGTGGACAGAAGGAATTTGAAAGGAGAATGTCAGTGTTGCGTGAGTTAATAAGTGGTTGGAGGAATGGAGAGAATGTGGAAGTTGAGGACAGGTTAAATTTTGAGGATGATGTGGTTGATGTTTTGAATATCCTTGTTGGTGAGAATGCTGTTGTTGATGTCCCTGATGGAGAGAGTGCTGTTGTTGGTGTCCCTGATGGAGAGAGTGCTGTTGTTGTTGGTGTCCCTGATGGAGAGAATGCTGTTGTTGTTGGTGTCCCTGATGGAGAGAATGCTGTTGTTGGTGTCCCTGATGGAGAGAGTGCTGTTGTTGTTGGTGTCCCTGATGGAGAGAGTGCTGTTGTTGTTGGTGTCCCTGATGGAGAGAATGCTGTTGTTGTTGGTGTCCCTGATGGAGAGAATGCTGTCGTTTCTTTAAAAGTTCGAGCCTGTGAGAACAAAGGTAAAACCAAAGGGCCAAGGTCGCACTGGCAGATTTGCCAAGAAAAAAAGGAAGTTGGCTACAAATTCTGTTGTTCATGTCCGTGAGGAACAAAGTGCTATTATTGATGGCCCTAATGAACAAAGCTTACAAAGTGCTGTTGTTCATGTTCGTGAGGAACAAAGTGCTATTTTTGATGGCCCTAATGAACAAAGCTTACAAAAGTGCTGTTGTTCATGTCCGTGAGGAACAAAGTGCTATTATTGATGGAAGACAAAGCTTACAAAGTGCTGTTGTTCATGTCCGTGAGGAACAAAGTGCTATTATTGATGGCCCTAACGAACAAAGCTTACAAAGTGCTGTTGTTCATGTCCGTGAGGAACAAAGTGCTATTATTGATGGCCCTACGAACAAAGCTTACAAAGTGCTGTTGTTCATGTCCGTGAGGAACAAAGTGCTGTCGCACTGGCAGATTTGCCAAGAAAAGGAAGTTGGCTACAAATCCTGTTGGTGACAGTGCTGTTGTTCATGTCCCTGGTGATTTGTGTGGTGTTTGTGGAGACATGGAGGTTGCAAGGAGTGTTGTATGAATGGGATGATTGAATGGGTAGATTGTGACTTCTGTAAACGGTGGTTTCATTGTTCTTGTTTAAACTTTCGTTCTGCTCCACGTCAGTACACGTGTACAAGATGTTTGTAATGCGATAAATGTTGGCGTGTGGGTGATTGGTGTTTCTAATAAAATTATGACTGCACTGCAACTGTGAAACATCACTATTAGTAACCTTTGGTGTATTTAAAATTATCATTTCACCTGTGAAGTTTTGTTTACAGGTTTATATTAGCTTTTAAGTCGTTAGTGATAAAGTGTTATTGGAAGACCATGTATATTTTGTTGTTACCACTACGGTACAATATACGCAATGCATTTCCCTTATTATGATTAACACTTGCTTTCTGAACAAATGTTACGTTTAAATTGAATTGCGCATTGACAGTAATGCTTGGATATACTGAGTTAGTCAACTTATTATGAAGATGTTATTAATGTTAACTTTTAATATAATAGATCCATATTTGTACGTTTATTATTATGTCTTCTTTGTTATTCATTGTTTAAGTATCTCATATTATATAACATTATGTTCCATTTCTATTAGTATTACATGTTCCATTTCAACGGAGTTAAATAAATTTCATTTGGAAGACAAGACGTATATGTGTTTATTTCCATTTCTTTTACATGTTAGCGGAGTTAAATACATTTCATTTGGAAGACAAGACATATCGATTTGGAAGACAAGACATACTATTCTGAGTTTCTGAGCATCTAATTTTGAGCGGAAACTATTTTTTTCCAATATTATTTTGATAATATGGCTCTCCATATTGGAATTTTTGGAAGAATACAGTTCTTAATTTTGTTGTAATTGACCCCTAAGCATACCGGCCAAACAATCACTTCCTCAGTTTCTCTGAGCAAACCTGCCAGATTAGCCCAGGGATTACATACCGCAGCAGATGGTCTGTCACCAAAGATCTTAAAATAGTACTAGATAAGCATCATGTTGACTTCCCATGGCACTGTGGCAATTAGAAACAACGCGGCCATTTTGACTAACGTAACAAACGAATCAAACATCTTTCGATTCAACGTTTGCTAAGCTGCACTCTCTGCTTTGTGACAGTTAAATTTTAACCATGGTATTTACATGCGTTGCCTATGGATGCAAAAATCGCCAGGACAAGAGTAGTGGGATATCCTTCCACTAGGCTGGGTTATAAATTTATGTGGATTCATCCTCCTTTAATAACTAGGATAGTGGTTACAAACGTCTAACACAAAATCTATAAAATCCAAAATCTAGATATCTAGATCTAGTAGCAAGATCTAGAATCTAGATTCTAGCCCCTGACTAGAACTGCACTGGTAGATATATATCTAGATATAAGTACAATGTAGATTGTAGTAAGACTGCTGTAGTAGGAGCAGCAATTTAATTCATTATAAGCTAGATCTAGATCTATAAGTCTATAGTTCATGTCATGCACCTAGATCTAGATTTAAGTAGAGATCTAGATCTAGAATCTAGATTCTAGAGCTTTTTTAAACCAAAGCAGTTTATCAGAGTTGCAGTCGGTTTTCTCAGTAAGTGGGTATCTAGCATCTAGATCTAGATCTAGTATCTGACTGATAATGACTGTTGTATAGATCTAGTATTGAATTTACCCATATCCACTACTTTGGAGATATCAGGGTTTTCCTAGACTGCCTTGTAAACAGCCAAGGGTTCTTTTACATGCGTATATTACATGTAGACATAGTCCGTCTCTGATAGGACTTGGCACTCTTTATCCTAACAACTTAACTAAGGATAGGAGGCGGAAGGAAACCCCAAAAAATATTTTGGATTTCAAATTCAAGCCTGCACGATTTCGAATGACTATGAGGGACCTTTGGCTTGGTAAGCGAGCGCCTTAACCACTGAGCTATCCGCTCACCATGATTTGTTTTTTAAGGTAGTGGTAGTTCTACAGACCTAATGTATTAGTGTACTCATACCTAGCACTTAGATCTAATACCAATTCTAGTCCCAGTCTACATGACTGAATTTCATATAATTTTCAGTTTCCCTAAACAGCAACACATAAGAGATAAATGGGTGGCAGCAGTCAACAGACTCGATGAATCCACTGGAAAGTTGTGGCAGCCCTCGAAATGGTCGAAGCTCTGCAGTGACCATTTCACTGCTGACAATTTTCAGCAACACATGAACAATAACATTTTAAAGTCGTGGGCTGTTCCAACTATTTTCGACACACCCCCAGCACAAACAACCCAAGGTCGGTAAGAGCAGGCCTTCACCAAAGAAGCGTGTTGCATCGCATGTTCAAGCTCCTTCTCCTACACCAAGCAAGCAGCCCAGATTGGAGCACAGCTATAGCTCACCTTCTGTAGAGAAGAATTAGAAAAGGCAGCTGCGCTTCAAAGAGCGCTTGATAAAAATAGAGTTGAGGTGAAGAAACGAAAGAATTTAATTAGAAAACTGAAAGAAGAGATATTAAGATTTCCAATCTGTTGGAAACTTTAGAAAAGCAACACCTTATCAACAGGGGAAGAGCATGACCTGTTGAAAATGAATTTTGGGGAAGATGCTTTTACAATTATTGAAAATGAAGTGCAGGCAAATGCGCATTCCTCAAAATCTTCCCATAGGTACTCAGAAGATCTGAAACGTTTTGCTGTAACTCTGCACTTTTACAGCGCCAAAGCGTATGATTATGTTAGGAAACATCTTCACCTCCCTCATCCTAGAACCATATGTAAATGGGCATCAAAACGGAACTGTGACCCCGGCTTTCTTGGTGAAGTTTTAGACACTTTGAAAAAAGACCATTCAGATGACAAATCTGATGTGGCTTTAGTTTTTGATTCCATGGCTCTGAAGAAAAGCTACACTTACGACCCCTCTAGTGGTCAATATATAGGCTCCGTTAATTTTGGTCGTCTTCAGCCTGCATGTCAGGAAACTCTTGCTACTGAATGCCTAGTCCTTATGGTGGTAGGTTTGAAGACCCACTTCAAACTACCCATAGGGTATTTCCTTATTGATAAGATGACATCACAGCAACAGGCACAAATTGTAACTGATGGTATTTATTTTCTGAAAGAAGCTGGTTACAATGTGTGCGCTGTTGTGTGTGATGGAAACTACACAAATCAGTCAACTGCTCTTGCTTTAGGGTGTGTTCTCGACCCCCAGTTCATTATTTTCATCACTCTGATTCCACACATAAAATATACTTTGTTTTTGATGTTTGTCATCTTCTGAAAAATGTTAGGAATTGTCTGGGGGATCTCAAATGTTTAGAAATTGATGGCAAGTCTATTGAGTGGCGATACATAGAACAGCTGCATAACCTCCAGATGCAAGACAATTTGGTGCTTGCAAACAAATTGTCTAAAAAACATATAGTTTTTTAAGACAAAAATGAACGTGAAAATTGCTGCTCAAACCCTTAGTGCGTCTGTAGCAGCGGCCATCGATTTTTACGAAGATTTGAAGCTTCGAGTTCCAGTGCAGTGAAGCCACATGTCAGTTTATACGGACATTTGATAGAGCTTATCATCTTCCCATTATTATTCTTACTCTTCTCCCCCTCTTCCTCTTTTTTTTTTCTTCTCCTTAATAAAATCATTATTATGATTTATTAATATTATCATGATAATAATCATAATAATATTGATAATAATAATAATACATGTAATAATAATAATAATACAACATGTAATAATAAAAACAATGATAATAATAATAATTATATTATTATTTTATTATTACTATTATTATTGTTGTTATTGTTATTATCATTACTGTTAATCAATATTATTATTATCATCATTATTGTCAGTATTATTATTGTAAACCACCATCATCATCATCATAAATCATTGTATTTATCATTAATCTTTGTCTTTGTATGTCTCTCTCTCTCTCTCTCTTTACATGTATCTATCTCTCTCCCACTCTCCTCCCTCTCTCTCTCTTTCTATCTCTCTCTCTTTCTATCTACATGTATCTATCTCTCTCCCACTCCTCCCTCTCTCTCTCTCTCTCACCCACGGCTAACATTACTAACAACAGACAACCCCAAAATCAATAAATAGCTTAATATAATAGGATACAATTCCTCCTCCTTCCTTTTCTCATAAAACACACACACGCAACAATTGACAACTTCGAAAATCACTGAATCTAGTTAGGAAAACCCTGATATCACCAATGTAGTGGACATGGGTAAAATTCAATACATCAAATAAAATATGATATGTCAAAATAATACAGACTTTAATATCCATATGTAAAACCGACATGTATTATTTGATACAATAGAAGGATTATTAGTAATGTTAAGACTATTTTTACCAACTGAAGTTAAGAGAGGAGAGAGAGAAAAAATCACTGAATCTAGTTTCGTCATGCATGATAAGAATCAACCAGTCTTACAAAGGACAGTGGGAGGGGTGTGGAAGTCAAAGGCGTTGACAAACAAGGCCTGGCTTGAGCAATCATAGCTAAGCGGCAAGTCAGCATAAACCTGTTGTTTAGGGTCCTCATCAATTCTTGGCGGCCATTTCGTTTCTTATCGTAGTTTTGTTTTGAGTAAGATCCGAAACCGTCAAATTTGACGGTTTTTTTTACGACTTTTGTGCCTCTGATTGAACAATCACGGTTATCAAATCTTCGTCAATATTAACCAAGATTTCTACTTTTTTCGACGAAATCGTCCAAAAATATTAATAAAGATGCCAAGAGGAAGAGCTGCGGCTAATAGTAGAGCAGGCTGTCAACGCATGAAAATTTCTTGACCTGATAGCACCACAGCAAGATCCCCTGCAATGCCTCCAGTGGCTAGCAAAACGGGGCCTGGGATGTATGTTATAATTGCGGCCTACGATGCACGTTACGGGCATACGCCCAGATAATTGACGGAGAGCTCTAAATGCAAGCTCGTCGGTCCGGGGGCGGCTCTTTTTTGCCAGGAGCCACCTTCACCTGTGGCAAAACTGATGTACTGCTGGTGCAGAACCTGTCCCAGCAGGACCTCGCGCACGACGCTTTTAACAAACGAATCCCAGACCATAGTCGATTGGTGTAATTTTCAGGAGATTTGCGTGGAGTGGCTTGCGCAAAAGACCAGAAATTGGTGAAGAGAGCCCGTCATCGAGATACAATTTTTTTCAAGAGGAAGTACAACAGAGGTCAGGTGAGGACGGTCGCTGGGTGTTTGGAGGAGTGGAGAGGGGAGAGACGTTGTTTTTGGAGGACAAATCACTGCAACTAGTGACAGCCCTGGTGGAGGAACACATTTAATTTCTGATTCCTGCGTAACGGTCGCCTGGGATGTCAGTGGTGGACCCAGAGGAGACACTGGGTGTGGATGAGAGTCAAAGGCTCGTTGACAAGACAATTTATGTGGAGAAATGCTCACAGAGACAACGAAAGCATCTTTCGTTTTGAAATCGCAGTCAGTACCGACTGCATTAAAGAGCAAGAGTTTCAAATAGATAATCTTAAACGTCTTAGCTCTTTTCTTCGAGCTATAAAATCCTGAAAAATGACAATGATGGACCCTAAACAACAGGTTTCAAAATATTATTGAGCAAACCTGACAATGTGGGCAGTTCAAATAAAATTTGAATCGACTTTCAAAGTATCAAAACATTTAAAATACTTAAAACAAACAAAAAATCATTATAAGTATAAAAAGAAAATGGATTTATATAAACCTAACATGAATATTGTGACAAAAAATGTAATTTTCCCCCAATTGGGGACTACCTAGACACCATGACTACGTGCTCCCCAATTGGGGACTGTAGTCACCATGACTATGTGCTCCCCAATTGGGGACTACCTAGCCTCTTCCATATTAAATATATTTAAACAATCTCAAAGATCGGTGTCAGAGAGGATGAATCATTGGATTCTTAGGAAAACAAAAGTGAAGAAGAGCAAATCTAGAATCTAGATCTATATAGCCTACTGATCTAATAGACTTATCTCTAGATCTATCATCTGGAATCTACAAGATCTAAGAAATCTAAATTCTAGATCTATCTAGATTAGAAGATCTAGAATCTAGATCTAGATTAGATCTCAATTTAGAATTTAGATCTAGCTCTGAACTTAAAGATCTAAGAACTTGCTTGATTCGTTGAAAACATTCCAGCTCTTGATGACACAGCAGGCACCGCGAGAGTTTTTTCATGGCTTTAAGTTTAAAAAAGGTTTAGAATCTAGATCTAGCTCTCTCCAAGCCTACACCACGCTGGACATGGTGGATTTTCACGGCCATTTAATCGTATGCCCCGTTTCTCAGTTCACTGGGTTCAGTTCCAACAGTTCCTAGCCCTAGCTCTGAATAATGTGGGCCTGTAATGTTTCTGTTACCAGATGTTTCAAACACGTCTGCCAATTTAAAATTATTTTTCAAAAACAGATAAATCGTCACATCAATCCTTTAACTTTAATCCATTATGAGCTATTGGCACAATCGTACTTTAGCATCGCCAGGCAGGAAGTATCGAATTCGAAAATAGTTAAACGATACTGTTCGCAGTGTATCCTGTCTCACTGAAAAAAGACCGCTATCTCGCTCTCACTCACTGACTCAAGCCAACCGCGATGTAGGCTAGCCTACCATGATACTGATTTCCCCTCCTCTCACTTCTCACTGGTCACAAGCAGGGCTGCCAGTTTGCACTCAAATTTGGCACTTTTAAAATCTGTTTGGCACGAAAACAAAATGGTTTGGCAAGTTGGCACTCTTTGGGCACTTTTTGGGTTCTTCCTGTTTCTCTGTGGTTTCGTTTTTAACACACGTGGTTGTTGTAGGAGTATTTTCCTTAATTAAGTGAGAAATATATTTTATTTTGTGATTAAAGAGACATGGCCTCTAAAAAGAAATGGAAAACTTCATATGACAGCGGTAGAAAATATCGAAAGGAGTGGGAGGAACAATTCACATGGATGAGGCAATCCAAGGAAGGTTCAGATAAAGCATTTTGTAGATATTGCCATGTGGAGATTGCAGCACGTACAAACTGTCTTGGGGTACATGAAGGGACCGACAAACATAAACTCAAAGCCCCATCCAAAAACATAAATTCTCTTGCTCAAATGGATGCCCATGTTTAGAAAACAGTTAGAAAAAAAGGAGGATGAATTGACAAAAGAAAAAAAAAAGAAATGAACCTAGATATCGCAGTGTTTGTGGCATGCCATACAGCAATCAAAACTGTGGATCATCTTGGCCATGTTGTAAGGAAACATGGTGAAGGAAGTTCGATAGGGAAGATGAAAATGGGAACAACAAAATGTAGTGCTTTAATAAACCGTGTAATAGCGCCTACTTTGAAAGAGGAACTGAAAGAAGACATCCATGGCAAACGGCATGTTGTGATGATAGATGAATCAACAGATGTATCAATTCAAAAGCTTTTATGCATCACCGATTCGTATATTCATGATACAGAGGAGTACAGTGTGCGTTTCTTGGGCTGGAAACAAATGCTCAATCAGCCTTTGAAACACTGGAAAAGGAGTCAGAAGGCTTTGAGTATGCTTGATGAAGCATTTTCACAGGTAGAGAAGAGACTGCGCCTTCCATCAAAGTATTTGAAGGACTGAGTGTTTTGAGCCCACAAAAAAAATGTGAACCAAGTTGAGAGAGCCAGTTTCAAAGACTTGCCATTCAGGTTTTTGATGGGCGACAACCTGTCAACTATTGAAGAGCAGTACAGAAAAATATATCTTGTTGACTGGACAGATGAACCTGCCTTCAAAAATGCTAACCTACCAAGTGATGAAGAACTCTTCTGGAAGGGAGTCAGAAAGACACAAGGTTTTAAAGAGCTTGCTGATTATGCCCTCACATGTCTTGCTACACCAACTAGCTATGCTTCAATAGAAAGAATATTTTCACTGGTGACCTCAACAAAGACAAAATTTAGAAATAGAATGAGCTCTTCCACCCTTGAACTTGATGCAATCATACGAATCAAATCATACCTGTTTCTCAAAGATCAGTGTTGTGTGAATGTCAAGGCAACAGAAAGAATATTTCAACTGTGCACTACTGACATAATGTACCCAACAAAAGAAACCTCATCAGGTGCCCCAAGCTCAACCACTGAACTGATTGATGATAGGGATGATTGGCTTGTCATGAATGAATCACAAGAGGGGATGTGGGCAATGCAATTAAGCCATTTAAAGAGTGAATTTGCCTTTTGCGGATGTCCAAGAGAGATAATCCTGCAAATCAATTTATTTTGAATTAAATTAGACGATTAGAGTTTGAAATTTGTTTTATTCAATATTGAGGATTTTCAAGTGAAAAAATACTCATACTATTATTATTTTTTGTTAACCAAATGCTGACGCTCACTTGCATGTGGATTGCTTTGTATGAACATGGTTACTTGACCATTCACTTATAATAGTCACTAAGAGGATCGGATTTTATCAGAGGCTCTAAAGTATAAAAGAAACAACATAGATCAACATCGGGTAAGTCAGCATTTTATGTATTCTATGTTTAACATTATTATTTTCATTTTTGTGTAAACTTTTACGCTAAAAATCGATTGTTTAAGGTTTGGCAAGTTTTTAAGGCATTTGGCAAGTTTTCATGACTGATTTGGCAAGTTGCTCTGAAAAAACTGGCAACCCTGTTCACAAGCCTCCATGGCCGAGTCTGAAAAAAGAAATATTGACATGACCGTTGGACACGTGGCGGTGCTATCTCTCATCAATCTCGCCTCTCCGCGAGGCCTACCCCTACCTGTTCTGTGGTCCCATCTTCTCCAGGCCTAGCTCCGGGAATGAGACTTGAGATACATTTTACTTATTATTAGATTTCCATAGCTTATCCTGAGGAGGGAGTGGGGAAGATGTACTGCATTAAAAGAAACAGTGTTCCTATGTCGATATTTGAATACATTTATACTCCTTGTGTTTGCTTTCTTCAAAATAGCTGATCAACGCAATTCTTGTTTCCTGATGCAGGCGAATAATAATACTATTAATTTATCATTTCACCTTCTTATTGGTTCTGTTTCTCAGTTTTATCCTCTTCTTGGTAAAATTATGGGGGGTTTCAGGGGGGGGGGCTTGCAAAACAAATAAAACAAACAGAAAGTCCCGCTCTTGTGTTTCCAAGTCGTCTTCCCAAATCAATCGTCGCCATATTATTACTCCCGCTTTAGCACCGCCGCCGTGTACTTCCTACCATTCGGCCTCTGGTCAGCGGTGCTAAAGTGGGAGTAATAATATAATAGGGCAACGACTGGAGAACACACACATGTGAGAGTAATAGTAATAGTAAGACGTCTTGAAGTCCCGCTTGCCTGAGCCAAGTCGTCACCCTATACTATTATCATACTCCCACTTTAGCACCGCCGCAGTGTATTTTTGGCTTCATTTACTATGGTCAGCGGCGAAGACGGTCAGCGGTGTTCAAGTGGGAGTAACAATAGGGCGACGACTGGACAACTACACACGTAAAAGTGAGAGGCACTTCATAGCACGTCGCGCAACGCTCTGTCGATCGAGGAGCATGAGCATGAGAGAGAGATATCAGGACCAAGCCCAGTATCGAGCATAAACCGGGTTTGTAATCGTGTTCGACGTTAAATATTGCGTTTCTCAAGTGCGACTATCCTATAATAAATATAATAATAATAGAAATAGTATAATAATAATAATAATAATAATAATAATAATAATAATAATAATAATATAATAATAATAAAAATATATTATAATAATAATAATAATAATAATAATAATAATTACATTCTTACAAGATAAATGAATTAAGTGTTACCAGATGGCCGTTAGGTTATGTCAGTGTTACCAGATGACTGATCAGAAGTGAAGGTAATGACACAAAATAATATGAAAGGCCCATAGGAACAAAGACGAGACCTCTGCGTCGGCACCCATCGCCTCGTCAGCGTCAACTGACAGGGGCGTGTGTAAGTTTAAGTGTGTTGGGGAACGTTAAACATGTCAGTGTCAGCTGACAGGGGCGTGTGTAAGTTTAAGTGTGTTGGGGAACGTTAAACATGTCAGTGTCAGCCTACATGGGCGTGTGTAAGTGTGTTGGGCAATGTTTAACATGTCTGTTTTACAACTTCTTCCTTTTTATATTCCGCACCAATGCTTTCTGATATAAATCTATTTTTAAATCCCTTGTTGTTTTTAAATATTCAGCAACTAATTCATCGCGATTCTTAGCAGATACATTTTTTATGAAAGGCATTTTAATTACATTATTTTTTATTAAGTTTATTCATCTTATCATTAATTGGTTTTAACAATGATTCTTTTAATTCATTTTTTCCTTTTTGTTTGATGTTTTCTTCTTCTAATTTATTATTCTTATTTCTTCGAATATCTTCTACAAAATTGATAATGAGTTTGTTCTTTTAAAATTAAATCAAATTCTTTATTTGAAATATGATTATTATTTAATGCTTTAGATAATAATGATTGAACAGTATTTAATTTATTTTGACTTAGACTATATATGTATCACGATGCTTTTGTTCTTCAATTTTAAAATTCTTAATTAATTTATTTGTATTAATACTTAATACACCTGCACCGGCAGACACACCACCTAAAATAACTGATGCTGGAATTAGAGCTACTGTTGCTAAAGTTGAAATACTTGCACCCCCGGATGCAGTAGAAACGGCATTTAATCCATAATTTGTATAATGTAAAGCATTATTTGCTTTCGAATATTTCTTACTTAAACTTCTTCTAATTTCACTATTTCTTTCTAACTCATTCTAACTCATTCTTAATAATATCTTTAACATGTTCTAATCTAATATTTGAAATATAGCTTGCATCATTATCATGTTTTATATCTACATAAATATTATCATCGATAGGCGGGGCAGATGGTTCTTTAGATAAGCGAGGATATATCTTTTCGACTTCGATTTCATCCATTTTTATTAAAGAAACAATAAATACATTAAAATTAAAATAGAATATTTAAAAAAGGAATATCTTTAACTACATCACCTATCACGCCACTCCCATCATAATTAAAATTAAAATAGAATATTTAAAAAAGGACTATCTTTAACTAAATCACTATCACACCACTCCCATCATAATTAAAATTAAAATAGAATATTTAAAAAAGGAATATCTTTAACTAAATCACATATAACGCCACTCCCATCATACCGGTCATTGCCGGCGTTACTTAAAAAGATGCCATCACCTTTCGTTTCTAATTTTGGAATTTGTTTTCAGCTAAGATATAGCCCCGCACCATGATTTTTAATTTTTACAATATTTCCATTACGTTTAAATAGAATCCATTCCCTAATATCTTATTAACGAAAAGTAGAATGGGACCTGATAAATAAAGAAAGGAAGGGTTTCGTTAATCTCGACTGCAAGGCACGGGTTTGATGGGTTGACATTATGGTACAAAAAAAATGAAACATATATATTGTTCAATATGTACTATACTCAGCACCCTCGTCGCTTAAAAAAAAAAAAAAAGCGTTAATATGCAAACACTCGAATCAGTTGTTTATTTAATGGGCAAAAATATATTCCACAAGGTTCTATATGCAATGTGAACCGCCTTGTCATGTTTTATTCAAGTTCATAATCTGATGGTGTCGAATGTACAGGCCGCTAATGATATGTGCGTATATTTATTTTTTGAAACTGACTGCAGGCCATAAAATAGAACTTAGCCTCGAGCTTACCTATACAACTGCCCAGCTAGCCTGTCACTCGACTATTGAACACTGCCGCTATCTGTTCATATCGCGGCTGCCGTTTCAGGTGAGAGTGATTTTTCTTTTCCTACTTCTTCTTCTTCTTCTGTTGCCAGGATGCTCGTCCGTCTCAGCCACTTTAATCTATGATGACATCGGACCTGACACGTCATATGAGCAGATTGTGTACATGCGAAGGAATAAAACCGATTGAAGTTTCACGAATTATTATATTCAAATCAAAGCGAGTGTGAATGGTCCACTCCAGTGTCTCCCAACCAATAATATTCATGTGAACTATGTTTAGATTATTATCTTAGTTTGCATCTTCCTGAATTCACCTGGATAATATTATATCCGAATACGTTATCATGATGACGTCGGACAAGTGGCCGATAATGTATGCTGCAGATACAGCGTAGATCGAGGTGTGACTTTGGCGCATGACTAGTGAATACGATAACAATTAACATTCACATTGAAGTTTATCATGTTGACGCATTATGCAAGCAAAGAAGCCGTAGAGATCGTAGTTTTCACTACAATTATGCTGAAAGCAAAGCATAAATGTACTTGATTTGTGATTCCGCGTTTTGCAACAAATTGTGCTCAATTATTTACTTTAATAATGAATACAACTAAAGATGTGTTTATCATTCAAACGTAATCGTTTTAGAATTTGTCTCATTTGCGATTTTACTTGAGTTCTACCTTTGTTGCACTTTCATCCGATTTCACGTGCCGTGGTTAAAGCCCGTGCAAGAAAGACATTTTTGCTCCATATTTTGTCTAACACCAACTAGGCCTATTAAGAAAGATATAATCTCTCTCTCTCTCTCTCTCTCTCTCTCTCTCTCTCTCTCTCTCTCTCTCTCTCTCTCTCTCTCTCTCTCTCTCTCTCTCTCTCTCTCTGTGTGTCTCTCTCTCTCTCTCTCTCTCTCTCTCTATCTCTGTCTCTCTTCTTCTCTCTATCTCTCTCTTTCTCTGTCTCTCTCTCTCTCTGTCTGTCTCTCTCTGTCTATCTGTAAGGAATTCTCTCTCTCTCTCTCTCTCTCTCTCTCTCTCTCTCTCTCTCTCTTTCTCTCTCTCTCTCTCTCTCTCTCTCTCTCTCTCTCCCTGTCTCTCTGATAGCTGTCTCTATCTCTCTGTCTCTATCTCTCTGTTTCTCTGTCTCTCTGTCTCTCTGTCTCTGTCTGTCTATCTGTAAGGAATTGAGAAAGAGAAAGAAAGTGGGAGGGAGGGAAGGAAAGAAAGAAATAGAGAAAGAGAGAGAGATAAAGAGAGAGGGGAGGGAAGGAGGAAGGGAGAGATAGATAGATAAATAGATAGATAGATAGATAGATAGATAGACAGAGAGAGATAGAGAGAGAGACAGACAGACAGGAGAGGGAAGGAGAGAGGAGAGAGAGAGAGAGAGAGAGGAGAGAGAGAGAGAGAGAGAGAGAGAGAGAGAGGGAGAGAGAGAGGGAGGGAGAGAGAGAGAGAGAGAGAGAGAGAGAGAGAGAGAGAGAGAGAGAGAGAGAGAGAGAGAGAGAGAGAGAGAGAGAGAGAGAGAGAGAGAGAGAGAGGGAGAGGGAGAGGGAGAATGGAGAGAGAGGAGAGAGAGAGAGAGAGAGAGAGAGAGAGAGAGAGAGAGAGAGAGAGAGAGAGAGAGAGAGAGAGAGAGAGAGAGAGAGAGAGAGAGAGAGAGAGAGAGAGAGAGAGAGTGGGTGAGGGTGAGATATTAGTAGACTACGCCTATTACCGGTACATGAATTTTTTTTTTTAAGGTGGCGTATTAGTATTATTTTAGTGTTAGTATTATTTTAGTGTTAGTATTATTTTAATGTTAGTATTATTTTAGTGTTAGTATTATTTTAGTGTTAGTATTATTTCAGCGAGAGAGAGACACACTCTTGATTGAAAGTTGAGCGTTTGAATTCGGAAATGAAGCTACTTTGATTTGGGTGTAACTAATATTATCGGAAACCGAGTCAAACTGTGGGCTGTTGGTCGGTGTTAGTGGTAGGTTCTTCTTCTTTCTTTAGTCTTTTTTCTTCTTCTTCTTTCATTGTGTTGTTTTCTCTTAATTCGCCTAAGCTCGACATAAATATGGTGGACGAGGTCAAATTCAATGAAAGAAACAAACAAATTATTGAGTTGACACGCACTCCCTCTGGCAATCCCTCTAGTCAATCCCTCTAGCAATTCATTTAGTCAAGCAATTCTAGCAATCCCTCTAGCAATCCCTCTAGCAATCCCTCTAGAGCAATCCCTCTAGCAATCCCTCTAGCAATCCCTCTAGCAATCCCTCTAGCAATCCCTCTAGCAATCCCGATATAAAGTAGTCGAGTCAATATTATTTAGTCAAGATTCTGTGACTGTGAGTAATAACTTAACTAGTATTATTTGAAGGAAAACTAAATTTAGGTATTTTTATAACAATAACAGTCATCATGAAGAAAATTGATAAACTGGATGATCAGTAGATTAAAACAAAATTGTTTATTGTTTTGGAATTTTTTTTATTATTTATTTGTTTATTTTTTTGCTGGATGAGAATGGTTTTGTACAGTTGAGATAACAGATATTAAAAATGCAACACCTTGGTGTGGTGTCATATAGTTGGGATATGCCCTTTGATCTTCAAAAGATTAACATGTCTGGTATCGGATATTATTTCAAATTAAGAAGACGGTCACTATTCTTTAAACATGTAAATGATTTAAATTCCCTTATTACCACACAATTTAAGTCCATATTTATGCTTTTATTCAATTAAAAACAAGACGAGTATTCAACGTTTCTGTTTCCATGCATGATATCCTGGGTGGGAAGGTGTAGCGTGGGACGGGCGGTCTTTGGTGGTTTGTTGCAACACCGACACTTTCCATCTATTTTTTGGTTTCCTCCGTTATCGTCACTGATCATAGTCTTGGAAAATGTCATTGTTGCATGAAACAATCTTGGAAAACTCTTGGAATTTTGTTTCTGAAAATGAGTCAACAGACTATGTAACACCATCATGAATTTCAATTGCAAGACAGGGGGTCATCGTTTGGCCGTTCCCAAGTTGTCAACGAGGAGAGCCCACATGGCAAGAGACCAGCTACCTGTTTAACATCTTTTTCTATGCTTTTCTCTTACACCATGAACTCAGGCACGCGCCACTATGGTGTGCGTCCGAGTTCATTGTGTTAGATTGACGTGTCCCAGAACTTCCGCCACCATGGTGTATGTCCGAGTTCATTGTGTTAGATTGACGTGTCCCAGAACTTCCGCCACCATGGTGTGTGTCCGAGTTCATTGTGTTAGATTGACGTGTCCCAGAACTTCCGCCACCATGGTGTGTGTCCGAGTTCATTGTGTTAGATTGACGTGTCCCAAGACCTCCCGCCACCATGGTGTGTGTCCGAGTTCATTGTGTTAGATTGACGTGTCCCAGAACTCCCGCCACCATGGTGTGTGTCCGAGTTCATTGTGTCAGATTGACGTGTCCCAAAACTTCGCCACCATGGCATGTGTCCGGGTTCATTGTGTCAGATTGACGTGTCTCAAAACATCTGCCACCATAGTGTGTGTCCGAGTTCATTGTGTCAGATTGACGTGTCTCAAAACGTCCGCCACCATGGTGTGTGTCCGAGTTCATTGTGTCAGATTGACGTGTCCCAGAACTTCCGCCACCATGGTGTGTGTCCGAGTTCATTGTGTCAGATTGACGTGTCCCAGAACTCCCGCCACCATGGTGTGTGTCCGAGTTCATTGTGTTAGATTGAGGTGTCCCAGAACTCCCGCCACCATGGGTGTGTCCGAGTTCATTGTGTCAGATTGACGTGTCCCAGAACTCCGCCACCATGGTGTGTGTCCGAGTTCATTGTGTCAGATTGACGTGTCCCAAAACATCCGCCACCATAGTGTGTGTCCGAGTTCATTGTCAGATTGACGTGTCCCAAAACGTCCGCCACCATGGTGTGTGTCCGAGTTCATTGTGTCAGATTGACGTGTTCCAAAAACTTCCACCACCATGGTGTGTGTCCGAGTTCATTGTGTCAGATTGACGTGTCCGAAAACGTCTGCCACCATAGTGTGTGTCTGAGTTCATTGTGTCAGATTGACGTGTTCCAAAAACTTCCGCCACCATGGGTGTGTGTCCGAGTTCATTGTGTCAGATTGACGTGTCCGAAAACGTCTGCCACCATAGTGTGTGTCAGATTGAGTTCATTGTGTTGGATTGACGTGTTCCGAGTTCATTGTGAAAACTCCCGCCACCATGGCGTGTGTCCGAGTTCATTGTGTCAGATTGACGTGTTCCAAAACGTCCGCCACCATGGTGTGTGTCCGAGTTCATTGTGTCAGATTGACGTGTTCCAAAACCTCCGCCACCATGGCGTGTGTCCGAGTTCATTGCGTTAGATTGACGTGTCCCAAAACGTCCGCCACCATAGTGTGTGTCCGAGTTCATTGTGTCAGATTGACGTGTCCCAAAACGTCCGCCACCATGGTGTGTGTCCGAGTTCATTGTGTCAGATTGACGTGTTCCAAAACGTCCGCCACCATGGTGTGTGTCAGAGTTCATTGATTGTCAGATTGACGTGTCAGAGTTCATTGTGTCAAAACTCAGAACCGCCACCATGGTGTGTGTCCGAGTTCATTGTGTCAGATTGACGTGTCCCAGAACTTCCGCCACCAAAGTCCGAGTGTGTCTGAGTTCATTGTGTTAGATTGACGTGTCCCAAAACTTCCGCCACCATGGCATGTGTCCGAGTTCATTGTGTCAGATTGACGTGTCCGAAAACTTGCGCCACCATGGTGTGTGTCCGAGTTCATTGTCAGATTGACGTGTCCCAAAACTTCATCCTTTGAAGCAATTGACATTGAAAAGAGAGGTTTGTCGTTTTAACGGGAGGTTCCCTCAGTTTTGATAATGTTGTCACGTGGTCGATTTTATCACGTGGCCAACGATTGGTACACATTTCCATCTGGATCAAATTTGGAAATGCTTGTCAAGCCTTTTCCAGGAAACACAGCCATTGATCTTGAATGACCTGGATTCGAACCCAACATCTCACAACCATCAATCCGGCAACCTTACCAGGGGATAGCGAACGATACAAATTGTTGCAAATAATCGGCAGTTTTTTAAGTTATGTTTGCTAAAGCGAATCTGTTTCTGAGTTTGTTACCGCTTGTCTAAACCTCCATTTTTTCTTTTTATTTCAGTTACAAAATGAAATGCTTACCATTTGACATATCGCAAGCATAAATTTGGATGATAATTTTGAAAAATTATAATAATATGTATATGCATGAATACTAACTATTATATTACTGTGGTATAATTATAGTCATCTATAAAAATAAAAAAAAAGCATTAGCCATTGAAACTAGAACTACATAGGATCAGAACTTAATATTCGTGAGTGAACAAGTGTACAGGTCTACATGTATGTATCTTTGTATTAAATTCTCTGTCTGTCTGTCTGTCTGTCTGTCTGTCTGTCTGTCTGTCTCTCTCTCTCTCTCTCTCTCTCTCTCTCTCTCTCTCTCTCTCTCTCTTCCTCTGTCTGTCTGTCTGTCTGTCTGTATCTCTCTCTCTCTCTCTCTCTCTCTCTCTCTCTCTCTCTCTCTCTCTCTCTCTCTCTCTCTCTCTCTCTCTCTCTCTCTCTCTCTCTCTCTCTCTCTCTCTCTCTCTCTCTCTCTCTCTCTCTCTCTCTCTCTCTCTCTCTCTCTCCTCTCTCTCTCTCTCTCACTACCCTTCACCTAAACCCTTCACCAATCTACACCCAAACCCCTTTACTACACTTCACCTAAAACCCTTCAACAACCTACACCTAAACCCCTTCACCAACCTACATCCAAACCCCTTCACAAACCTTCACCTAAACCCCTTCACCAACCTACACCCAAAATCATACACCATTCTTCACCCAAACCCCTTCGCCAACCTTCCGCCAAACCCCTTCACCAACCTTCACCCAAACCCCTTCACCAACCTTCATCCAAACCCTTCACCAACCTTCCCCAAACCCCTTCACCAACCTTCACCTAAACCCTTCACCAACCTTCATCCAAACCCCTTCACGAGCTTTCATCCAAACCCCTTCACCAACCTTCACCCAAACCCCTTCACCAACCTTCATCCAAAACCCTTCATCCAAACCCCTTCACCAACCTTCATTCAAAACCCTTCACCCAAAACCTTCACCCAAACCTTCACCTAAAACCTTCACCAACCTTCACCCAAATTCCGTCAAAACCTTCACCAACATTCACCCAAACCCCTTCACAAACCTTCACCCAAATCCCTTCACCAACATTCACCCAAAGCCCTTCATCAACCTACACCCAAACCCTGTCACCAACCTTCACCTAAACCCTTCATCCAACACCTTCACCAACCCAAATCCTGTCACCAAATTCACCTAAACCTTCACCAACCTACACCCAAACCCTGTCACCAATCTTCACCTAAACCCTTCACCAACCTACACCCAAACCCTGTCACCAATCTTCACCTAAACCCTTCACCAACCTTCACCCAAACCCTGTCACCAACTTCACCTAAAGCCCTTCATCAACCTACACCCAAACCCTGTCACCAATCTTCACCTAAACCCTTCATCAACCTTCACCCAAACCCCGTCACCAACCCTTCACCAACATTCACCCAAACCCTTCACCAATCTTTCACCTAAACCCTTTCACAAACCTTCACCCAAATCCCTTCACCAACATTCAACCTAAACCCCTTCACCAACCTACACCCAAACCCTGTCACCAACCTTCACCTAAACCCCTTCACCAATCTACACCCAAACCCTGTCACCAACCTTCACCTAAACCCCTTCACTACCATCCACCCAAACCCTTTCACCTGCCCCTCCCTCGTCCATCCATCCATTCAGAGCTCATAGCTGTGTCTAGACATGGGATATCTTTCCCCAAATCAAATTAATGTTTGGCCGTTGCCATGGTTTCCACAGAACTCAATCGACACCATGGAGACCTTCAACGGAAGATGGCAAAACACTGGTGGCATGGAGGGCTTAGACGAGTTTTTGCAAGCAAGTATGTGCCTTTGTCTACGTTACCATTCCCTATATTGTCTTCAAAATGATGATGATGATGATGATGATGATGATGATGATGATGATGATGATCATCATCATCATCATCATGATCATCATCATCATCATCATCATCATCATCATCATCATCAATCATCATCATCATCTTCGTCATCATCATCCTCCTGATCATCATCAGCATATTCACTAAGAAAGTAATCATCATCATTATCCTCATTAGATACGTCATCGTCAACATCAACATCCTCGTCATTACTACCACTGTATCCCCACGATTATCATCATCTATCTTTCTTTGTTTATCAGCTCCCATTCTACCTTCCCGTGTATGGGTTTAGATGCCCGAAATGGTCTTTCTCCACGCTGCCCTGTCCTGACAGTTTCTGTTTCCTTTTGTGAAAGTTAAATTTCTTTGCTTTAATGCCTCTTATATATCTTCTTCCCACTTTCTCCGAGGTATGCTTTTGGTATTTTACCTTGAATTTTAGCACCGTATACTGATATAGCTATTCTACGTCATTCATTCTGTTAACATGCCCAAACAATCTCAGTTGATTTATTTCTATCTTAGTTTTTATGCCTTCTGCTTTGGTTTGATCTCTTATTTTTGTGTTTCTGATTTTGTCTCTTTTAGTTTTCCCTACTACTCTTCTTAGATGTTTCATTTCAGCTGCCTGTACTCTACTGTATTCCCTACTGTGTAAGGTCCAGGTTTCACTGCCATAGAGGAGAGTTGGACAATAAACTGTGTTGTATACTGCCGTTTTGGTTTTTGTTGACAATTCTTGTTTACCTGCATATGCCTTTCCTAGATTATCTGGTTTATTTCTTCTTTTAGTAGTCTTAGTTTTCCCTCCGAGTTGATCATTATTTTTAGATATTTGTAACTTCGAACTTGTTCTAAATTCTCCCTGGCCAATTTAAGATTTGTGTTTTAGCTTCCCTAGTTACTAGCATTGGTTTGGTTTTCTTTGCATTTACTCTCATTCCTCTTTTATTTAATTCCTTATTCATCATGTCAATATTCGACTGAAGGTCTCTTTCTGATTTTCCAAACAGAACTAAATCATCAGCAATTGAAAGTATTGTTACATTTATTCGTTTAAGCTTCCACATATCTACATATATTTTTTCATTTTGGAGGATGCCTTTGCGACTGAATCCGTAAATGTAATAAACAAAAGAGGACTTGGGATACAACCCTGTCTTACTCCTATATCTACATCAAATTCTGCAGATACATGTCCAGCTACTCTCACTGTACATGTTGGTTTGTTGTAAAAACTTTTTAATGGCTTCTATTACATTTTGGTCTACATTGTGGTTTTTTTAAGTCTGCCATAGTTCGTCCTTCCCCACAGTGTCAAATGCCTTTTCTAAGTCAATAAAAGACAGGTGCAAGTCAATGTTTCTCTCAAGGAATTTTTCTATTATTTGTCTAATTGTAAATATGTGGCCTTGTACACTTCTTCCTGGTCTAAATCCACTCTGATCCTCTATTCTTTTCCCTAGTCTCATTTCCGGAATCCTGGCATACGCTTTTCCTGGTACGCTAAGTAGTGATATCCTCTATAGGTTGAGCATTCCAAGTTGATCCTTTCTTGTGTATTGGTACTACCGTTCTCTTTTTCCAGTCTTATGGCACCTGTTTTGATTTCCATGCTTGTTGACATATTGCATGTAATAGTTTCTCTGCTTCTCTCTATTGCTTTTTAATAATTTCTCGATAAATTTGATCTGTTCCTTTGGGCCTTTCCTAATTTCACTTTTCTTATAGTTGTTTGCATTTCTACCAGTGAGATATCTACATCTTGAGCTGTCTCATCTGGATTATTTGTTGCTTTTACTAATTGATCTGAACTCCTTGTTTTATATGTTCTGGAGGGATTATATAATTGTTGAAAATATTTTCTCAACGTTTCCATGATTTGGCTGTCTCCTTTCATTATTTCTCCTTTGGCGTTCTTAATTTGTCGTATTGGGCATGCTTTGGTCTTTCTCATGCTCTTCATTGCCCCTCCAAACAGCTTTTGATTTCCTTGATAGCATTCTTGAAGTCTTTGTCCAAACTCTTCCCACTGTTCCCGTTTTTGCTTTCCTCATTTTCTCTTTGGCGATAGGTCTTTTACTCATGTAATCTATCCTATCTGGCCACTTTGCTTGCAAGTATTTCTTCTGGGCATCCTTCTTTATTTGATTTTAGTCTTGACATTCTCATTCCACCATGCTGTTCTTTTCCTATCTCCTTTAATTTATTTCCTACTACAGACCTCTTCAGTACAACTGAGAAGTGTTTCTTTATACATTTGCCACTTTTCTTCTATTGTGCTATCATTCAAATCCGTTTGCCTTTCACTGATAAATATTTTTTTTATCCAAGATAGGTATATCTGTTTTACTATTGGTTTATTTAGATCTTCTATTTTGAGTTTAGTAGTTATCTTTTCATTCTTTTTTCTGTTTGTTTTCTTCAGTCAGTAATCTCATTTTGGCAATCACTAAGTGATTACACTAACTATTTCTGCTCCTCTGTTGACTCTAACTTCCATTGTACTGTAAAAAAAGGGAGCTGCTATCTATTTTATAGTTGATCATTGACTCTTCACACTGTCTTCATTTACCCTTGTATATTTGTGGATATCTTTATCAGGAAAAAAAGTGTTGGCTATCTTCATGTTATTCTTTAGACAAAAATCTATTAGTCTCTCTTTGTTTGGAGAAGTTGTTGTCTCTCCTTCTTTACTTATTACTCCTTCCGATATTGCTATATTGTTGCCTACTTTAGCGTTTAAATCTCATGAAACAATTAGTTCCTGTTTCGGGTTTGAGATTCTCTGCGGCTATTTGTAAATCATTTTCGAAGGCATCTTTTTCTTCTTTAGTGGCCCTGGTACTAGTGATAGGTGGATCGACACCTAATCCCATTGGAGACGGACGATAAAAAGGAGGTCCCGTGTAAAAAATCACAACACTCTGTGCACGTTAAAGATCTCTCAGCTGTTTACAGGGCAGTCTGGGCAAATCCTACGAAAACCCCCGAGATCACATTAGTTGTGGATGCGGGTTTAAATCAAATCAAATCAAATCAAATCAAATCAAATCAAATCAAATCAATCCAAATCAAATCAAATCAAATCAAATCAAATCAAATCGATTGTATAAACATGATAGGCTTTCAAGTTTGACCTCCACACATTCTACAAACTTTTAGAACAAGTACAGTCTACAAACTTTTAGAACAGTACAATCTACAAACTTTTAGAACAAGTACAGTCTACAAACTTTTAGAACAAGTACAATCTACAAACTTTTAGAACAAGTACAGTCTACAAACTTTTAGAACAAGTACAGTCTACAAACTTTTAGAACAAGTACAGTCTACAAACTTTTAGAACAAGTACAGTCTACAAACTTTTAGAACAAGTACAGTCTACAAACTTTTAGAACAAGTACAGTCTACAAACTTTTAGAACAAGTACAGTCTACAAACTTTTAGTTTTAGA
>JAXRKP010001038.1:167500-176652 GCA_037039925.1 Doris montereyensis
CAGTGTGTAAAGAATGGACTCAGTGTGTAAAGACTCAGTGTGTAAAGGTGGACTCAGTGTGTAAAGGTGGACTCAGTATGTAAAAAGGTGGATTCAGTGTGTAAAGGTGGACTCAGTATGTAAAGGTGGACTCAGTGTTTATTCTGTAAACTTTTGGTGGTGGACCCAGTGTGTAAAGGTGGATTCAGTGTGTGCATGGTGTCGGTCAAGGTGGACTCAGTGTGTAATTGTGGACCTAGTGTGATAAAGGAGGGCCAGTGGAAAATTCAGTGTATAAAGGTGGACTCAGTGTGTAAAGGTGAGTAAATTCAATCAAATCACAACCTCAGAAGTCGGATGTAAGATGGACTCAGTGTGTAAAAGGTGGACTCAGTGCAAACCGTAAAGATGAACCACAAGTAGGTGTAAAGGTAGACTCAGTGTGTAAAGGCAATGGACCTCCACAAGTGTGTAAAGGTAGACGAATCAGCAATATGTCCACAAGGCAATGGGTGTAGATTCAGAGAAGGATCATTCAGAAATTGTAAAGAACATATCATTAAATTCATCATTTCGTGGACTACACAGAACATAAATACTGACATATATTTTTATATATGATATACAGTAAGAATTCAGGTCTAATCTTTCTTTCCGGACGACATGACGTAAGCCAAACAAAACGAAGACAAATGTATCCAAAACCTAAAGGACATTTAGGGAACTCACACAGGGTATTTAATTTGAAATCGATTGCTATAAAAGGTGGCCACAACATATTTGTCAGAAACCTCAATATAAGAAGATGTAAAGCGTCCTTTGGACTCAGTCAGAAACAAAGCAAAACAATCAAAAAGCAAACAGCCAAACAGACGAGGAAACCACAACCCAACACCTTAACAAAATCAAATGTTCTAAGTGTATCTGACTCAAAAGTAAACCAACAACAATCCCCCCCCCCCCCCCCAACAAGGATATGGAACTCAACGATATACAGTCCAAATGGCTGGAAGCAGTTGACAGAACACATAATTGGTAGGGTGACTTGCAACCTCTTACACTCAGAAGCACAGGTTTTAGAGGACCCTTCTCATTCTGTAGCACACTAGACGTTACCGTGACTCTTCCCACTCTGTAAAGGTGAACTCAGTATCAGAAGCACAGGGTTTAGAAGTGAGGTCACAGCAGCACAGGGTTCCAGAGTACCTTGACCCTTCCCAAAATTCTAAGCCTCATCGACAGTGAACATCCAATGCAATATGTTCAAACAATTGTCCAACAAGCTGTATCCTGTTTTTCAATTTCGATACGAGACCGGTAATCGAGTTGTTTATGCAATGAGTCGAGTGGTAAAGTCCAGAATTCCATTCAAAAGGTAAAGAAGAAATTATCAAAATTGATGTGGGAGCGATCAAATGAAAACCCGCATGCAATGCAGACTTCCTTCAATAACAACCTGTCAGTGTCAGTACTGTCAGTGTCAGTACCGTCAGTGTCAGTGTCACTTGGGGGAGGGTGGGGGATCACAATGTTCGTTATAACTGATTGGTAGATCGTTAATATTCCACCAATCACAATGTAGCCCTGCAACAGTACATGCTGCCTAAACTCGTTCTATTTATTTCTATTTGACTTTCTTTCTCTTCAATGGTTATGATTCAAAGCGGCCTGTTCAGAATGTACGACAACGCCCTGACACTGAATAATATGAGGCAAAATTAAAATGAAAGTATTGGATGGCCACGGAGGACGAATCACCCGGTATCAGCTGTTGTGTGGGAATAGGTGGTCGATTCCAATGAGCTGTATAATACGTATTTAATATAGTCAATGATGGAAACTAAATATTTGTGGCGTCATCAATGGTGTAGTCCTAGTGACTTTGCATTCACGATACCACTGGTTCGAAATCTTCGCTGGCCTAAAGTTCTTATATTTATTCAACATTGCTATCTTGTGAAATGTATACGGGATTTCACTATGCTTTCTTCATTTGAATCATGTGTGGACAATTACCCAGATAAAGGTAGCTATGGATATCATTTGAATCATGTGTGGACAATTACCCAGATAAAGGTAGCCATGGATATCATTTGAATCATGTGTAGACAATTACCCAGATAAAGGTAGCCATGGATATCATTTGAATCATGTGTAGACAATTACCCATATAAAGGTAGCCATGGATATCATTTGAGTCATGTGTAGACAATTACCCAGCTAAAGGTAGCCATGGATATCATTTGAGTCATGTGTGGACAATTACCCAGATAAAGGTAGCCATGGATCTTATTTGAGTCATGTGTGGACAATTACAAATTACTCAGCTAAAGGTAGCTAAGGATCTCTTCAAAGAGTTAGTATTAAACGACTCACAGGAAGCTTCACTGTATGTTCCACAGAAGGACGCACCCCCTATGGGGATGGAAGGAATTGTCCTTTGTGGCAAAGAAATCAATTTCTCAGAGAGAAGGCAGACATGGGGTCATCGGAGGATAGAATAGAATCGTCTGTGTAAGAAGAATATAATATGTTGAAAAAAGTCCAGTTTGCTTTATTGAAATAAAAAAAAATATGCCGTACTGTCTTCTATTCTGTTGGTTTGAAAGCCTAAGAGTAAGACGATAGGGTAGTGATCCGCCAAATAGGTTGTCATGAACGTGCCATGAGAAGTCTAGAGCAAGAGAGGGAGAGGCAATTGATAGATCGATAGCTGAAACGAATTGATAGACTGAATGAAGAAATGCCGTTTCTTCTGAATTTAAAAGAATTAAATCATGATCGAAGATCAACTTTTCTATCATTTGACCACGTTTGTCTAGTCGGGAATCACCCCATAGAGAAGTATGGGCATTGAAATCCCCAAGTAAGAGGAAAAGGGAGGGAAGCTGGAGATAAAGGTTTTTTTTAAAATTTCATACACGCTTGTGTTAACTGATGGTGAAAATTTATGAGGTGAATGGCTGACAGTAGCAGCCATCACATCTATACTGGTGTTCATCTCCAGATGGGTGAAGTGACAAGAATTATGGAGTAAAAGTGTAGTTTTATTACCTTGTATACAGGTGTATCCTTTTACCGGCAACTTTTCTCTTTTCTTTACTCTCCTATAGTCCCAGGGCAAGAGGTTTTTTTGAATTACATAATAAAATGAGCTCTTCATAACTTGCTCTTACACCTCTCGAATTTCACAGCAGAATGGTATCCATTTTAAATTTATGGTATGTTTGTATTTTTAGAACCTAGCTTTGAACCCTAGTCTTTCTTGGCAAGGGGGCTGAACCCTGGGGGCTGAAAGTCTTTCTTGGCAGGGCTGAACCCTAGTCTTTCTTGGCAAAGGGGGCTGAACCCTAGTCTTTCTTGGCAAAGGGCCTGAACCCTAGTCTTTCTTTGCAAAGGAGGGCTGAACCCTAGTCTTTCTTGGCAAAGGAGGCCTGAACCCTAGTCTTTCTTGCAAAGGAGGGCTGAACCCTAGTCTTTCTTGGCAAAGGAGGGCTGAACCCTAGTCTTTCTTGGCAAAGGGGGCTGAACCCTAGTCTTTCTTTTTGCAAAGGAGGGCTGGACCCTAGTCTTTCTTGGCAAAGGAGGGCTGAACCTAGTCTTTCTTGGCAAAGGAGGGCTGAACCCTAGTCTTTCTTGGCAAAGGGGGGCTGAACCCTAGTCTTTCTTGGCAAAGGGGGCTGGACCCTAGTCTTTCTTGGCAAAGGGGGGGGGGCTGGACCCTGGGTCTTTCTTGCAAAGGGGGGCTGAACCCTAGTCTTTCTTGGCAAAGGGGGGCTGGACCCTAGTCTTTCTTGGCAAAGGGGGGACTGAACCCTAGTCTTTCTTGGCAAAGGAGGGACTGAACCCTAGTCTTTCTTGGCAAAGGGGGACTGAACCCTAGTCTTTCTTGGCAAAGGAGGGCTGAACCCTAGTCTTCTTGGCAAAGGGGGCTGAACCCTAGCTTGACCCTAGTCTTTCTTGGCAAAGGGGGGGCTGGACCCTAGTCTTTCTTTTTGGGGGGCTGAACCTAGTCTTTCTTGGCAAAGGGGGGCTGAACCCTAGTCTTTCTTGGCAAAG
This sequence comes from Doris montereyensis, assembly GCA_037039925.1. NCBI lineage: Eukaryota > Metazoa > Mollusca > Gastropoda > Nudibranchia > Dorididae > Doris > Doris montereyensis. The sequence continues at coordinate 171,539 of JAXRKP010001038.1, forward strand.
GGGGGCTGGACCCAGTCTTTCTTGGCAAAGGGGGGGGCTGACCCAGTCTTTCTTTGCAAAGGGGGGCTGAACCCTGTCTTTCTTGGCAAAGGGGGCTGGACCCTAGTCTTTCTGGCAAAGGGGGGGCTGGACCCTAGTCTTTCTTTGCAAAGGGGGCTGAACCCTAGTCTTTCTTTGCAAAGGGGCTGGACCTAGTCTTCCTTTGCAAAGGGGGCTGGACCCTAGTCTTTCTTTGCAAAAGGGGGACTGGACCCTAGTCTTTCTTTGCAAGGGGGGCTGAACCCTAGTCTTTCTTGGCAAAGGGGGCTGGACCCTAGTCTTTCTTGGCAAAGGGGGGCTGGACCCTAGTCTTTCTTGGCAAAGGGGGGGGGCTGGACCCTAGTCTTTCTTGGCAAAGGGGGGGGGGCTGGACCCTAGTCTTTCTTGGCAAAGGGGGGGGCTGGACCCTAGTCTTTCTTGGCAAAGGGGGGCTGGACCCTAGTCTTTCTTGGCAAAGGGGGACTGAACCCTAGTCTTTCTTGGCAAAGGGGGCTGGACCCTAGTCTTTCTTGGCAAAGGGGGGGCTGAACCCTAGTCTTTCTTGGCAAAGGGGGGGGGGGGCTGAACCCTAGTCTTTCTTGGCAAAGGGGGGGCTGGACCTAGTCTTTCTTGGCAAAGGGGGCTGGACCCTAGTCTTTCTTGGCAAAGGGGGACTGAACCCTAGTCTTTCTTTGCAAAGGGGGCTGAAGGGGGAGTCTTTCTTGGCAAAGGAGGGCTGGACCCTAGTTCTTTCTTGGCAAACGTAGTGGGGGACTGAGCACCAGGCTTCAGCCCTCCATGCTGTTTGGGCGTTGACGGCTTTACCGTTGGGGGCGACGCCTTCGGTAGTGTCTGTCTTTCCAGCATCTTTCTCCCATCTGGTCTGAAGATACAAAGTGGAATGATGATTAGAGTGGGGGAGTGAGAGGGGTGGAATTTGAAGGGAAGCGGGGAGGGGCTGTGGGATCAGAGCGGGTGGGTTGTTACTAAGGGGCTGGGGCTGGGGTAGAGAGGGTCATGGGGGTGAGGGTAATAGTAGAAGTAGTAGTAGTAGTAGTAGTAGTAGCAGTAGGGCAGTAGAAGTAGTTGTAGTAGTAATATTGTTTGCAGCAGCAGCAGTAACAGCAGCAGAACTTGTGGAGCAGTAGTAGTAGCAGCAGTAGCAGTAGTAGTAGTAGCAGCAGCAGTAGCAGTAGCAGCAGCAGTAGTAGTCGTAGCAGCAGCAGTAACAGCAGCAGTAGCAGCAGCAGCAGTAATAACAGCAGCAGTAACAGTAGCAGTAGTAATAATAATAGCAGTAGTAGCAGCGGTAGCAGTAGTAACAACAACAGTAGTGGTAGTAGTAATAGTAGTAGTAGCAGCAGCAGCAGTAGTAGTAGTAGTAGCAGCAGTAGTAGTAGTAGTAGTAGTAGTAGTAGTAATAGTATAGAGTAGTAGTAGTAGTAGTTATCATGACATATCATAAACATATACAATAAACTATACTAAAGAACTTGGACTACTGCTACTACTACTACTACTACTACTACTACTACTACTACTACTACTACTACTACTACTACTACTACTACTACTACTACTACTACTACTCCTACTACTACTACTACTACTACTACTACTACTACTACTACTACTACTACTATCACTACATGTACTACTACTCTATTACTAATAGAGAGGAAATACGAAATTGAATGTGAATGCCTAATAGGTAGAACAGAGACAGTTACAAAGACAGATAAGTTTCGGACAAAACCGCTCTGTCCTCAGTCACACAAATAACGATACAAGAATGATTTCGTGGTCGTGAGTGACAGTGTATGGCGCCAAAGGTGGCCAGTCATGTGATGACCCATCACGTAGAGTCCATGTGTAAGCCTCATAACAATAGAAGCCAAATGTATATATGTAATAATAAAAATAAAAATGGAAATAAAAATATAAGAAAGTGAAAAAGAAAGAAGAAAAAAGAAAAGAGGAAAAAGAAAAAAGGGGGGGGGGATAAAGGAATGAGGAATGAGGTAAAACCGCTAATGATCAGAGACATACAGACAAATAGACAGAGAGAGAGAGAGAGAGAGAGAGAGAGAGAGAGAGAGAGAGAGAGAGAGAGAGAGAGAGAGAGAGAGAGAGAGAGAGAGAGAGAGAGAGAGAGAGAGAGAGAGAGGGAGAGAGGGAGATAGATAGATAGATATATTGAGAGATAGATAGAGAGAGAGAGAGGAGATGTGGGAGAGAGGAGGGAGGGAGAGAGAGAGAGAGAGAGAGAGAGAGAGAGAGAGAGAGAGAGAGAGAGAGAGAGAGAGAGAGAGAGAGAGAGAGAGAGAGAGAGAGAGAGAGAGAGAGAGAGAGAGAGAGAGAGAGAGAGAGGGAGAGAGAGAGAGAGAGAGAGAGAGAGAGAGAGAGAGAGAGAGAGAGAGAGAGAGAGAGAGAGAGAGAGAGAGAGAGAGAGAGACAGAGAGAGAGAGAGAGGGGGAGAGAGAGAGAGAGAGAGAGAGAGAGAGAGAGAGAGAGAGAGAGAGAGAGAGAGAGAGAGAGAGAGAGGGATGGAAGCGAGAGCGAGAGAGAGATCGCGGGACGCACCCCCCGAGGAGCCGACCAGAGAGCGGGGACAGCCGACGGAGACGAGACAGACGGAGGCGAGAGAGGGGGCGCGAGGCGGGAGGACAGGAGCCAGACAGACGGAGGTGCAGGAGACGGAGAGATGAGAGAGAGCGAGAGAGAGAGAGACAGACGAGTCAGGAGATGAGAGCCGGAGAGAGTAGAGAGAAGTCGGAGCAGAGAACCGGCAGAGGAGAGTCAGAAGGTACGACGGACAGACGAGGCGAGAGAGAGAGAGAGAGGAGGCAAGAGAGCGGAGACAGAGAGAGAGAAGGCGAGAGACAGAGTTAGGGAGAGAGAGAGAGCAGAGACTTTGAGAGAGAGAGAGAGAGAGACGCAGATGACGAGACTGAGAGGTAACGAGAGACGAGAGAGGGAGTAGAGTAGGAGAGAGAGTGAGAGGCGAGAGCATTGAGAGAGAGAGCGGACGGGACGCTGACGAGAAGAGACCGAGAAGGAGGAGAGAGAGGCAGAGAGAGAGGGAGGGCGAGGAGGGAGAGGGGGGAGATGCACGGAGAGAGAGATGAGGCGGGCGAAGCACGAGACAGCAGAGAGTGACGAGAGGGTAGAGAGAAGAGCATGCGGAGGAAGGGGAGGGGAGAGGGGGAGAGTGTAGCGAGAGACGAGGAGAGAGCGGGATGAGGGCACCCCACCCCCCCCCCACAGCTGAGAGAAGGAGCATGGAGAGAGGAGCGAGATGAGCACGAGAGCAGATGATAGAGACGAGGAGAGAGATGAGAAGAGCGCGCTAGAGAGAGCAGAGCAGAGAAGAGGGAGGAAGAGAGCACGATGAGCGGAGAGCGTACACGAGAGGGGAGAGAGAGAGGACATGCTGACGGGAGAGAGTGGGCTAGAGAGACGAGAGAGACGAAGAGGCGGACAAGGATGAGCAGCGCGGAGAGGGAGGGAAGACGGGCATAGCGAGGGAGTGAGGAGGAGACGTGGGAGAGGGGAGAGGAGAGAGGAGGGAGACGGAGGGAGGAGGAGAGCAGGAGAGATGAGAAGCGAGAGAGGAGAGGACGGAGAGCAAGAGAGACAGAAGTAAAGAGAGAGGAGGAGAGAAGAGAGGAGAGAGAGAGAGAGAGAGAGAGAGAGAGAGAGAGAAAGATAGAGGGGGGCGAGGGGGAGCGTACGAGGAGAGAGAGGAGGAGGGCAGGGAGCGGAGAGGAGTGGAAGATGCAAGAAGGCAGCGAGATGGGCGGAGGGGAGAGAGAGAGAGAGGAGAGAGAGCGTCGGGAGAGGATGAGAGATGGAGATAGAAGGAGAGAGAGGCGAGAGAGGAGAGTAGAGAGAGAGATGCAGAGGGCAGAGAGCGAGAGGCGAGATATGCAGAGAGGAGAGAGATGACGGAGAGAGAGAGAGAGAGGAGAGAGAGGAGATGCAGGAGAGATGAGAGAGGAGAGAGAGGGAGAGGCAGTAGACAGACAGAGACAGACAGAACAGACAGACGAGAGAGCAGGAGAGGACGATGGGGGGGAGAGAGAGACGGGAGAGAGAAGGGGGAAGCGAGGCGGACAGGCAGGACAAAGAGGGGGGGGCAAGGGGGGTCGGCTCATGACTGTCGTATTGCTTAATGCATGAATTCAATGATATTGTAGTTTAACTGGTGCGAGCCATGGAGGGTGGCACGTACCAACATTGCGATTTATAAGGCCCTCATTCCGAGTGGAGTCTGATGGTCACTCAGGATGATCACAGTTTCAGACCTGTCGGTGAGGTGTTGGGCGTGTAACACGCGGTCGGCGAACCGAAGACCAGTTTCCCCACCATGTACCTCAGTGTAGGACATCGTCTTACAAGACACTAGGCTGTGAACGATGTTTCTGTGACCTGGACATAATTTGTTGAAAGGCTGGAAATCGACCTTTCAGTTTATGGTTGGGGAAGTGATCTGGATACAACTCTTCCTCAACATATTGGCAGGTCAGTGCAACGTCTCCTGCCAGCACTGGCCCGAGTACCTGTGTAGGAAACGAGAATGTAATACTGCTGTTGGACCAGGAGAGACTCACTAAGCTTCCTGTCTCGCCTGTAGAACAAAAAGAGGCGGATCAGTAGAATACATCCTCTTGTGGTAGGATCATTTTGAAGGATGGAATAATGTTTGGAAACCACGTCCCTGTTATGTGTGTATTGTAATTATGATATGTCATGATACATTTCACTCGGTCATTAGTTTTTTTTTCTTGAGTTTTAGTAGGTAGTAGTTGTAGTGGTAGTAGTATACGTAGTAGTAATAGTAGTAGTAGTAGTAATAGTAGTCGCTAGCAGTAGTAGTAATAGTAGGAGTAGTAGGAATAGTAATGGTAGTAGTAGTAGTAGTGGTAGTAGTAGTAGTAATAGTAGTAGTAGTAGTAGTAGTAGAACGTAATCGTAGTAGTAGTCAAGTAGTAGTAGTGAGTAGTAGTAGTAGTAGTAGTAGTAGTAGAAGCTAGTAGTAGTAGTCCGTAGTCGTAATAGTAGTAGTAGGAGTAGTAGCTAGCTAATACGTAGTA
>JAXRKP010001039.1:2500-17500 GCA_037039925.1 Doris montereyensis
TTATATTTGTTTGCACAATTTCTATTTTCTATTTTCTATTTTCTATTTTCTATTTTCTATTTTCTATTTTCAATTTTCTATTTTCTGTTTTCTATTTTCTATTTTCTATTTTCTATTTTCTATTTTCTATTTTTTGTCGTGTTTTAATACGATATGGTTTTCTTTTGTGTTTATCGATCTTTTTTCTTTGATATTTTTGTACACTTTTTTTGGTTTATTTAGTTAGTTATTTATCTGTTTGAGATATTTTATCTATCTATTTTCTTGTATTTATTTATCTTTATTATCAAACATTGTTCGCTGCTCCATTGTCTTTCTTTCATAATGTTTATACACACACAAACACACACAAACACGTACAGAAACACACACACGTACACACATATTCGTGGCAATCTTGACATTCTAAAGGTGATAAATGGAATTTTACCATTACGGCCTTTGAAATAAAAAAGAGCATTAATTCTTTAACGTGCACAGAATGTTGTGATGTCACACACGATGTCTTATTGTCATCGTCCGTTTCCGGTGAGACTAGGTGTACACGTGGCCTTCATGATTAATTGTCTGTCTTTGATGTTAAATGAAGGGGGACTCAGTAGTCCAGAGGTAAGGTGTTGACCTCTCAACCAAAAGGTTATAAGTTCAAGCCCTGCCGACGATTGTAAAATCTTCTGGAGTTTTTCGAAATAAATCAACCCGCAACCCCCACCCCCACACCCCACCCCCTTGGTTCAGGTAGGTGGATGTACACCCAATATTCCCATCAGAGATGGACCTTTAAACATGAGATTCCATGTGCAGATCACAACACTCTAGGCACGTTAAAGATTCCTTGGCTGTTCACAGGACAGTCCGGACAAATTTTAAAATCTTACCAAAACCCGCGAGATTACCTTAGTTGTGGATGTGGGTAAATAAAATTTAAAAAATTAAAAATGTAATATCTTAATCTTGGTTAAAAGGCTGACCGTGCACACAAAAGATCGCTGGCACTCTCGATACCCCAAATCACAGCTAATGGCAATAGCTGATGAATAAACACGCAAATAAACAAATAAATAAACAAACAAACAAGCAGTTAGATAAATACATCAACTTGAGTGATTTGTCCATACTTGCCGCTATGTCTTCTTTATATCTTTTTCTTTTTACAATTTGAGTTAATAAGTTTATAATATTATGTATTTCTCACTGAAAAGACAGGATCACTAACTTGACACCAATACTCAATGCAAGCTATATCACTTCCCTCCCTTACAAAGCTCCAAGACTAATTGAATGTACAAAAGAACGCATGAAGTGTGGAAACCATAATGGCAGGCTACCGTTACTTCATTTCCAAGACCTTTTCACAGCTTAGGCTCCTGGCTAATCAACACACACCAGAACGCTATGAAACGCTCGAGGGCCCTTCTCTACTCTCTAACACGAGTAATCTCTCTAAAGGAAGGTCTCATATGTGTTTTGGGGTAGAGATTACGAGGAGATTAACCTTAATAGTTCATCTACTAGACACAAATAAAGGGTTATGTAAAGGGAGGATGACGCATGTGCTAAGTGTGGAGGATAAGGGAGTGACAGAGTTATAGGGCTGTTTTCGGTGCTTAGTGTTGTGTGGGTTTGTAATCTCGATGATATCGTTTTAGTTCAAAACCCTGGCTGGTCAAGGATTTCTTTTCGCGACGTGTTAGACTTATGGAAACCTGCTTCACTCTGTTTCCCCACTCGACCCAAATGGGAATGAGTGCCCATGGAATCACCAGCGCGTGTTAGCATGAAGCACCTAACAGGCCTATGTACTGTATGTCCCCCCCATCCCCCCAGGGAGTTGAGGAGGAGTTTTGAATGAAATGGGCACTTGATGGATAAAATAAATGATGTAAAGTCAGTGGTTCTGCATTTGTGCGGAAATAAGGACTATTGATATATCTTTTAACAGGGAACTGATTGCAATGTTTTTCTAATAACGTGGAAAACACATTGAAAGAAAAATCTTCATCATTATCATCAACATCATCATCATCATCATCATCATCCTCATTATCATCCTCATCAATATCATCATCATAATCATCACCATCCTCATCAGCTTTACCGTGTTAATCCCCATTTTCCTCATGCTCATCACCCTCGTCTTCATCATCCGCGTCTTCCTTCTTATCATCATCATAATCATCATCACCAACATCGTCACCATCATCGTCATCATCCGTATCATCACTCTGGTCCTCATGCGATAAATTTCTCAGGACATCCTCATCTTCATAGATAAATTTCTGACAGACAGAGTTGTCATAACATTATCATCTTCATAGACAAATGTCGTCATCGTGACAGACAGAGTTGTCTATCATATCATCTTCATAGACAAATGTCGTCATCGTGACGAACAGAGTTGTATGTCATTATCATCTTCATAGACAAATGTCGTCATCGTGACAGACAAAGTTGTCTATCAAAGGAGATGACATTATCATCTTCATAGACAAATGTCGTCATCGTGACAGACAGAGTTGTCTATCAAAGGAGATAACATTATCATCTTCAGAGACAAATGTCGTCATCGTGACAGACAGAGTTGTCTATCAAAGGAGATAACATTATCATCTTCATAGACAAATGTCGTCATCGTGACAGACAGAGTTGTCTATCAAAGGAGATGACATTATCATCTTCATAGACAAATGTCGTATCAACCTGGACCAGGGGGGATTTACTCGGAAAAAACCTCCAGAAATTTGTTTTGTCCTATCAATGGTCTTTAGGAGTTTATCATCTTCATAGACAAATGTCGTCATAATCATGTGACAGACTTTCTATCAAAGGAGTAACATTATCATCTTCATAGACAAATGTCGTCATCGTACACCTGTGTTTTTTATATTCATGAAATGCTGGTGTCTCGATCAGGGTTGTCTAAAAGGAGATAACATTATCATCTTCATAGACAAATGTCGTCATCGTGACAGACAGAGTTGTCTATCAAAGAGAGATGACATGAGTTGTTTTTTGTTCATCGTGGACAGTTGTTTTCAAAGTGAGATGACATTATCATCTTTAGACAAATGTCGTCATCGTGACTGGGACAGAGTTGTCGATATCAAAGGAGAAAAGTTTAGACAAATGGGGAAGACAGAGTTGTTTATCAAAGGAGATAACATTATCATCTTATCTGTGGTCATCGTGAGGGGGTTGACAGAGTTGTCATCAAAGGAGATAACATTATCATCTTCATTGTGTTTTGACAAGGGCATGTCGAACATGATGAGTTGGGAAATGAAATATTATGAGAAACCCCTTCATAGACAAATGTGTCATCTGACAGTTGAGTTGGATAACATTATCATCTTTTCGTCATCGTTTGAGATTTAGCATCTTCATAGGGACACCGTTTCAATGTCGTCATCGTGACAGACAGAGTTGTCTATCAAAGGAGATGACATTATCATCTTCTCAAGCGAGACAAATGTCGTCATCGTGAGGGAGGAGTTGTCTATCAAAGGAGTGCTCTATCTTGTAGCTCAAGACAAGAATGATAACATAAAATCGCCATTTCAATCTTCATAGACCGTCAGTGACAGGTTTTGATTTTACATAGACAAATGATCGTGACAGACAGATCTTGAGGTTTTTAGATATGATTTTTTCAAATTCAAATGTCGTCATCGTGACAGACAGAGTTGTCTAGCTCAAAGGAGATGACATTATCATCTTCATAGACAAATGTCGTCAGTGACAGACAGAGTTGCCATTTATCTTGTAGTTCAAAAAGGAGATAAAATTTTCATCTTCTAGACAAATGTCTTGTGACAGATCAAGCAGCCCAATGTCGTATCAAAGCCGATCAACAACCTGTTGGGACATTATCATCTTCAAGTGACCCAGACAAACGACTCAATGGTCTTTGGTTGAGATGGCGACGTTGTTTTGTTTTTTTTATGGCCTGGTGGTCGAGGTTGTTTGGGGGTTGAGCCCATGTTGCCGTTTAATGTCTGTATCTGTGGTTGTGTGTAGTCATGTGTGTGTGTTTTGTTTTGTTCTGGGTTTTTTCTTCTTTTTGTTTTTTTGGGGTGGGGAGCCTTTCTTGGGGGTAATGGATGGAAGGGAGCCTCAGTGCTCTAGTGAATGTGCCCAGTGCGGTTTTGATTTTACCAAATGACCGGTGATCTTGAGGGATGATTTTTTCAAAATTCTGCTCGGGACTCTATGGGGCTGAAAAAAACCTCCAGAAATTTGTTTAGCCCAACCTGTAACTGTCTATCTGTCTATCTATCTAGTTCCAACAGCTTATCTATCTATACCGAAACCTACTCTATCTATCTATCTATCTATCTATCTATCTATCTATCTATCTATCTATCTATCACGCTTAGCTCTAAGTTTTGCCACCAGATCTATCACATTATTGACATGAGCTGAACAAGAAAGGCTGACAATTTTGAAGATGACATAATGATAATTATTATTTCAGACTTGAACTGTCAACGCCAGTTTTGAGCAAGGTGAAAGAAACACCTGTGTTGTCTAATCGGCTTGAAATCGTCGTTTCGCGCTCAATTATGCCTCGCCCTGGGTGGTAGTGGTTGTGATGTCAACGGAGACAATTATGGGTTGGGACTATGACCAAACAATGCTGGTGTCTGTGCGTGGAAGACAGAGTATTAAACAAGGGTAAAAATGGAAGACAGAGTATTAAACAAGGGTAAAAATGGAAGACAGAGTATTAAACAAGGGTAAAAATGGAAGTCAGAGTATAAATCATGGGTAAAAATGGAAGTCAGAGTATTAATCAAGGGTAAAAATGGAAGTCAGACTATTAATCATGGGTACAAATGGAAGACAGAGTATTAATCATGGGTAAAATGGAAGACAGAGTATTAATCATGGGTAAAAATGGAGGTCAGAGTATTAATCATGGGTAAAAATGGAGGACAGAGTATTAATCATGGGTAAAAATGGAAGTCAGAATATTAATCATGGGTAAAAATGAAAGACAGCGTATTAATCATGGGTAAAAATGGAGGACAGAGTATTAATCATGGGTAAAAATGGAAGTCAGAGTATTAATCATGGGTAAAAGAAATACAGGCTAAAAGAGCCGGAGGTTGTCCCGGTACCCATGTATATTATTTCGAAACGAACAAGGTGACAGGTGACAGGGTGAGAGGTGACAGGTGACAATACGTTATTCTGTCGCACATTTTCACTCTCCAACTCTGATATGCACATGGGACCTCCTGTTCGTCATCCGTCTCCGATGGGACTAGGTGTCGATCCACCTACCAGGGCCGGATGGGGGGAGGGTAGGTTTTACTTGAAAAAAACATGAACATTTTTCAACTGTTGGCGGGGATCGTACCCACTACCTTTTGGATGAGAGGCCGAACCTTGCCTCTGGACTATCGAGTCCCTCCAGCTGTAGTGTTGGTACCCAGTTGCAGCGGGGTTGAGAGGTGTTGAGAGGGGTTGAGAGGGGTTGAGAGGGGTTGAGAGGGGGTTGAGAGGGGTTGAGAGGGGTTGAGAGGGGTTGAGAGGTGTTGAGAGGTGAGAGGGGTTGAGAGGGGTTGAGGGGTTGAGAGAGGTTGAGAGAGAGGTTGAGAGGGGTTTGAGAGGGGTTGAGAGGGGTTGAGAGGATTTGAGAGGGGGTTGAGAGGGGTTGAGAGGGTTTGAGAGGGTTGAGATGGTTTGAGAGGGGTTGAGAGGGGTTGAGAGAGGTTGAGAGAGGTTTGAGAGGGTTTGAGAGGGTTTGAGAGGGGTTGAGAGGGGGAAATGTATGTAACACGTATTTCCCAAAGAACACAACGTCGAACTTAACATTACCCACAGGATTTGAACCTAGAACTTCTTGATCATAAGTCTGAGAAGCTGACCACAAGGCCTCCCACGTCATTTAATCGTTCATTAGTAGTGGGGAGTTTTAACGTTAATATTTCTGAGACCTCCATTTCTGTAAGCTTTCACTTCAATTAACACTGACCCCGCGCCTATAAGAAATAAGAACAAATTTTTAAAAAAGACCAACGGTGAGGGGTGAGGCAAAGGGCATGTCGAACATGATGAGTTGGGAAATGAAATATTATGAAAACCCCTGAGGAACAAATAAAAGACAAATACAAAGGAAATGACAACAAACAAAAAACGGAATTGGCCCTGAAGACAGTTGAGGTGGTAAGCAACAAAATCGCCATTTCAAGGGCTCTCTTGTAGGTTAAGCGACCCAATGCCCATATAAAATCGCCATTTCAAGGGCTCTCTTGTAGGTCAAGCGACCCAATGGCCATATAAAATCGCCGTTTCAAGGGCTCTCTTGTAGCCCAAGCGACCCAATGCCCATCACAAAATCGCCGTTTCAATGGCTCTCTTGTAGAGCGACCCAATGCCCACCGTTTCAATGGCTCTCCTGTAGCCCAAGCGACCCAATGCCCATCATAAAATAGCTCAAGCGACCCCATCATCATAAAATCGCCGTTTCAATGGCTCTCTTGTAGCTCAAGCGACCCGATGCCCATCGTAAAATCGCCGTTTCAAAGGCTCTCTTGTAGCCCAAGTGACCCAATGCCCATAATAAAATCGCCATTTCAAGGGCTCTCTTGTAGCTCAAGCGACCTAATGCCCATCACCAAAATCGCCGTTTCAAGGGCCTTGTAGCTCAAGCGACCCAATGCCCATAAAATCGCGTTTCGTTTCAAGGGCTGCCCATCATAAAATGCCATTTCAAGAGCTCAAGCGACCCGATGCCCATCGTAAAATCGCCGTTTCAAGGGCTCTCTTGTAGCCCAAGCGACCCAATGCCCATCATAAAATCGCCATTTCAAGGCTCTCTTGTAGCTCAAGCGACCCAATGCCCATAATAAAATCGACAGACCATTTCAGTTCAAGGACAGACAGAGACAGAGAGAAAGAAAGAAAAAGAATGAGGAGAGAAAGAAAGCCATCATAAAATCGCCGTTTCAAGGCTCTCTTGTAGCTCAAGCGACCTAATGCCCATCACAAAATCGCCGTATTCAAGGAAGCTAGACAGACTCTTGAAGCTCATATTGCGACCCAATGCCCATCGTAAAATCGCCGTTTCAAAGGCCTTCTCTTGTAGTTCAAGCGACCCAATGCCCATCATAAAATCGTTGTTTTTCAAGGGCTTTCTTGTAGTTCAAGCGATCCGATGCCCATCATAAAATCGCCATTTCAAGGCCTTTCTTGTAGCCCCAAGCGACCCAATGCCCATCATAAAATCGCCATTTCAAGGGCTCTCTTGTAGCTCAAGCGACCCAATGCCCATGAGGGGGGTGGATTGTTTAAAATCGCCATTTTCAAGGGTTGTTTCTTGTAGTTCAAGCGACCGAATGCCCATTATAAAATCGCCGTTTCAAGGCCTTTCTTGTAGTTCAAGCGACCCAATGCCCATCATAAAATCGCCATTTCCAGGCCTTTCTTGTAGTTCAAGCGACCCAATGCCCATCATAAAATCGCCATTTCAAGGCCCTTTCTTGTAGTTCAAGCGACCAATGCCCATAATAAAATCGCCATTTGAAGGGTTTTCTTGTAGTTCAAGCGACCCAATGCCCATCATAAAAATTTCAAGGCCTTTTCTTGTAGTTCAAGCGACCCAATGTTAATTTGATTTCATAAAATCGCCTTTCAAGGATTTGATTTTTTCTTGTAGTTCAAGTGACCCAATGCCCATCATAAAATCGCCGTTTCAAGGCCTTTCTTAGTTCAAACGACCCAATGCCCATCATAAAATCGCCGTTTCAAGGACTAGGTTTCTTGTAGCTCAAGCGACCCAATGCCCATCATAAAATCGCCGTTTCAAGGCCTTTCTTGTAGTTCAAGCGACCCAATGCCCATCATAAAATCGCCGTTTCAAGGGCTCTCTTGTAGCTCAAGCGACCATAAAATGCCCAGGCTTTTCGTTTTTAGTTCAAGCGAAATGCCCATAATAAAATCGCCGTTTCAAGAGCTTTCTTGTAGTTCAAGGACCCAATGCCCATCATAAAATCGCCGTTTCAAGGCCTTTCTTGTAGTTCAAGCGACCCAATGCCCATCATAAAATCGCCATTTCAAGCATTAACCTTTCGATTTACTAAGCAATATTTCAAGCGACCCAATGCCCATCATAAAATCGCCATTTCAAGGCCTTTCTTGTAGTTCACGCGACCCAATGCCCATCATAAAATCGCCATTTCAAGGCCTTTCTTGTAGTTCAAGCGACCCAATGCCCATCATAAAATCGCCGTTTCAAGGCCTTTGTAGTTCAAGGACTCCAATGCCCATCATAAAATCGCCATTTCAAGGCCTTTCTTGTAGTTCCTCGACCAATGCCCATCATAAAATCGCCGTTTCAAGGCCTTTCTTGTAGTTCAAGCGACCCAATGCCCATCATAAAATCGCCAAAGGCCTTTCTTGTAGTTCAAGCGACATTCTCAATGCCCATAATAAAATCGCCGTTTGAAGACAGAAGAAGAAGAAGAAGAAGAAGAAGAAGAAGAAGAAGAAGAAGAAGAAGAAGAAGAAGAAGAAGAAGAAGAAGAAGAAGGAGGAAGGAGAAAGAAGAGGAAGAGGAAGAGAGAGAAGAGGAGAGAAGGAAGAAGAGAAGAAGAAGAAGAAGAAGAAGAAGAAGAAAAGAAGAAGAAGAAGAAGAAGAAGAAGAAGAAGAAGAAGAAGAAGAAGAAGAGAGAAGAAAGAAGAAGGAGAAAGGAAGAAGGAAGAAGAAGGAGAAGGAAGAAGGAAGAAAGAAGAAAGAAGAAGAAGAGAGAAAGAAAGAAGGAAGAAGAAAGAAGAAAGAAGAAGAAGAAGAAAGAAAGAAAGAAGAAAGAAAGAAGAAGAGAGAAGAGAAGAAGAAGAAGACAAGGGCGAAGACAGAAGACGAAGAAGAAGAAGAAGAAGAAGAAGAAGAAGAAGAAGCAGAAGGAGAAGAAGGAGAAGGAGAAGAAGGAGAAGGAGAAGGAGAAGGAGAAGGAGAAAAGGAGAAGGAGAAGGAGAAGGAAGAAGAAGAAGAAGAAGAAGAAGAAGAAGAAGAAGAAGAAGAAGGAGAAGGAGAAGGAGGAAGGAGAAGAAGAAGAGGAAGAGGAAGAAGGAAGAGAGGAGAAGGAGAAAGAAGAAGAAGTGCAGAAGAAGAAGAAGAAGAAGAAGAGAAGAAGAAGAAGAAGAAGAAGAAGAAGAAGAAGAAGAGAAGAAGAAGGAAGAAGAAGGAAGAAGAAGAAGAAGAAAGAAGAAGAAGAAGAAGAAGAAGAAGAAGAAGAAGAAGAAGAAGAAGAAGAAGGAAAGAAGAAAGAAGAAGCGACCCAATGCCCATCATAAAATCGCCATTTCAAGGCCTTTCAAGTGACCCAATGCCCATCATAAAATCGCCGTTTCAAGGCCTTTCTTGTAGATCAAGCGACCCAATGCCCATCATAAAATCGCCGTTTCAAGGCCTTTCTTGTAGTTCAAGCGACCCAATGCCCATCATAAAATCGCCTTGTAGTTCAAGCGACCCAATGCCCATCATAAAATCGCCATTTCAAGGCTTTCTTGTAGTGACCCAATGCCCATCATAAAATCGCCGTTTCAAGGGCATCTCTTGTAGTTCAAGCGACCCCAATGCCCATCATAAAATCGCCGTTTCAAGTGCCTTTCTTGTAGTTCAAGCGACCCAATGCCCATCATAAAATCGCCATTTCGTTTCAAGTTCTCTTGTAGCTCAAGCGACCCAATGCCCATCATAAAATCGCCGTTTCAAGGCCTTTCTTGCCCATTTATAGTTCAAGCTGTGACTATTTTCGTTAGACCCAATGCCCATCATAAAATCGCCATTTCAAGGCCTCGATTTATTTGTCTCTTGTAGTTCAAGCGACCCAATGCCCATCATAAAATCGCCATTTCAAGGGCTTTTCTTGTAGTTCAAGCGACCCAATGCCCATCATAAAATCGCCATTTCAAGGCCTTTCTTGTAGCTCAAGTGACCCAATGCCCATCATAAAATCGCCGTTTCAAGGCCTTTCTTGTAGTTCAAGCGACCGAATGCCCATCACTATTTGAAAATCGCCTGTTTCAAGGGTCTTTCTTGTAGCTCAAGCGACCCAATGCCCATCATAAAATCGCCATTTCAAAGCCTCTCTTGTAGCCCAAGCGACCCAATGCCCATCATAAAATCGCCATTTCAAGGCCTTTCTTATAGCCCAAGCGACCGATTTTTATGCCCATAATAAAATCGCCGTTTCAAGGGCTTTCTTGTAGCCCAAGCGACCCAATGCCCATCATAAAATCGCCATTTCAAGGCCTTTTCTTGTAGCCCAAGCGACCCAATGCCCATCATAAAATCGCCATTTCAAGGCCTTTCTTTGTATTATGTTTTGTTTTGTTTTGTTTTTTTGTTTTGTTTGTTGTTTTTTTGTTTTTTGGGTTTTTTGGTGCCCAAGCGACCCAATGCCCATCATATAGAAGAAGAAAACAGTAAAGCAAAATAAAGCTTGGGGCATCAGTATAATCGAACCTGCGACCTTCACGTTGGCACCCATCGCCTCGCAATGAAAAGAGAGCGCCACTACCACCCATGCCACCCCAAGCAAACTACGCTATTGACGTCCAGTGTTTGATGTGTTCAGGCCAGGTCATTGACCCCTGACTGCAAACAAAGGAAGCAAGACGTGTAATCTACCTCAACGCTGTCATTGTAAAATACCATTGTACTAATAACATAACAAGCACGTTACACCGCGGGCTGATGCCAAGTACGATTATTAAATGGGATTAGTATTCGATACTGAGCTTAAATGGGTGGGCGTGACGGTCAACCCACTATTTCAACTTTTGAATTAAGCCATTCAAAATGGCGGGTTAGCTGAATGAAAATGATACTCACAAGGACGTGAAAACAGTGAAGTTTACATTAATTTAACGTCCCTTATGGCAAAACACATTTTCTCAAACAATAACGATATGGGGATGATTTAAAACTTACATGCAAAATATGGTTTACTCTTAGTGGCCTATCAACATAGCCTTTGGTTTTTGGGAAAGAACGGTCGACTAACTCATAGCAATATAGATTAGTGCCTGTAATAACGCCCCCAAGGGTGAATGAGGTTAAACCCATAAACAATAATAAGTTTTCTTGAAACCCCAATGAGTTAGTACAGCAATTTGTTGCAATGAGTTTGTACAGCAATTTGTTGCAATGAGTTTGTACAGCAATTTGTTGCAATGAGTTTGTACAGCAATTTGTTGCAATGAGTTTGTACAGCAATGTGTTGCAATGAGTTTGTACAGCAATTTGTTGCAATGAGTTAGTACAGCAATTTGTTGCAAAGAGTTAGTACAGCAATTTTTTGCAATGAGTTAGTACAGCAATTTGTTGCAATGAGTTAGTACAACAATTTGTTGCAATGAGTTTGTACAACAAATGTAATAATTTGATAACCAGTCTTCTTTTTCCATATGACACAGTAATAATGTAATGAGTTTTCCATATCAGACACAGTAATAATGTAATGATAACCAGTCTTCTTTTTCCATATCAGACCATAGTCTTCAATTTTTTCAAACACAGTAATAATGTAATGATAACCAGTCTTCTTTTTCCATATCAGACACAGTAATAATGTAATAATAACCAGTCTTCTTCTTTCCTTTCTATAATTAATTTACAGTTGCCTGGTCGTACGGTGGGAATATGACATGTGTAGTATAAAATAAAATAATTCATCAAAGAGGCGTTAATAAAATCGCTGTGAGAAAGACACAATATAGATCTACAAAGGAACAGATAGAAAAAGAAACAGTTGAGCATCAATCGTTCAATGTAATCGAACCTGCGACCTCCGCATCGGCATCGAGAAAAGAGCACACTACCAACCAGTATAAGCTAACTACGCAAACGAACTCGAACTGGGACTCCGGTGGTCTAGAAAAAACAAAATGGCCCGTGACCAAAATAAGGTGATGGGTGGTGCACCATTCGAGCCCCGCCAATTAGTTTGTTCAAAAACGTTTCCTCGATTGTTTTCGAGCAAAAAAATCTAACGCCCCCCCCCGTCCCGTCCCCTCCCCCTGTCCAGGAGGTGGATCGACAGTTTAGTCCCATCGGAGCTGGACCATCCAAAAAAGAAGGCATCGTGTGCATATCACAAAACTACGTGCACGTTAAAGATCATTTGACTGTTCACAGCGCAGTCTGGGCAAAATAATTTTAAAATCCTGCCGACCCCCTTCCCCCCACACCCCCGAGATCACCTGAGTTGTGGGTATGGGTAAAGCCAAATCAAATAGTCAAAAGGCTTAAGAGCATGTTATGTACTTAGCTTTACTTGGTAGTGTGCTCTCTTTTCATATTAAAGTGACGTGTGCGGACGTGAGGGTCGCGGGGTCCCATTCTATTTGATTCCCAACGATTTCTCTTTGTCTATTAATTCGTACTTGTCTCTTCTTTGTTCCTACATGGCTTTTGCTATCATGGCATGCCATTACTCATCACTGTCGACAAGACTTGTCAGTTTGTATGCTCTTCAATGGATAGGGCGGGGGATGAAGGTATCCACACGCACCTGGTGTGGAATACAGAGCCAATGATAGTGGTAAGCGCTTGCCAAAGACATAACATCTGGCCTCACAAAAGAAGGATTTGAACCCACGACTTCAGAGTTTTATGTTCAACCGTCGACTTCTATAGTATGTTGTCTACACCTCACTGGCGCTTCTTGAGAATTTTTAATTCATTTTACGCAGGAAAATGAAAATATCAAAGCTTTCTTCTCTTTTCTTTTTTCTTTCTCTCCACCCCCCCTCCCTAACCCCCAGCCCCACCCCCTCCCCGAATGAAATGAAGAAAACAAAACAGATAAAATATAAACTCCCTGCTATGAGGGAGTTTGATGTTGCAATTCATTGCAATACAGGTACCCCCCTCCACCCTCCGCACCTTTCCGCCCATCCCAGCCCGCCTCTACCTCTAAATCCAACCGCAATCCCCCTCCCATAGCCCACTCTTCTCCCATTCCACCCCTGCCAATCCCCTGCCCCCCCCCCCCCACTCACACAGAAACACCACACCACACATCCCTATTAATTACCGCCTCTTCCCCACTGCAACATAATTGACATTCCTCAAATAGCTCAACACTACTTTAACATACCGGAACCGGTTTCATAATACGACAGTTTGTTCTTGTGTTATCTCAAAACATCGATAAGACATTATGTTAAACAACGACAATGGAGTCACGGGCGTTACTGGTAGGTCTTACTTCATTCCTTTGCCTCTTTTAGCGTATCTATTGACATGCGTCTTACTGTTTACTCTCAATTCACTCTGAGATCACTGCGTATGGTCACCCACTGTCATCTGTCACCATAATGGTCATGTCCGTCCGTTGGTGTCCTACAGGTGCCATCTTCCCCGATCTCTGCTTTCATTAAGTTTGTACACCACTGTCATAATAGTTTACGGATGGGGTCAATTTAAATCAATTTATCATACCTATTTTTATGTAAAAAATTTGTTAAACAAGAAGCTGTGACTTTTTTAAAAAAAGAATCCACCCAAAACTTAACAACAACAACAGCAACAACAACAACATCAATTATGATACCAGTAGCTATACCAGCTACTTCAATAAATCTACCATAAAAGACACGCAGACGATATAAAACACATTACCATAATGTTGTTATGACAATAATGGTTGCGATACAAAATTCCGCCACCAGGAGTTGGTACGAAATCAATGAAAAACATTCTGATAAGATCCTTTCTGCCTATAGATAGGTACTCATTCACACTTGAGTCAAAATTAAGGAAAAGGCCGAGTGAAGTACACGGACCTTTCCTTCGAGAATCAACGTTGTGAAATGACCTATGATGGTCAAAGTTTTACACCATTCATTATCGGCATGATTACAAACTCGTATCACGAGCGATTGTGCCTCGGGGCGTTTTAAAAAAAAAAATTATTTGATTGATTTGATCTAACCACATCCACAACTAATGTGATCTCATGGGGTTTTCTTAGGATGTTTAATTTTTGGCCGGACTACCGCGTAATCAGACAAGGGATCCGACCTGTGCACACAGAGTGTTGTGATCTGCACACAGGACCTCCTTGTTATTGCTCGTCTCCGATGGGACTAGGCGTCGATCCACCTAGCTGGACCAGGGGGGGGGGGGGGGGGGAGTTTGGGGTCTAGATTTTACACAAAACTCGAGAATTGATTCAATCGTCGACAGGGCTTAAATCCACGACCTTTTGTTTGAGAGCCCGACACCTTACCTCTGGACTGCCGAGCCTCCCCCTCCCCTCCCCATCCCCGAACTGTGGGCCAATCAGAGGTTTGAACCAGTCAGTGTGGTCATGATTTTAAACCTAACAATACTACCGATTGCCCCATGCCGCCTATACCATCTTTGGTGTACAATTTTAAAGAAGCCATTTCATTCATGACGACCGTCATGCATTAAAACAGATCAGTCTTAACAAACATATTAGTACAATCAATCAATCAATCAATCAATCAAACAAACAATCAATCAATTGACGAAAGGGGAAGAGACAAGCTATTGTACAACTAGCATTCGCCAGACATCGATTTGACATTTTTCCCAGGTAAACGTACCCTTTTATAATTGTGTCACGTACGTCACGAAGGTACCATTAAAATGTACCATAGGCTAATACAGGCAGGTAATAAATGGCACTTGGACATGGTAGAACTGGCGTCATCGAACCCCTAATCAGCAATCGATTAGATCAAATGTGCTATGTGTGTGTGTGTGTGTGTGTGTGTGTTCGTGCGTGTGTGTGCGTTTGTGTGTATATGTAAGTGTCTGTATACGTCTGGACGGGTTCCAAGACAAAGATCAGAGCAGCTAAACCGTTTGAGATAAGCGGCTTCCTAGAGCTTTTGTGGTTTGTCACATGTTGTACGGCCAAATAGGTTCCTTGCTACCTCAGCACCATTCAATATTAAGGCAGGGTTGAATGGGTACACAGCAAGCTGATGTTGTGAATCACGGCACTGTAACTA
>JAXRKP010001039.1:22500-35000 GCA_037039925.1 Doris montereyensis
AAATTAATATAGGCGATGTTTGTTATCATCTTCTGACAGTTATATTTGACTCAGTTTGAGGTGCCAGCATGGTGATCGGCTAAAAGATTAAGTTGTAATGGAAAAGGAAACGATTATTGGGTCCTGACCGCCTGTTGTAATACAGATTGTGTCTTGTTATTGCTTTCCTTTAGAGCCTAATCGTGTGGTTGTTGTTGTTGTTGTTGTTGTCCTCGTTATTGTTTGTGGGGGTTTTTTGTTGTCCTATTGGGTTTATTTGGAAAGACTGTTGTTGTTTTGTTCTTTTTTTCTTTGCTTTTTTATATTGTTGCCGAGAACGGTTAGCGAGTTCTACTGATGGGATCTTATTCTTTCATTTCAATCTATTTTTTTTTATTTCAATTATTTTTTTTATTTCAAATCTTATTTTTTTTATTTCAATCGATTGCCTTATTCTTTCATTTCAATCTATTGCGATTTTTTTTTATTTCAATCTATTGCTTATTCTTTATTTTATTGCATTTCAATCTATTGCTTATTCTTTCATTTCAATCTATTGCTTATTCTTTTATTTCAATCTATTGCTTATTCTTTTTATTTCAATCTATTGCTTATTCTTTTATTTCAATCTATTGCTTATTCTTTCATTTCAATCTATTGCTTATTCTTTTTTTCAATTTCTTAATCTTTATTTCAATTATTGCTTATTCTTTCATTTCAATCTATTGCTTATTCTTTTATTTTCTATTCTTATTCTTTCAATCTATTACTTATTCTTTCATTTCAATCTATTGCTTATTCTTTCATTTCAATCTATTGCTTATTCTTTCATTTCAATCTATTGCTTATTCTTTATTTCAATCTATTGCTTATTCTTTCATTTCAATCTATTGCTTATTCTTTTATTTCAATCTATTGCTTATTTTTTTATTTCAATCTATTGCTTATTCTTTCATTTCAATCTATTGCTTATTCTTTCATTTCAATCTATTGCTTATTCTTTTATTTCAATCTATTGCTTATTCTTTCATTTCAATCTATTACTTATTCTTTCATTTCAATCTATTGCTTATTCTTTCATTTCAATCTATTGCTTATTCTTTTATTTCAATCTATTGCCTTATTCTTTTATTTCAATCTATTGCTTATTCTTTTATTTCAATCTATTATTCTTTTCTTTTATTTCAATCTATTACTTATTCTTTTATTTCAATCTATTACTTATTCTTATTCTTTTATTTCAATCTATTACTTATTCTTTTATTTCAATCTATTACTTATTCTTTTATTTCAATCTATTACTTATTCTTTCATTTCAATCTATTGCTTATTCTTTCATTTCAATCTATTGCTTATTTTTTCATTTCAATCTATTGCTTATTCTTTCATTTCAATCTATTGTCTTATTCTTTCATTTCAATCTATTGCTTATTCTTTCATTTCCATCTATTCTTATTCATTTCAATCTATTGCTTATTCTTTTATTTCAATCTATTGTCTTATTCTTTATTTCAATCTATTGCCTTATTCTTTTATTTCAATCTATTGCCTTATTCTTTTATTTCAATCTATTGTCTTATTCTTTTATTTCAATCTATTGCCTTATTCTTTTATTTCAATCTATTGCCTTATTCTTTCATTTCAATCTATTGCCTTATTCTTTATTTCAATCTATTGTCTTATTCTTTCATTTCAATCTATTGCCTTATTCTTTTATTTCAATCTATTGCCTTATTCTTTTATTTCATTTCAATTATTCTTATTCTTTCATTTCAATCTATTGTCTTATTCTTTCATCCTGCTATTTCCTCTCCACTCACCCTGAGATCACTGCATAAGGTGAGGTGGACATAGGGAAATTTCAATGAAACAAACAAAAATATAAACAACAAATTTTTGTTGCTATTTTTGTTTGTGTAATTGGTTGTTGTTGTTGTTTTGTTTTGACTATTAGGGGGGGTGGGATGGGGAGGGATAACTTGTTTTGTGCATGTTTTCCATAATCCATCAAGCAGCTCGATGTATGACTTATGGTTTTAAAGCTGCCAAAGCATTGATGGGTGGTTGACGGGTGTTGCTGGTAGGTCTTACTTCTTTACTATTGCCCTCTTTCGCTTGTCTTTCACCTTGCAGTTTCCTTTTCATTCATCCTGAGGATCATTGCAATTGGTGGACGGGGTAAATTTCAATGAAAGAAAAGCCAAGGGACTTGATCACGTCAGTTATAGTTGCCCCATTTGTTTACTGCAAAACAGAGGAAAGGAAAACCTCAACACAAAATATTCCCTGTCAGAGCAAATTATATATGTTTTTTTTTATTAAAGTTTTCGAACTTATGATTATATATACGTATGAATATATATATATATATATATATATATATATATATATATATATATATATATATATATATATATATATATACATATGTATATATATATATGTATATATATATATATATATATATATATATATATATATATATATATATATATATATATATATATATATATATATATTCATATATATATAAATATATAAATATAGCTTGTATTGACTTATTTATATACGTATATGGCAACTGTATATAATTGAATAACGTATTCAAACTGATTTTAATGATATCATCGAATGTAAACATATTATTAGTATTATTATTATTATTGTTATTATTATTATTATTATTATTATTATTATTATTATTATTATTATTATTATTATTATCATTATTAGTATGATGATGTTGATGGTGATGATGATGATGATGGTTATAATGATGATGATGATGATGATGATGATGATGATGATGATGATGATGATGATGATGATGATGATTATCATTCATATATTATTATTAATATATTATTAATATTATTATTATTATTATTATTATTATTATTATTATTATTATTATTATTATTATTATTATTTTTATAAATCTTATTATTATATTCTGAAACATTATACTTATTTCACTGTGCTTTGTTCATTCCATTTTCACTGTCTTTCACGTTGATGCATTCATTCATAAATTGTTCAAGCCATCAAAGCGGGTGCAAAATAATGTTTTTTGCACGGAAGGGGGTGGCACGAGGGGGGATTGCCACGTAGGGAATCAGAATTCTCTTCTAACAATCATCAAAGGGATACATTCACAAAGAATATTTACCAAGTTACCACAGTGCTAAGCTAAGCAAGTTGGCTACGGGGCGTCTGGGTTTTAGCCCTGCACCTGGTAGGTCCTTCCTCTTTCTTTTCACTTTTTTTCACATTTTGATTTCATCTTGCTGTTTCCTCTCAATTCACCCTGACGTCACCGCGCATGGTGGACGAAAGAAATATAATTTTTAAAAACAAAGCTACCGGAGCAAGATGGACAAATTAGTTATGGCTAAGCTAGTTTGCTAAATTACAAATTTTGACTTGTGAATTCGGCCCAAAAAGTCAATTTTTGTATTCATGTATTGATTGTTGACACATTCATCTTGTTTTGCGTATAAGATATGCTTTATTATTTATAAGGTTTGTGTTAGTTTCTGCGAGATTGATAGAAGTTCTCTCTTGGAATTTTCCCTTTTTTTTGTTGAGATTCATAATGTATTTGTTATAAAGCAATTGGTGTAGATGAAAGGCATACAAAACAAGATATTCTTTAATCCGACGAAGGAAGGTATATGAAAATTACTGGGTTTTTTGTTAAAAATCATAAAGTATCAGTCTTGAAACTGTTTTCTCATGAAATGTCATGAGAAGTTACGAAATAAAATATAATAAAAATGAAGTTGTACGCAGAATCATAAAAAAATGTTTTCTATTTGTTATTGATTTTGTTCTTTTTGTTTGTGTATGTGTGTGTGTGTGTGTGTGTGTGTGTGTGTGAATGGGTGCATATAGGTGTGTGTGTGTGTGTGTGAATGGGTGCATATAGGTGTGTGTGTGTGTGTGTGTGTGTGAATGGGTGCATATAGGTGTGTGTGTGTGAATGGGTGCATATAGGTGTGTGTGTGTGTGTGTGTGAATGGGTGTATATAGGTGTGTGTGTGTGAATGGGTGCATATAGGTGTGTGTGTGTGTGTGAATGGGTGAATGGGTGCATATATGGGTGTGTGTGTGTGTGTGTGTGAATGGGTGCATATAGGTGTGTGTGTGTGTGTGTGAATGGGTGCATATAGGTGTGTGTGTGTGTGAATGGGTGCATATAGGTGTGTGTGTGTGTGAATGGGTGCATATAGGCGTGTGTGTGTCTGTGTGTGTGTGTGAATGGGTGCATATAGGTGTGTGTGTGTGTGTGTGTGTGCATGTGCCAATCTGTATTGCTGAGGTTAACGCCTCAAGCAGAAAGTTATGAAATGTTTGCAGTGCCTTGCAATATACCAATGTGTCAGCTTTACTCTTAATTTTGTTTTGTTATTTATTATTCTTTTCAGACCTATCTTCATCTTTCAATGCTCTTCTCAACTTCACTTCACTGTCTTTCACACTTCAATGTCTTTCAATTTTTTTTTTATCTTTACAAATTTTTATTCCTTGAGTTATTACGGTAGATGGAGAAATGAGAAAGTGAATTTGAGCAGTGGGCACCTGCAAGGTAGTGAAAGGCTTCACCATGCTGAGTAATTGGCTATGAAACCAGCCATAGAATTCTGAAAACCAATCTGTCGTTGGGTTCGTTTGGTAGAACTCTTAACGCTCATTTCCCCACTCGATCTAGGTGGAATGGGTACCTGCACGAGCTGGGAACTAAAATCGACGACTTACTAGCGTACTGTAAAGACAAGATAAAGATGGATTTATAGTCCGTATCTCCGCACAAGTGCAGGCTCACCAACTGTACATCATTTTATCCCCCATCAAGCCATTTTATTGATAGTTCTTCTCAACTCCCCGAGGAGCATATTATCATGGTACAGCAGCCTGTCAGGCTGTTTGTATTAACTCTGACAGGATCTTTCTCTATGTATGGCTGGGTACTTATTCACATCTGAGTCACGTGAGGGAAGCAGATGGAAATACTTTTCGTAAGAGTACAACGTTGGGAAAAAAACCCTGGGGTTTGAACCCTGGCGAAGTGATTACAAACTCACAACACAACTGTATCGGCATGATTACAAACTCACAACACAACTGTATCGGCATGATTACAAACTCACAACACAACTATATCGTCATGATTACAAACTCACAACACAACTATATCGTCATGATTACAATTACAAACTATATGGTCATGATTACAAACTTACATTACAACACAACTATATCGTCATGATTACAAACTTACAACACAACTATATCGTCATGATTACAAACTTACAACACAACTGTATCTTCATGATTACAAACTTACAACACAACTGTATCTTCATGATTACAAACTTACAACACAACTATATCGTCATGATTACAAACTTACAACACAACTGTATGGTCATGATTACAAACTTACAACACAACTGTATCTTCATGATTACAAACTTACAACACAACGGTTTCGCCTCAACGCCTCTGTCCAGGAGGAGATGGATTGTCTCCTTTCGTGATTCACACTGCAGGATGATCGGGATGAGCCCCGGTCCTATGGGTCATGCCGGCCCTGAAGGAACTTTATTTCTTTATTTGACTTATTTATTTAAGAGGTGTTGGTGGTTCAGTGATCGTTGATCGGATTTGGGATCATAAAGTGGCAAGTTCCAATCCCAGTATAGCTAAATATTAAACACGTTTACTCACTACATGTCCATACAAATTGGGGGGGGGGGGGGGAGAGGGGGCGCCTCCTGAAGTGATTTTTGCTTTACTTTCGAGTTTAAGTATGTACATGAGTAACTGTCAAAATACAGTCATCCTATATCATTGAAAAGTTTGTAGCGTCATTTGTTGCCATAGAAACAGGCGCCATCTTCGATTTTGACTTAATTTTCAATATATATATCCTCTCTTATTTACGAATAAAATCACTCAAAACCTGTGCAGATCGTCTTTTCCATTCAATATCTAAAGAGTGGTGTCGGATTATTTTGATATTTTGGATAGGTTTTTCAGGAATTTGTGAAAATAATATATATCGTGAATATACAAAAATGGCATTTTTATTACAAAAAAATAAATTCTCAAAACTTTCAGAAGATATAAAAAAACCGACATCATTCTATTACCATTGACAAGAGGAACCAGAGAGTCCCTGGGAGCTCGCAGCTTTCACACGCTTTCGATGATGTGATGATGATGTGAGAAGAGGAACATGTGTGCGAAATATAATACAAATCGTTCGGTAAATGGAGGAAGAGATAGAATGTGAGTGTGAGAAAACATTTCGAGAAAAACACAAGTAAATAGATCAAAAGAAAACAACACAAAACAAACACTTCAGACAGATTTCCCTTGTTGTAGCATCACCCTTACTCTTTCGACAGTCTCTGGCATTGTTACTAATGTAAAAAGGATTATAAATCTAATTTGAGATGTGCACTGTTGTGAAAACAGACGTCAAAATGAACAGGGTTTTTCCCCTCTATTCCTATGCTTGTGCGCATGTTTACATACACACTGACGTGCAACGCCTATTACATCACACAGCGATGGGGAGAGAGAGAGAGAGAGAGAGAGAGAGAGAGAGAGAGAGAGAGAGAGAGAGAGAGAGAGAGAGAGAGAGAGAGAGAGAGAGAGAGAGAGAGAGAGAGAAAGACAGAGAGAGAAAGAGGAGCAAAGACAGAGAGAGAGAGACAGACAGAGAGACAGACAGACAGACAGGCAAATAGGCAGACAGACAGACAGATAGATGCAGAATCAGATACAGAGAGAGCCAGAGAGGTATAAAAGAGAGAGAGAGTTGGGGAGAGAAATAAATAGACAGACAGACAGAGAAAAGAGAGGGAGATAGGGAGATAGACAGACAAAGAAAGAGAAGAGAGAGAGAGAGAGAGAGAGAGAGAGAGAGAGAGAGAGAGAGAGAGAGAGAGAGAGAGAGAGAGAGAGAGAGGGGGGGAGAGAAAGCAAGAAAGAGAGAGAGAGAGAGAGAGAGAGAGAGAGAGAGAGAGAGAGAGAGAGAGAGAGACAGGGACAGACAGACATACATACAGACAAACAGTGAGTATCAATAAAAGCTATGTTTTCTCCCACGCACAAGACCTAATCTTCTTGGAGTGTGTAATATTCTCAAACAAAACTATAGAATTATTTATTGAACTAATCTGTTTTGATGAGCCAACATAGAGATAAAAGGGCGAGATAAAAATGAGAGCAAACCACACCTAAATTATGGACACTGGTTGCTATGGGTTACAGAGACGAGTTAGCCTTTGCTTTGATATACAAATGTACATTTACTCAGAGACTCAAAATAGACTTCCCCTTTTGGATAATAAAAGAACAAAAAGAAGTAGAGCATGGAGAGACATCACGACACATATATATAACGAAGAAATTACGACAGGGGGCTTTAGAAGATCTAGATATTTGAACAGATAACAGTCCCTGTTCTTTGTTAAAATTGAAAACCTTGCCTTCTATGAAAAAAGAGAGGGGAAGAGGATTGGGTCTGCTGAGAATTTGAGGATCGTCAACAATTCATTTGGGATCGACACTTGTTGTCAGGAGCCAAAAAACCTGCGTCCACAACAGGTGAGAATTTTCAGCTCGTTTGTTGATCTGCAGCCCTCCTGGAGCTACTCTCTTGTCACAGGGGATTTGGTAAGCAAGTAAAGAGCAAATCAGTTTAGACAGTTGCCTTTTTATTAAATTAGTATTAGATAATAGTATAAACTCTTGTATAGCCTTCATAACTGCAATGAACCCTGGCGTTCGTGTTAACAGTTTGTCATGTTACAACGTACAAATTACCTTTGGGAAATAAAATTGCCAGGCCATTGAACAGCTATACATCTTTGTTGGGAGTACTTGCGTAACAACGCTGACAGTGTCCATTGTTAATCGAACCAAGATAATTTTGTCATCAAACTTTTCTTGGCCACCTTTCTTGGCCTAATAATCATCAAAGAAACGGATTATTACGTCTCAAGTATAGACTATAGACTTACATCTCATTATATTTCCAGATCTAAATAGATCTAAATCTAAAATCTATAGACATTTCTACAGCTACACATATCTAGAGAGATCTAGATCTAGATCTAGATCTGGATCGAGATCAATTCTAGATCTGGTTTTGTTAGATCTACATCTAATTTATTCTAGATCTAGAGCTAGTTCTAGAATTTTAGGCCAATTTTTTATCTAAATCTATTTAGACCGATATAGATATGGAGTCTAGAGTCTATACTCGATATACAACATCCATACCTATTGGAAGACAAAGAACTAGAAATGGCTACTGAATATGGATCTGAAGACCTGGGGTAACAATTGAACAGTTAATTCGATATGAGTTCTTCGAATTTTGGCTTTTTATTCAAAGTCAAGAACTTTGAAAACATATTGTACATCTATATTGATTATTATGTTAGATCAGAGAGTCTCTCTGGTTAGATGACTTCCGGTTAGACTTCCCGAGTGATGGTCATGCTTTTACTGGATCAAGTGATAAAAAGGAATAAAATTAATACTGCAGTAAGTCGATAATTAATGAAGAGGATTATGAAATAGTATTGAAAGGCTTAAAAGATAGCAAACAGGACAGAACATAGAAATGCTCTTGAGGCCCACCTTCATCAGCAACAAAGAGACATAAGAAGAATAACTAGGCTTGTTCTGATAACGGAAATTGAATTATGGGTCGTTGCACCTGGCCCATCTCTCTCCACACCATTAGTTCCGTTCTACAGTGTTTAGTGTTTAGTGTTTAGTGTTTTTATGTCTCCGTGTTGCTGATGAAAGGCTGGGCCATCCCAAAATGTCTTTGCTCTGTCCCATTTTCTATCAATTATGTATTTCATAACTGTCCCATTTTCTATCAATTTCACATTTCATAACAGTCCCATTTTCTATCAATTTCACATTTCATAACTGTCCCATTTTCTATCAATTACACATTTCATGACTGTCCCATTTTCTATCAATTACACATTTCATAACTGTCCCATTTTCTATCAATTTCACATTTCATAACTGTCCCATTTTCTATCAATTACGTATTTCATAACTGTCCCATTTTCTATTAATTTCACATTTCATAACTGTCCCATTTTCTATCAATTTCACATTTCCTAACTGTCCCATTTTCTATCAATTTCACATTTCATAACTGTCCCGTTTTCTATCAATTACGTATTTCATAACTGTCCCATTTTCTATCAATTTCATAACTGTCCCATTTTCTATCAAACATTTCCCATCCCATTTTCTATCAATTTCACATTTCATAACTGTCCCATTTTCTATCAATTTCACATTTCATAACTGTCCCATTTTCTATCAATTTTAACTGTCCCATTTTCATTTCATAACTGTCCCATTTTCTATCAATTTCGTATTTCATAACTGTCCCATTTTCTATCAATTACGTATTTCATAACTGTCCCATTTTCTATCAATTTCACATTTCATAACTGTCCCATTTTCTATCAATTTCACATTTCATAACTGTCCCATTTTCTATCAATTTCGCATTTCATAACTGTCCCATTTTCTATCAATTACGTATTTCATAACTGTCCCATTTTCTATCAATTACGTATTTCATAACTGTCCCATTTTCTATCAATTTCACATTTCATAACTGTTCCATTTTCTATCAATTACGTATTTCATAACTGTCCCATTTTCTATCAATTACGTATTTCATAACTGTCCCATTTTCTATCAATTTACGTATTTATCATAACATAACTGTCCCATTTTCTACCAATTGCGTATTTCATAACTGTCCCATTTTCTATCAATTTCACATTTCATAACTGTCCCATTTTCTATCAATTTCACATTTCATAACCATCCCATTTTCTATCAATTTCACATTTCATAATCCCATTTTCTATCAATTACGTATTTTATAACTGTCCCATTTTCTATCAATTTCACATTTCATAACTGTCCCATTTTCTATCAATTTCACATTTCATAACCGTCCCATTTTCTATCAATTTCACATTTCATAACTGTACCATTTTCTATCAATTTCACATTTCATAACTGTTCGATTTTCTATGAATTACGCATTTCATAACTGTTTCACTTTCTATCAATTACGCATTTCATAACTGTCCCATTTTCTATCAATTTCACATTTCATAACTGTTTCATTTTCTATCAATTACGCATTTCATAACTGTCTCATTTTCTATTAATTACGCATTTCATAACTGTTTCATGTTCCATCAATTACGCATTTCATAACTGTTTCATGTTCGATGAATTACACATTTCATAACTCTCTCATTTTCTAGCAATTACGCATTCCATAACTGTTTCAATTTCTATCAATTACGCATTTCATAACTGTCCCATTTTCTATCAATTTCGCATTTCATAACTGTCCCATTTTCTATCAATTACGCATTTCATAACTGTCCCATTTTCTATCAATTACGCATTTCATAACTGTTTCATTTTCTATCAATTATGCATTTCATAACTGTCTCATTTTGTATCAATTACGCATTCCATAACTGTTTTATTTTCCATCAATTACGCATTTCATAACTGTTTCATTTTCTATCAATTATGCATTTCATAACTGTCTCATTTTGTATCAATTACGCATTCCATAACTGTTTTATTTTCTATCAATTACGCTTTTCATAACTGTTTCATTTTCTATCAATTACGCATTTCATAACTGTTTCATTTTCTATCAATTACGCATTTCAGAATTGTTTCATATTCCATCAATTCCGCATTTCATAACTGTTTCATTTTTTATCAATTACTCATTTCATACCTGTTTCATTTTCTATCAATTACGCATTTCATAACCGTTTGATTTTCCATCAATTACGCATTTCATTACTGTCCCATTTTCCATCAATTACGCATTTCATAACTGTTTCATTTTCTATCAATTATGCATTTCATAACTGTCTCATTTTGTATCAATTACGCATTCCATAACTGTTTTATTTTCTATCAATTACGCTTTTCATAACTGTTTCATTTTCTATCAATTACGCATTTCATAACTGTTTCATTTTCTATCAATTACGCATTTCAGAATTGTTTCATATTCCATCAATTCCGCATTTCATAACTGTTTCATTTTTTATCAATTACTCATTTCATACCTGTTTCATTTTCTATCAATTACGCATTTCATAACCGTTTGATTTTCCATCAATTACGCATTTCATTACTGTCCCATTTTCTATCAATTACGCATTTCATAACTGTTTCATTTTCTATCAATTACACATTTTATAACTGTCCCATTTTCTATAGATTACGCATTTCATAACTGTCCCATTTTCTATCAATTACGCATCACATAACTGTCCCATTTTCTATCAATTACATCACATAACTGTCCCATTGTCTATCAATTACGCATTTCATAACTGTTTCATTTTCTATCAATTACGCATTACATAACTGTCACATTTTCTATCAATTACGCATTTCATAACTGTCCCATTTTCTATCAATTACGCATCACATAACTGTCCCATTTTCTATCAATTACGCATCACATAACTGTCCCATTTTCTATCAATTACGCATTTCATAACTGTCACATTTTCTATCAATTAGGCATTTCATAACTGTCCCATTTTCTATCAATTACACATCACATAACTGTCCCATTTTCTATCAATTACGCATTTCATAACTGTTTCATTTTCTATCAATTACGCATTACATAACTGTCGCATTTTCTATCAATTACGCATTTCACAACTGTTTCATTTTCTATCAATTACACATTACATAACTGTCCCATTTTCTATCAATTACGCATTTCATAACTGTTTCATTTCCTTTTCAACTGAATCAGAGAAAGTTTTGTTTCTTTTCCCATATCTATAAGGTCTTGGCAAAGTGTTGGCCTCTCAATCAAATGGTCGTGGGTTTATGCCATACAGGTTAAAACATTTTCTCGAGTTTTGATTGGAAGAAATAATGCCGACAAGCTCAACACATTTGGCTGGCTTACGTGAATCCATAAATGATTGACCGAAACAGAGTCCTTTTGGGGTTGGTTTTTTTTTGTGTGGCTTTTGTTTGATTTTAGTCACATAACTAGAAGGAATATCGTTAATAGTTTTCGTAAGGTCAACCTAAGGCACCGCCTGGCATATAAGTTATAGAAGGAAAGCAGACGATGTAAACTTTTAGCAGACGGCACACAGCTTACATTAAAGTAATATGAGGGTTTTATTGACAAAGCATGATTTAGGAAATGGATTGTCGAATGTATATTTTGCTGTTGTTGTTGTTGTTGAAATGGAGCATAATCTAGCAAAAGAGGATTGTCAAGTAACTATGATATATATATCTGATGATCACTAATAGAAATGGAAACTGAATAAGGAAAAGACTTGTAAAAGATTTCACAGTTTCTAGCAGAAAACTAAGCATAGTTTCGTGGTGATTATCAAATGAATTCAAAAAGCGAATAGTGTTTAGTAGACCAC
>JAXRKP010001039.1:40000-60000 GCA_037039925.1 Doris montereyensis
AGCACCTCCCCCCCCCCCCCCCTCTCATCTCCCCACGTGCCTTCATCATATCCCTCCACCACACACACACACACATACGCCCCACCAACAAACAAACTGTTAGGTGTCGGCTAGCTAGGAGAAGAGGGGAAAAACAGGTGGTGTATTGACTTTCACTTTCATAGTCAACAGAAGTGATGACATTGGTAATTATGTCAGGTCAGGTCAAGGGGAAAGCCACTGCCCTCGTTGACACGGAGTCAGTAGACACACTGTCGGATGAATGGACTCTCTGGGACGTGTGGCGACTAGGTGGGGACCTCAAGGTCATCACAGTCACAGGAAGTAGCTAGCATTTAGCATCTTTCTGTCAGCAGTGCTGAAGGGACGTCTTGATTCACGTGCAAGTTGATGAGATATTAATAAGTGCATTGGTGGGTGGGATAGACGAATGGATTCAAAGATAAATATTATAGAAAAATATAATATAAACAGAGAAACATAGAGACGGGGAAGGGGGAAGGGGAGGGAGAGGGAGAGAGAGAGAGAGAGACAGAGACAGAGAGAGAGAGAGAGAGAGAGAGAGAGAGAGACAGACAGACAGACAGACAGACAGACGGACACAGAGCGAGAGAGACAGAGAGAGAGAGAGAGAGAGAGAGATAGAGATATATTGATATATATATATATATATATATAAATATATATATATATATATAATAATATATATAAATATATATATATATATCGAGAGTTAGACAGGTAGGCAGACAGAGATAAACGATTCTACATTTCCTCTGATGATTGGATTGGGGTTTTTTTTCTCCTTGTGTTTGGCTTTGGCATCGAAAGGTGGCAGAAGTCTCTGAGCACTGACCAGTTTGAAACTTTAAATCTTAAACAAACAAAAAAGGAAGATATATTTATTTTAAAGCTGAAAAAGTGCTTGCCATATTCCCAATGTGAAGGCTTTCGATGGAGGTCGCTAAAGAAATAAATTTAACTATGTTAAGCTTATAGCTGTAAAGGTTAACATCTATGAAAGTGAAACTGGTTTGACCAGCATTATTGTGTTCACTGTAGAATAATAATATTGTCAATTGTTTTACTTTCAATGCAATTTCACACCACCATCTCTGTTTATTGTGACTTTTCATAGTTTCAATCCTCCGTTCCCCTAAAAAAATATATATATATACGAATAAGGATTTGAATATTGAGTCCATGTAGGAAAACCGATGAGATAAATATAAAGGAATACACAGAAAATAATATGTTTGGCACCAGACAGTAGACAGAATCAAACTCGCGACCTGAGTGTCGACACCCTTCACCTCGCCATGTAGAGAGTACACAATACCAACCAAGACGTGAAGTTGTTAAGGAAAAACACATGTTTGACTATTTATTATTATTATTTTCATTATTATTATTATTATTATTATTATTATTATTATTAGAAAAATTATTATTATTATTATTATTATTATTATTATTATTATTATTATTATTATTATTTTATTATTATTATTATTATTATTATTATTATTATTATTATTTTGATTCTGTCTATTCCTTTGTGTCTGTATCAAAGGGGGGACGGGGTCGGTAGTCCAGGGAAAGGTGGTGTGTTTGAGTCCCGCCAACGGCTGAAAACTTTTCACGAGTATTTTTCGAACAAAATCTACCCCCCCCCTGGTCTAGATAGGTGGATCGACACCTCGTCCCATCGGAGACGGACGATAAAAAGGAGGCCACGTGTGCAGGTCACAACACTGTGTGCACGTTCAAAAACCCTTGGCTGTTTACAGAGCGGTCCGGCAAAATGTAGAAGGAGAACAAAGCCCTCGAGATCACCTTAGTTGTGGATGTGGTAAATCAAAATAATAAATCAAGTCTGTGTCAAGTTTTAAGTATTATGCTGAGATGCCACTTCCATGTATTGTCTTTAAGTCTTTCCCAGGGGGGACTCGGTGGTGTGGTCAAGAGGAAGGTGTCGGCCTTTAAACTAAACTAAAAGGTTGTGGGTTCAAGCCCCGACAGTTCAACAGCAATATGCTCAATATTATTTTTCTCTTGATTTCTTTTAGTAAAACCAAAGCTACTAGATCTAGATCAAGAATTGTTTTTCTAGTGGCGTCATGTGTAACCCACCCCCTGGCACAGGCAGATGGATTGACACATCAGAGACCAACGATAGAAAAGAAAAAGAGGTTCGCGTGTAGCTGATCGTAACACACATGTTAAAGATCCCTTGTTTGTTTACAACACAGCATAAAGATCCTTGTTTGTTTACAACACACTGTGCATGTTAAAGATCCCTTGTTTGTTTACAACACACTGTGCATGTTAAAGATCCCTTGTTTGTTTACAAACATGTGCCTGTTAAAGATCCCTTGTTTGTTTACAACACACTGTGCATGTTAAAGATCCCTTGTTTGTTTACAACACACTAACACTGTTAAAGATCCTTGTTTGTTTACAACACACTGTACCTGTTAAAGTTCCATATAAGATCCCTTGTTTGTTTACAACACACAGTTAAAGATTCTTTGTTTGTTTACAACACACTGTGCCTGTTAAAGATCCCTTGTTTGTTTACAACACACTGTGCCTGTTAAAGATCCCTTGTTTGTTTACAACTACACTGTGCATGTTAAAGATTTGTTTGTTTTACAACACACTGTGCATGTTAAAGATCCCTTGTTTGTTTACAACACACTGTGCATGTTAAGATCCCTCGTTTGTTTACAACACACTGTGCCTGTTAAAGATTCTTTGTTTGTTTACAACACACTGTGCCTGTTAAAGATATTGTTTATGACCGTTAAAGACAACACACTGTGCATGTTAAAGATCCCTTGTTTGTTTACAACACACTGGCCACGTAAAGATCCTTTGTTTGTTTACAACACACTGTGCACGTTAAAGATGTACACGTTAAAGATCCCTTGTTTGTTTACAACACACTGTACATGTTAAAGATCCCTTGTTTGTTTACAACACACTGTACATGTTAAAGATCCTTTGTTTGTTTACAACACACTGTGCATGTTAAAGATTCCTTGTTTGTTTACAACACACTGTACATGTTAAAGATCCCGTATTTGTTTGTTTACAACCGGGTGATTTAGGCAAAATTTATAATATACATAACCTACCAGATCCCCTTAGTTGGGTATGTGGATAAAATCAAATTCAACTTAAAAATCAGATCAAAACAGTCTTTCATAGTTTTAGTTATACTATAGATCTACGGTTCCTTTCCGAGAAAAGAGAACTGTAAT
This sequence comes from Doris montereyensis, assembly GCA_037039925.1. Taxonomy (NCBI): domain Eukaryota; kingdom Metazoa; phylum Mollusca; class Gastropoda; order Nudibranchia; family Dorididae; genus Doris; species Doris montereyensis. The sequence goes on from JAXRKP010001039.1 coordinate 43,267, forward strand.
AATAATAATAATAATAAATATTTAAAAAAAGATTCATTCACTCAAGTATCCGGTATCCTACATGGGTATTTGTATTAATAGAGAAGTCTCCACCGAAATGCACGGTCATCGGGTGAATAAAGAATCGTGCGTTTTGGTGAAAAGTATTTTGACGGAGCCAAGGGCCACAACCCACTACCACTACATGTGTTTACATTGTCGTTCTTGGTTGGACGTAAACTTCTTTTGATTTGTTAGTGTGACTCGTTTGTTATCGTTTGGGTTTTGTTTTTTGTTGCTTGGCTTGAGGATGAGACCCAATTATAGGCCTAACCTCTTCTCGTAGATTGTTCATTCTTCTCTTTAATCACGACTACAGGAGGGGATTCGGCAACTTGGACGAATACTTTTGTTTTGTTTTTTTTTTGACACGCATGTCATAAAAGTGGCATAGGACCTTTCTCAGATCTTCTCACCGTGAACAAAGAGACAGCCAATCAGAGCATCTGTCTGGCAGACCATCGTCAACGGCAGAGTTGGGGACGGAACGGGCACGGTGACAAAGAGTCGAGACAGCCAAGACTGGCATCGTCGTGCGCACATGTGCACATAGTTAACACAGATCTAGATGCCACACACACACACACACACACACACACACACTCACAAACACACAAAGCGCGCGAGCGCATGGGCGCGTATGTGGCAGATTTTGTTACTTGAACGAGGCAAAAAAGACATTATCGAGTTTATTATTCACATGAATTGACTCTTTATATGCAACCAATTGAAGACGGACTTGCAAAAACATGTTGCATTCTGGCGATGTCACGCCAGCCGTTATTGTATTTTGAGGTGATAATTAACGTTGTCAAATTCGTCGACATGACAAGATCGTGCATTATGACGAACCATGCACTTTGGCAGTGTGCACTTTGGCAGTGTGACTTTGGCAGTGTGCACTTTGAAAGTGTGCACTTTGGCAGTGTGCACTTTGGAAGTGTGCACTTTGGCAGTGTGCACTTTGGCAGTGTGCACTTTGGCAGTGTGCAGACAGTGTGCACTTTGGCAGTGTGCATTTTTGGCGGAGACTAGTGCGAGGCAGACGCAGCATTGCGAATTATCCGTCGGCCTCTCATTGTTACAAAGTTTGTATAAGATTTTTACCTTCTTTCTGTTTCCTTTGACACCGACACTAATTTCTGGTGGGGAATGGGGAGTGAGGGGGGGGGGTACTAAATAAATGTTTTGTTTGGTTTTCTTCGCTGTACTTTGGAAGGTGAAGTGGTGTTCATTTTTTGGAAAGACGAGGCGAGAGGGAGGGGGTGGGACGGGGAGGGTGTTGAAACGTTTTTGTTCTGTTTGGGAGTTTATAAATTTGTGTTCATCTTTTCATTGGTATTCATCTTTTCATTGGTATTCATCTTTTCATTAGTATTCATCTTTTCATTGGTATTCATCTTTCATTGGTATTCATCAAGGATTTTTTTTGTCTTAATCAAAGGTTTGGTTTGTTTATGTGGCAATCCACAGCAAACCTTTGTAGTCATGTGACAGCTGAGATCAGAATAAGAATCAGAAAATTTTACTTCTCTCTGAACAGATGCATTTTGTTTGGTCCTGGTGACGTAACAGCAAAACGTTTACTATAATATTAATAAATAAATAAATAAAATATAAATATATATTGTAGTGAGTAACAATAAGGAGAGCACACAGACACGTCAGCTCACTTTGCGAGTAAGGCATTTAATGAATAGGTAAAACAACACACCTCATTGAATGAGTTCTCGCTGTGGTTGACACATGATAACGGTGTCTTTGGGTGTGTGCGTGGATGTGTGTACTGGTGTTTGTAAGCGTGCCGGCTACACAGCTCCCCGAGCAATGACATCGTGAAGAATTGGGTTTGTTTTACTTTTACGCCTCGTCCTGATCATCCAGTGGGGGGGTAAAGAAATCCTGGTTATGTTTTGATGGTATGGTATTGATTCTGTCTGGAAGGTCTGGCATGTGATCTGCCCCGACGGTCTGGCATGTGGTCTGCCCCGACGGGCTGGCTGTTCGACCTGGACTGGACTATGCGCTGGTTTTAAACGATCGACTGTTACTGATATCAGCTTTTCACGGCCTCAGATATCTATCCGAAATGCCTTGTTACTGGACGATTACTTTGCAAGGGCCACGATACTTGACAAGGACGCTTGAGTGGCACTCGGTGGGCATCGTGGCGAACACAAACAAATTCCTTCGCTGCTCTCAGATATTCGGGGAGGTGGGTTGGATGTTATCCGTGGTGGATGGCAGGGATTGGGTGAGAAAGATATGACGAAAAAGCTCGTAACTGTTGATTGGTCTGTAGCGGAACGTGGCGATGGGCCAGTGGTGACGAAATCGCCAGGGATTGTAAGCCTTTCGCCATAAACCATTTCGGCTGGGGACACTTGTAAATCCTTTTCGAAGTGGTTCTCACACCAAGTAGAGGCCATGGCAGTTCGTCGATCCAATTGGGTCCCTGGCGATGGGCCTTGAGTGCAGTTTTTAACGTTCTGTGAAACCTTTCTATCATGCCGTTTGCGACCAGGTGGTATGCAGTAGTTCTGTGGACTTTGATGCCAAGCTGCTTGACCATATCATTCCAGAGTGCCGATGTCAACTGTGATGCCAAGCTGCTTGACCATATCGTTCCAGAGTGCCGATATAAACTGTGATGCCAAGCTGCTTGACCATATCATTTCAGAGTGCCGATATAAACTGTGATGCCAAGCTGCTTGACCATATCATTCCAGAGTGCCGATGTAAACTGTGATGCCAAGCTGCTTGACCATATCATTTCAGAGTGCCGATATAAACTGTGATGCCAAGCTGCTTGACCATATCATTTCAGAGTGCCGATATAAACTGTGATGCCAAGCTGCTTGACCATATCATTCCAGAGTGCCGATGTAAACTGTGATGCCAAGCTGCTTGACCATATCATTCCAGAGTGCCGATGTAAACTGTGATGCCAAGCTGCTTGACCATATCATTCCAGAGTGCCGATGTCAACTGTGATGCCAATGCTTGACCATATCATTTCAGAGTGCCGATGTCAACTGTGATGCCAAGCTCCTTGACCATATCATTTCAGAGTGCCCTGTGAGAGTGACCATATCATTCCGATACCGATATAAACTGTGATGCCAAGCTGCTTGACCATATCATTTCAGAGTGCCGATGTCAACTGTGATGCCAAGCTGCTTGACCATATCATTCCAGAGTGCCGATGTAAACTGTGATGCCAAGCCTTGACCATATCGTTCCAGAGTGCCGATGAACTCTTTACCACGGTCCGATGTTATGCCGAGTGGAACTCCGTAACGCGATACCCAAGACCCGATGAGACATTCAGCACCTTCATGTCGATGTGTCCTTCTTGGTATTGCCTCGACCAGTGAGTTGACCGACTGATGATTGTATTCTTTCCACCATTGATCAACTTGTTTGAATTTTTGAGAGTGTGTTTTTGTATGACGCTTGGCATTGATGGTATTCCTTCGACCATTGATTGGCTTCTTTGTTGAGACTATGCCAGACAAGGCATTTTTTCGACCATTGATCAACTTGTTTGTTGAGACCATGCCAGACAAGGCATTCTTTCGACCATTGATTGACTGGTTTGTTGAGACCATGCCAGACAAGGTATTTTTTCGACCATTGATTGACTTGTTTGTTGAGACCATGCCAGACAAGGTATTCTTTCGACCATTGATCGACTTGTTTGTTGAGATGCCAGACAAGGCATTTTTTCGACAATTGATTGACTTGTTTGTTGAGACCATGCCAGACAAGGCATTCTTTCGACAATTGATCGACTTGTTTGTTGAGACTATGCCAGACAAGGTATTCTTTCGACCATTGATTGACTTGTTTGTTGAGACCATGCCAGACAAGCATTTTTTCGACCATTGATTGACTTGTTTGTTGAGACCATGTCAGACAAGGCATTTTTTCGACCATTGATTGGCTTGTTTGTTGAGACTATGCCAGACAAGGCATTCTTTCAACCATTGATCTTGTTTGTTTGTTGAGATGCCAGACAAGGCATTCTTTCGACCATTGATCAACTTGTTTGTTGAGATGCCAGACAATGTATTCTTTCGACCATTGATCTTGTTTGTTTGTTGAGATGCCAGACAAGGCATTCTTTCGACCATTGATCTTGTTTGTTTGTTGAGATGCCAGACAAGGCATTCTTTCGACCATTGATCTTGTTTGTTTGTTGAGATGCCAGACAACATTTTTCAGCGATGAGGAGCGTGACTGTCTAACTCCCAGGATGGGCCAGGTTGTGGACTGTGTCGAAAACCTTGATCTTGAATTTTGTTGCTACTACCGGACGAGTGTAGCCTGTTTCGATCATTGACTATTTTTGCTCTCGGTTTGTGCCTGACAAGGCATGAGTGACCCGACCTTGAGTCTTGTTTGTTTGTTACAATGGGCTTGCACTTCTTTGCTCATTGAACTGGTTTGCCATTTCAGTTCAGACAAGGCATTATTTCGACCATTGATCTTGTTTGTTTGTTGAGATGCCAGACAAGGTATTCTTTCGACCATTGATCTTGTTTGTTTGTTGAGATGCCAGACATTTTTCAGCGATTGATTTCGTGTTTGACTAATCTCCAGGATCGTGCGAGGTTGTTTGTTTGTTTGAAAAGTTGTCTCTTTCGCCAGAATTCAGGTTTAGATTTGGAGATTTTACCAATGGTTTGTTGTGATTGTACATGCTTAAAAAGACTATTCCCAGAATGAAAAAGCCGAATAGTTGGTATAGGCCAAATAATTCACGGTGACGTGCTGTAAAATCTTTGTTCGGCGGGTCGTAGTTGACAGCGACTAACCTTGAGTCCTGTTGATACGTTCACAGACTTCTTCAACCAATTGCTCTAAAACTGCTCCTATGGCTAAACCAAATGAGTTGTTGGTCAAGGCAATGGGACGTTTGAATTAGCTTGACTCAAGAACTGGACTTTGGCCATTTCAGTTCAGCTTCTTGTCCATCAACTCGAAGGCACGTTATTGAGAGAAAGGCTCTCTCCTTTTCACTGATACCGTAAGTGGAAGAAAGACATTCTTTTGATGGCCGTGACAGACAATCTGCGACCACATTGGGCGAATTTGGCTGGAGGGTTTCAGTTCAGGCCCGTCTATACCCATCACTGTCTATTGCTAAAGGGCCGTGACAGACAATCTGCGACCACAACAACTTTCCACGAAATGCCTTATGTTGGTTGAGTTTAGGCAAATGTAAGAGAGTGGATTTTCTGTCCAAAATAGTGGTAGTTTGATAGATTTGAGCTTACCTCTACGATGGTGTCGTCCAGTCTCAACAAGATCTGCGTAAAAAGATTGGGGTCCCAGAATAAAAAGTGAATAGTTGGAGATAACACAAACACGTCAGCTCGAACGTGCTGTATTTTATATTCGGCGGGTAATTAAAACAACAGAATCAGTGAGTGATAAGATTTCAATTCCAATTACCAGAAATTGCATCCATCTAAACCAGATGAACGTGGCAGATCAATAAAGTTTGAATCAACTTCTTTGTCTACGAGGTATCTTTTTCCAGTGCTGTTTTACTGGGTAAACATCAGACTTTAACATCAATTCGAATGGCTTCACAGGTTCCCTAAAACCGTTGTGATGCACAAGTGAGAAAAAGTGCCTCTCCTAGAAATGCATGCACCACAAGTGGAAAAAGTACTTTTGATGGCTAAGAATATTGCATGCTGGACACAAGTAAGAATTGAGAGGTGCCCGTCCAGTTTAGAAATGCAGCGCTAAACCTAGTGATAATAGGTGCGTTTCATCAAAATGCATACACACACAAGTGAAAAAGTGCTACAGGTTGGGCAAACCAAGTGAGTGGAAAAATATGGTAGTTTAAGTGAGAACTTGGTTTACACAGCTTAGATAATGCATGCACACACAAGTGTAGAAAATTGGGGTCACTTAATAAATTATACACAAGTGAAAAGGTGATAACACTTAAAATGCATGCTCACACAAGTAAGAATATTTAAACAATAAGTAAAACAACACACACAAGTGAGTGAAACATTGCACATTCCAATTACACGGAAATTGCATCACACACAAGTGAGAAAAGGTGCACACAGTTTAGAAATGCATGCAACACTTTGTGAGAAAAGCCAGTGCACACAGTTTAAATAATGCATTAACATCACCTTGTGAAAAGGTTGCACTAAGTTTAGAAATGCATGCACGCACAAGTGAGAAAAGGTGCACACAGTTTAGAAATGCACAGCACATGCACAAGTGAGAAAAGGTGCACACAGTTTAGAAATGCATGCACACACAAGTGAGAAAAGTTTGCACACAGTTTGCGCACAGCAGAAATGCATGCACACAAGTGAGAAAAGGTGAAACACAGTTTAGAAATTGCACACACAAGTGAGAAAAGGTACACACAGTTTAGAAATGCATGCACACACAAGTGAGAAAATGCACACACCAATGAAAATACAACGCCTCGTGAGCAAAATTTAAAAAAAGATATATTTATTTGCTCACACTTGGGATTTTTCGTCAAACTTTGCACAACATCAAAAAAGCTTACGCACACAGAGAGGGAACAGCGCTTGTTGGTTGACTACATAGTAATAGTATTATTGTTGTTTTGGCATTTATTAGTTATATGCTTTCCTGCATATTTCACCAGTTGTCCGTTGGGTATGGGGCATAAGTCGCGGACAGTAACCTTCCTAGCTGTCCAAAAGCGCTCTACAACAACAACAACGATAATAATAATAAATAATTATTATTATTAATAATAATAATAATAATAATAATAATAATAATAATAATAATAATAATAATAATAACAAGAAGAATAAAGAAGAAGAAGAAGAAGAAGAAGAAGAAGAAGAAGAAGAAGAAGAAGAAGAAGAAGAAGAAGAAGAAGAAGAAGAAGAAGAAGAAGAAGAAGAAGAAGAAGAAGAAGAAGAAGAAGAAGAAGAAGAAGAAGAAAGAAGAAGAAGAGAAGAAGAAGAAGAAGAAGAAGAAGAAGAAGAAGAAGAAGAAGAAGAAGAAGAAGAAGAAGAAGAAGAAGAAGAAGAAGAAGAAGAAGAAGAAGAAGAAGAAGAAGAAGAAGAAGAAGAAGAAGAAGAAGAAGAAGAAGAAGAAGAAGAAGAAGAAGAAGAAGAAGAAGAAGAAGAAGAAGAAGAAGAAGAAGAAGAAGAAGAAGAAGAAGAAGAAGAAGAAGAAGAAGAAGAAGAAGTAGAAGAAGAAGAAGAAGAAGAAGAAGAAGAATACTAATGATGACGATGATGATGATGATAATAATAAAATAATAATGATAATGCTAATGGTGATGAAGATGGTGATTTTGATGATGACGATGGTGATGATGATGATGATGATGATGATGATGATGATGATGATGATGATAATAATAATAATATAATTTTTGTTTTTTTGTTTTACCTGGTGGGTTCCAAAGGAGAGCTTGTCTTTGGGATGCTCGTCGTCGACTTTTCAACGCCATTTCTATCCTGCTGTTAACATTTTTATTTTATTAGCGTCCTCCCCTGATCTGTGCCACACCTCAATATTGCTTGTTACGTCATTCCGGCCAATGAAAACCCAGTAGGTTTCTTGACCAGCACATGTTCAATTATTTTACAGATGTTTGGAGAAGTTTGGTTGTCGGTTTGTTCATTGTCTACTGTTGCGCTCCACGTAAAAGCGACAACGACAAAACTCAACCATTTATGTTTGTCGTTCTGGCGAACATTGACTGAAGCCAAGATGAAGGTGAAGGCAGGCCGGACTGACGCATGATCTAGCTGAGGAGAAGTAAAGCAATAGTACGCAATGCCATTGGGGTCATGAAGTCTATGGTTCAAACCATGGCAATGTTGTGTTCCTTGGGAAAGACACAAAACGCCTACTTCCCCCGCCCACCCCCATTCAACTCTTATTCTTATGCGATTGACTAGCAGCGTCAATTGAGGAATGCAGCTTCCAACAGGCTAGTGTTCTGTCCAACAGGCTAGTGTTTCTGTCCAACAGGCTAGTGTTCTGTCCAAGAGGCTAGTGTTCTGTCCAAGAGGCTAGTGTTCTGTCCAAGAGGCGATGTGATATGACCTGTTCCACTTCACGTTATAGAAACCTGGATATGCTCCGGGTCTATGGGTTGTGGCGGCTCAAACGAACTATTTCTTTATGTCACTGGCTTACTACACTTGTTCTTACACTCTTGTACTGGTCTATCTATTATAGCCTTTCAGTCAGCTATGACACTTCCCAAAGACTTCAGGCTGGTGTTCTGTCCAGGATTATACTTTGGGAAGCTTGTCCAAGACTGTAACTGCCTCATTTCCTGATACAATCGAGCTGCCATTTAAGTCTTACTAAAACGTTATTTCTTGTCTATGAAAGGACCACTTTGGGAAGTGCATACTACCCTCTTCAATTGTTGTCAATTGTTGTTGTTATTGTTGTTGTTGATGCTGCTGATGCTACTGCTGTTGTAGTCCGCAGTGTTGTTGTCATTAAGATTGTTGTTTGCATCGTAACCTAATATAACTATAATGAAGTTTTCTTTGACACAAGTGTATTATTATTACATTCTGTGTTGCAATACTAGCTAGTCTGGTTTAATAAGGTCTGGGGTGAGCCCTTCGAATTGGTGCAAAGGGGTGACATTTGTTAATGTGTATGCATAGCTACCATAGTGCCTACATATCAGTACTGGCACATCCATATCAATACTTATTGCAATCTGCATCGCTGACCATATATATATATATATATATATATATATATATATATATATATATATATATATATATATATATATATATATATATATGTATCCATTTTGAAAAGCCATACAACTTGCAATTTGATTAAAGGACACATTTGTCAATACGTTAAATCTATTTTTTCAAGTGTGTTGTTCTTGACGCATTTTTACCCGCCATTTTGTTTGTAACCTTCGATAGATCTAGATCTATATTTTCTAGAGTCAGATTCTAGTATAATTTAAATAACTAGATCTAGGTCTAAAAAGTAGCCTATAGAATTAACTTTTCTGATCTTTAAAAAAAATTGCAACAGGAAAGGGGTGGCCTTTTGGAATTGTGGTAGCCGTGTCTACTAAATATTTTCATTTCAGTATTTGCCTGTTACTTTTCAAAAAACTAGGTTAGAAAGGAAGCAACTTGCTAAATTGCATTTATTATTTTCTACATTTATCCTTTTTATAGATATTAATAATCTTTTTGTTTTCACTTCTTAATTAAAAATCAAATCAAATAACAACCAACAAGGATGGTTTGTATGGATTATTTTCATTGAATTAAGTTGGCAGCCATTACATTTTTGTCATGCTCCCTTTAAAAATCATCATATTATTATTCTGAGAGGTTCAAAGGCACTAGGGTGCCTATCTATCATCGGCCGAAAGTTTTACCTCAATCTGTTCTTCTTTGTTCTGTTATGGTCGAAATGTACAAATTAATGGTTTTGTGTGGTAATAACAATCTTTATGTCTGAATTTTATCTTATTCTATCAATCTTTATATATGTAGCTGAGTGTTTCATCAGCTCTAATATTATTACGACATTTGTAGCAACGACCAAAATAGCAAAACGCATTAATGCATCACATGTGAATAATAGGAAGGAGCCACATTGGAGTGAAGTCAAAGGCGAACTATGACAATAAGTGACAACTCCACTAATAAAGACAGAACAAACACTGACGTTTCGGGTATAACCCTTCGTCAGACAACAAACGAGAAATAACTAGAATCTAGATCTAAGTACTACCTCAGGCATCACACAATGTGATGTGGAAGAAAAACATAAAGGAGAAAGAAAGAAAGAAAAAGAGAGTGATGATAAGAAACGTAGCAGAGGGGTGTGAAGAAAGAGCGAGAGTGGAAGGTTCAGATCTAGAATGAAATAAAAATATGAAAATAAGTAAATAATGAAGGTGAGAAGGAGATAGAAGGAGAGAAATATATATATATATATATATATATATATATATATATATATATATATATATATATATATATACAGAGAGAGAGAGAGAGAGAGAGAGAGAGAGAGAGAGAGGGAGAGAGAGAGAGAGAGAGAAGGGAGGAGAGAGAGAGAGAGAGAGAGAGAGAGAGAGAGAGAGAGAGAGAAGAGAAGAGGAGAGAGAGAGAGAGAAAGGGAGGGAGAGAGAGAGAGAGAGAGAGAGAGAGAGAGAGAGAGAGAGAGAGAGAGAGAGAGAGAGAAGAGAGAAGAGCAGGGAAGAAAGAAAGGCAGGGAAGAAAGAACGTTATCTATTGAGTAGATGTTTAACTACTGACATTCATGTTGTGCAGCGATTTTCTGGCTTCAGTAGAATTTGAGATTAGTAGGCCTTTCATCACCTGTCTACTCTTTTACCCTTTCATCTTCTGTCTACTTTTTACATGCCTTTCATCTTCATGTCTACCTCCATTTCATCTTCCTGTCTACTCTTTTACATGCATCTTCCTTCATCTTTCTGTTGCTCTTTTTACATGCATTTCATCTTTCTGTCTACTCTTTTACATGCATTTCATCTTTCTGTCTCTACTCTTTTACATGCATTTTCTTTCTGTCTACTCTTTTACATGCATTTCATCTTTCTGTTTACTCTTTTACATGCATTTCATCTTTCTGTCTACTCTTTTGTGCATTTCACTCTTTTACATGCATTTCATCTTTCTGGATCTACTCTTTCATTACATGCATTTGATTCTTTCTGTCTAGAAAATATCTTCTGGATAAACGTGCATGTTCTAATTTGTTTTGAAAATTATCTGTTTACTCTTTTCTTTGAAAATTACACAGTTTTCTGCATTTCATCTTTCTGTCTACTCTTTTACATGCATTTCATCTTCATGTCTACTCTTTTACTGCATTTCAACCCCCTATCTACAATCGTTGTATTTCAGAACTACCAATTCTCTGAGATCCCTACATACTACTATAAATATGTCAACAATTGTTGATTCTACTACCATTCTACTACTACTACTACCAACCTGCCCCAACAACTTAACTCTAAAACCTGTCCCCCACTACTACTACCAACCTGGCCCCAAAATACTACAAACCTGTCCCCAACTACTGTCTGGATAAATCTGTCCCCAACTACTACTACCAACCTGTTCTAATTTGTCACAACTACTACTGTATATATGTACAAGTATACTATTATATAAGAACTCTGTTGATTAGCTTTTCTGGATTGATAGTGGCAGTGTTGATGACTATGAAGGGAATGGAGGAGAGCATGGAAGAGGAGGAAAGAACTAGGATCCCAGTGGGGGTCCCAGCAGAGAAAAAAAATACTTGAAAAACACAGTTGTACCCAAGCCGGCTATTCAAACCCCCCAGACTCCAATTTGGAAGCAATCGTTGTATTTCAGAACTACCAATTCTATGCTCCTCCTTTCCCCTCTTTCTACTCTTTCCTCCTCTTCTTTCCCCTCCACTACTGCCCCAACAATTGCTGCAACTCCCTCTACTACCAACCCCCCCCTCTACTACTACTACTACCAACCTGGCCCCAACTGGCCTACCAACCTGCCCCAACTACTACTACAAACCTGTCCCCAACTACTACTACCAACCTGTCCCCAACTACTACTACTACCAACCTGGCCCCAACTACTACTACTACCAACCTGTCCACAACTACTACTACCAACCTGGCCCCAAACTACTACTACTACCAACCTGTCCCCAACTACTCTACTACCAACTTGTCCCCAACTACTACTACTACAACCTGTCTTAGCTATTGCTACCAACCTGTCCCCAACTGCTACTACCAACCTGCACTTAACTAGCTACCAACCTGTGCAGCTGCTACTACTAACCTGTCTTTAATTAATATTACTAATTGCTACTACTATAACCTGTCCCCAACTGCTGCTACCAACCTGTCCAGCAACTACTACTATTGCTAACCTGGCCTAATTATTACTGCTACAACCTGTCCAGCTCCCCACCTACTACTACTACCAACCTGTCCCCAACTACTACTACCAACCTGTCCTTTAATTATTACTACTACTTGTACTACTACCAACCTGTCCCCAACTACTACTACCAACCTGTCCCCAACTACTACTACCAACCTGTCCCCAACTACTACCAACCTCCCCAACTACTACTACTACCAACCTGTCCCCAACCTACTACCAATCCCTCCCCAACTACTACTACTACCAACCTGTCCCCAACTACCAACTTGTACTACTACCAACCTGTCCCCAACTTCTACTACCAACCTGTCCCCAACTACTACTACTACCAACCTGTACAGCTGCTACTACCAACTACTACTACTACCAACCTGTCCCCAACTACTACTACCAACCTGTCCCCAACTACTACTCCCCAAATACTACTACCAACCTGTCAACTACCCCAACTGTCTACTACCTACCACCTGGCCCCAACTACTACTACTACCAACCTGTCCCCAACTACTACTACTACCAACCTGTCCCCAACTACTACTACCAACCTGGCCCCAACTACTACTACCAACCTGTCCCCACTACTACTACCAACCTGTCACAACTACTACTACTAACCTGTCTCTACCAGCCATTACTACTACAACCTGTCTGTCATCTACTACTACCAACCTGTACTTCAACTTGTCCCACCAACTGTCCCCAACTACTACTACCAGCCTGTCCCCAACTACTACTACCAGCCTGTCCCCCTACTACTACTACCAACCTGTCCCCCACTACTACTACCAACCTGTCCCCAACTACTACTACCAGCCTGTCCCCAGCTACTACTACCAACCTGTCCCCAACTACTACTACCAAGCCTGTCACAACTACTACTACAACAACTACTACTACCAACCTGTCACACTACCACTACCAACCTGTCCCCACTACTACTACCAACCTGTCACAACTACTACCTACCGCATACAACTGCTACTACTACTGCTACTACCAACCTGTCACAACTACTACCCCAACTACTACTACTACTACCAACCTGTCACAACTACTACTACCACCACCTGTCCCCACTACTGCAACCTGCTACTACTACCAGCCTGTCCCCAACTACTACTACCAGCCTGTCCACAACTACTACTACCAACCTGCCTGTCCCCACAGCCACAGCTACTGCTGCTGCCAACCTGTCCCCACTACTGCTACCAGCCTGTTTACTGCTACTGCTACACCTGTCACAACTACTACCAACCTGTCCCCACTACTACTACCAGCTGCTGCTTGCTGGCTGCTGCTACCCAACTGGTACAGCTGCTGCTACTACTACCAACGCTGTCCCCAACTACTGCTGCTACCAACCTGTCCCAATACTACTACTACCAGCCTGTCCCCAGCTGCTACTGCTACCAGCCGCAATGCAACTGCTACTGCTACCAGCCTGTCACAGCTACTGCTACCAACCTGTGTGCAACACCTGACCTGTCCCCAACTACTACTACTACCAACCTGTCCCCAACTACTACTACTACCAACCTGTCCCCAACTACTACTACTACCAACCTGTCCCTAACTACTACTACCAACCTGCAACTACTACTACTACCAACCTGTCCCCAACTACTACTACTACTAACCTGTCCCCAACTATTACTACTACCAACCTGTCCCCAACTACTACTACTACCAACCCACTACTACCAAGCTACTACTACCAACCTGTCCCCAACTACCTCACCAACCTGCTACTACTACTACAAACCTGTCCAACACTACTACCAACCTGCTCAACTACTACTACTACCAACCTGTCCCCAACTAACTACTACTACCAACCTGTCCCCAACTACTACTACTACCAACCTGTCCCCAACTACTACTACCTGCTCCCCAACCTACCACTACCAACCTGTCCCCAAGCTACTACTACAAACCTCCCCAACTACTACTACTACCAACCTGTCCCCAACTACTACTACTACCAACCTGTCCCTCAACTACTACTACTACCAACTGTCCCCAACTACTACTACCAATTTGTCCCCAACTACTACTACTACAAACCTGTCCCTCAACTACTACTACCAACCTGTCCCTAACTACTACTACTACCAACCTGTCCCCAACTACTACTACTCCAACTACTACTACTACCAACCTGTCCCTCAACTACTACTACTACCAACCTGTCCCCCAACTACTACTACTACCAACCTGTCCCCAACTACTACTACTACCAACCTCGTCCCCAACTACCTACTACCAACCTGTCCCCAACTACTACTACCAACCTGTCCTAACCAACCTGTCCCCAACTACTACTACTACTACCAACCTGGCCCCAACTACTACTACCAACTACCACTACCCTGCCTCCCCAACTACTACCAACCTGTCCCCAACTACGCCACTGGAACCTGTCACCCAGGTTTGTCAATCAACTACATTTCTTTGATCATCTCTCCTTCCTTAACCTGCCACCAACCCAATTCCTGTCAATCAACTACTACTACCAACCTGTGCCAATCAACCTACTATTTCTAATCCAACTCTCCTTCCTAGCAGGTCCCTACTACCAACCCACTACCAACCTGTCCCCAACTACTACTACCAACCTGTCCCCAACCCAATTCCTGCCAACTACTACCAACCTGTCCGCCAACACTACTACTACTACCAACCTGTCCCCTTTTTTAAAATCATTTGTTCTACTATTTGAACCTGGTGGTGACGATGGGGTGAAGGTGGTGGTAGCTACTACTACCAACCTGTCCCCAACTACTACTACTACCAACCTGTCACAACTACTACTACTACCAACCTGTACCTACCAACTACTACTACTAGTACAACTACATGTGTGTGTGTGTGCATATGTAACCTGTCCCCATGTATATACTACTACTACCAGCCTGTCCCCAACTACTACTACCAACCTGTGCCCAATATACATGTGTGTGTGTGTGTGTGTGCATACTAACAACCTGTCCCCCAACATATGTATATACATGTGTGTGTGCATATGTATATACATGTGTGTGTGTGTGCATATGTATACATGTGTGTGTGTGTGCAACTACTACTACCAACATGTGTGTGTGTGTGTGTGTGCATATGTATATACATGTGTGTGTGTGTGTGCTACTACTACCAACATGTGTGTGTGTGTGTGCTGTCCCCAACTACTACTACTACCAACCTGGTCCCCAACTACTACTACGTGTTGACATCTCATTCTCACACTAACTACTACTACCAGCCTGTCCCCAACTACTACTACTAAACGCACGTGTGTAACCTGTCCCCAACTACTACTACCAACCTGTATGTACAAACCTAACTAATGTATGTACTAACCAACATTATAATGTATGTCCAATAATGACAACTACTACCAACCTGTCAACTGACAACTACTACCAACCTGTACTAACAGTAATGAACTAACTAATACCAACCTGTCCCCAACTACTACTACCAACCAATAATCCACACTACTACTACAACCAACCTGTACCCCAAACTACTACTACCAACCTGGCCAATAATGACAATCAACTACTACTACCAACCTGGCCCAATAATGACAACTACTACTACCAACCTGTCAAATACTACTACCAACCTGTCCCCAACAATAATACTACTACCAACCTGGCCCCAACTACTACTACCAACCTGTCCCCAACTACTACTACTACCAACCTGGCCCCAACTACTACTGACAACCAACCTGACAATCCCCAACTACGCCACTGGATGTGGACCTGTTTGTCACCATTTAATGTAGGACAATCATTATTTGTCAATCAACCTACATTTATTTCTTTGATCAATCATCTCTCCTTCCTTAAGCTAGACAATCATTATAATGTATGTCCCTGCCACCAACCCAATTCCTGCCAATCAACCTGACAATTTATTTCTTTAATCAATCATCTCTCCTTCCTTAATGTATGTACAAACAGTAATAACAATCATTATAATGGTCCCTGCCACCAAAACAATTCCTGTCAATACAAACAACCTACATTTATTTAATTTGATCAATCATCTCTCCTTGCGTTAGCTTGCAGGTCTTGACCATTTACCAAGCAATTCCTGCCAATCAACCATGCGTGAAGTCAAGGGCGTGATCGTGTCTACAAAGCCAACACTCTTCACGGTTCATCCATCTGAGACGATGGGGTTTCACAAAAAATGTAATTCAATAGTTCATCCATCTGAGGATGGGGTTTTTGGTGAAGTGGTGCCAGCTCTTTTTTTGAAAAATCATTTGTTCTGTCTTTCATTTGAACTCTGGTGGTGACGATGGGGTGAAGGTGGAGAGAGTAGCCGTGGTGGTGTAGCAGTGCTACTGCTATTAATTATGTCTTTGTCGACTCGGTGTGGGCGTCAGTGGTGAATGAGGTTGCAGATTGCAATCAATAATAATGATATGCCTTTTCGGCCTGCAATTCATGGCTCGTGTGTGTGTGTGTGCATATGTATATACATGTGTGTGTGTGTGTGTGTGCATATGTATATGGCCCGTTTACACACACATGTGTGTGTGTGTGTGCATATGTATATACAAATTTAAATGTGTGTGTGTGTGTGCATATGTAAATATACATGTGTGTGTGTGTGCATATGATTATCGCATGGACGTATGTGTGTGTGTGTGCATATGTTTATACATGTGTGTGTGTGTGTGCATATGTATATAGCAACGTGATAATGTGTGTGTGTGCATATG
>JAXRKP010001039.1:65000-70000 GCA_037039925.1 Doris montereyensis
CACACACACACACGCACACACGCACATACACATACACACACACACGTATATACATTTGTATATGCACACACACTACAATATGTTATTAGCTATATCAATTATTTTTAAATCGCAAATTGT
This sequence comes from Doris montereyensis, assembly GCA_037039925.1. Taxonomy (NCBI): domain Eukaryota; kingdom Metazoa; phylum Mollusca; class Gastropoda; order Nudibranchia; family Dorididae; genus Doris; species Doris montereyensis. The sequence continues at coordinate 65,121 of JAXRKP010001039.1, forward strand.
ATACCCTGCCTCAAGACCACTGGAGCTGAAAGTGTGTACAGAAATCCTCAAAGGCTTTAAGATGTGAAACTTCATTTTCAGATCCCTATGACTCTATACTTAATTAGCGTGTAATTGATTTTTTTTTTAATTAGGTCTGTTCCTGCTCTAAGTGGTGTCATCGTTGCTTATCATTGACGGTACGAATCCATCATCACCATACCTGTCTGAATAAAATAGGTGATTGGAAAACCACTGACCATGCATAACAATATATTTGACAAATATACGAAACTAACGCTGTGTACCGTAATAGTTTCGAGGAAGAGATTACGTAGATGTCCAATTAGTCTCTGACACTAGGGGGGACGTCCAAACATACTACGTCATCACTCCCTGCGTTTATCTAAAAATAGCGTTGACACCAATGGAAACAAAATAGACAATAGGTGACGTTTCATGTATAATCCGTCGGCAGACAACACACAAGTCCTGTAAGACAGTTCAGTGTTGACTTACTTCGTGTTCTCGTCGTAGCGATCAGTCAACTAAAGGATATAACAACAATGTAACAAAAGAGTTATAAATATGGTTGTTTCCCTTAAAATTGTACCTTTTTTTTCGTTGTGTTCTTCGTCGGTTTTCGTTCTTTTTTCAAAATGTTATCGATGACGTGAAAACACAAACAAAAATGTTATCGATGACGTGAAAACACAAACAAAAATGTTATCGATGACGTGAAAACACAAACAAAAATGTTATCGATGACGTGAAAACACAAACAAACATGGTATCGATGACGTGAAAACACACAAAATGTTATCGATGACGTGAAAACACAAACAAAAATGTTATCGATGACGTGAAAACACAAACAAAAATGTTATCGATGACGTGAAAACACAAACAAAAATGTTATCGAGGACGGGAAAAACACAAAAATGTTATCGATGACGTGGAAAACACAAAAAAAAGAAAACTTTTAAAACTTCACCCAAAAAAAAAAACAAAGAATGAGAGAAGATAAAAGAAACAAATTTACAAAGCAAGAAACAAAACCCTTGGAGAATCACTTAAGAATTATTTAATTGTCTTCGTCATTGACGTTTATGTATGTATTGCCTGCTGCGATGCTTATCGTGACTACACAGATAGACACAGATGTGTAAAGGTGGATTTGAATGACTTAAGATAACAGATGTGTAAAGGTGGATTTGTATCGTGACTACACAGATAGATACAGATGTGTAAAGGTAGATTTGTATAGTGACTACACAGATAGACACAGATGTGTAAAGGTAGATTTGTATCGTGACTACACAGATAGACACAGATGTGTAAAGGTGGGATTTGTACCGTGACTACACAGATAGACACAGATGTGTAAAGGTGGATTTGTACCGTGACTACACAGATAGACACAGATGTGTAAAGGTAGATTTGTACTGTGACTACACAGATAGATACAGATGTAAAGGTGGATTTGTACTGTGACTACACAGATAGATACAGATGTGTAAAGGTGGATTTGTACTGACTACACAGATGTAAAGATTGGATTTGACGTGACTACACAGATAGATACAGATGTGTAAAGGTGGATTTGTACTGTGACTACACAGATAGATACAGATGTGTAAAGGTGGATTTGTACTGTGACTACACAGATAGATACAGATGTGTAAAGGTAGATTTGTACTGTGACTACACAGATAGATACAGATGTGTAAAGGTGGATTTGTACTGTGACTACACAGATGTGTAAAGGTGGATTTGTACTGTGACTACACAGATAGACACAGATGTGTAAAGGTGGATTTGTATAGTGACTACACAGATAGATACAGATGTGTAAAGGTGGATTTGTACTGTGACTACATAGATAGATACAGATGTGTAAAGGTGGATTTGTATAGTGACTACATAGATAGATACAGATGTGTAAAGGTGGATTTGTATCGTGACTACATAGATAGATACAGATGTGTAAAGGTGGATTTGTACCGTGACTACACAGATAGACACAGATGTGTAAAGGTGGATTTGTATAGTGACTACATAGATAGATACAGATGTGTAAAGGTGGATTTGTACCGTGACTACATAGATAGATACAGATGTAAAGGTGGATTTGTATAGTGACTACACAGATAGACACAGATGTGTAAAGGTGCATTTGTATAGTGACTACACAGATAGACACAGATGTGTAAAGGGGGATTTGTATAGTGACTACACAGATAGACACAGATGTGTAAAGGTGGATTTGTATAGTGACTACACAGATAGACACAGATGTGTAAAGGTGGATTTGTATAGTGACTACACAGATAGATACAGATGTGTAAAGGTGGATTTGTATAGTGACTACATAGATAGATACAGATGTCTAAAGGTGGATTTGTATAGTGACTACACAGATAGACACAGATGTGTAAAGGTGGATTTGTATCGTGACTACACAGATAGACACAGATGTGTAAAGGTGGATTTGTATCGTGACTACACAGATAGACACAGATGTGTTAAGGTGGATTTGTATCGTGACTACACAGATAGACACAGATGGGTAAAGGTGGATTTGTACCGTGACTACACAGATAGACACAGATGTGTAAAGGTGGATTTGTATCGTGACTACACAGATAGACACAGATGTGTAAAGGTAGATTTGTACCGTGACTACACAGATAGACACAGATGTGTAAAGGTAGATTTGTACCGTGACTACACAGATAGACACAGATGTGTAAAGGTAGATTTGTATAGTGACTACACAGATAGACACAGATGTGTAAAGGTGGATTTGTACTGTGACTACACAGATAGATACAGATGTGTAAAGGTGGATTTGTACTGTGACTACACAGATAGACACAGATGTGTAAAGGTGGATTTGTATCTTGACTACACAGATAGATACAGATGTGTAAAGGTGGATTTGTACTGTGACTACACAGATAGATACAGATGTGTAAAGGTAGATTTGTACCTTGACTACACAGATAGATACAGATGTGTAAAGGTGGATTTGTACTGTGACTACACAGATAGATACAGATGTGTAAAGGTAGATTTGTACTGTGATTACACAGATAGATACAGATGTGTAAAGGTGGATATGTACTGTGACTACACAGATAGATACAGATGTAAAGGTAGATTTGTACTGTGACTACACAGATAGACACAGATGTGTAAAGGTGGATTTGTATCATGACTACACAGATGGATAAAGGTAGATTTGTATCGTGACTACACAGATAGACGCAGATGTGTAAAGGTGGATTTGTATCGTGACTACACAGATGTGTAAAGGTGGATTTGTATCGTGACTACACAGATAGACACAGATGTGTAAAGGTGGATTTGTACCGTGACTACACAGATAGACACAGGTGTAAAGGTGGGTTTTGTGTACACAGATAGACACAAAGGTGGATTTGTATCGTGACTACACAGATAGACACAGGTGTGTAAAGGTAGATTTGTATCGTGACTACACAGATAGACACAGATGTAAAGGTGGATTTGTATCGTGACTACACAGATGTGTAAAGGTGGATTTGTATCGTGACTACACAGATAGATACAGATGTGTAAAGGTGGATTTGTACTGTGACTACACAGATAGATACAGATGTGTAAAGGTGGATTTGTATGTGACTACACAGATAGATACAGATGTGTAAAGGTGGATTTGTACTGTGACTACACAGATAGATACAGATGTGTAAAGGTGGGATTTGTACTGTGACTACACAGATAGACACAGATGTGTAAAGGTGGATTTGTACTGTGACTACACAGATAGATACAGATGTGTAAAGGTGGATTTGTACCATGACTACACAGATAGACACAGATGTGTAAAGGTAGATTTGTATCATGACTACACAGATAGACACAGATGTGTAAAGGTGGATTTGTACCATGACTACACAGATAGACACAGATGTGTAAAGGTGGATTTGTATCATGACTACACAGATAGATACAGATGTGTAAAGGTGGATTTGTATCATGACTACACAGATAGATACAGATGTGTAAAGGTAGATTTGTACTGTGACTACACAGATAGATACAGATGTGTAAAGGTAGATTTGTACTGTGACTACACAGATAGATACAGATGTGTAAATGTGGATTTGTACTGTGACTACACACATAGATACAGATGGGTAAAGGTTGATTTGTAGTCCGTATCCCAGCACAAGTGCAGGCTCACCGACTGTACATCATTTGTCCCCCAGCAGTTCATTTCATTCAAGGTCCTCAACTCCCTTGGGAGCATACAGTATACCAGCCTGCTAGGCGCTTAGTTTGTACTAACGCTCTGACAAATATGTTTCTCTACCTATAGGTTAGATGGGCACTCATTCACAGCTGAATTGAGTGAAGAAAAAGAGTAAACTACATTTCCTTGGAGTACAAGTTTTTGAATAACACCTGGGCAAGCCAAGGAGTTTGCGCCAGTGTCTTGATTACAAACTCACAACACAACGGGGATGTCGCTACAACAACGCCTTCTGATAGACGTGAAGGAAAGAAAATCATTTGTAAGTGTAAGTCAATTCATGTAGAAGCTGTTGGTTTGGGTTGGGTTTGTTTTCTACTACAACTACTACTACTACTACTACTACTACTACTACTACTACTACTACTACTACTACTACTACTACTAATACTACTACTACTACTACTACTACTACTACTACTACTGCTTCTGCTGCTGCTGCTACTTCTAATACTACCACTACTACTTCAACCACTAGTACTAAAACTACTACTACTACTACTACTACTACTACTACTACTACTACTACTACTACTACTACTACTACTACTACTACTACTACTACTACTACTACTACTACTACTGCTATTACTATCGAATT
>JAXRKP010001039.1:80000-112500 GCA_037039925.1 Doris montereyensis
TTTGCTAGAGTACAACGTTGTGGAGAAAAACCCATCAGTGTCAGCCGTGGGACTTGAGCCAGTGTCGTGAATACCAGATCACAGCGCTACAGTTCACCTAGAACGCCTCGTAAGAAAAGACGTAAGAATAGTAAGAGTAGTAAGAGTCGTAAGAGTAGTAAGAGTAGTAAGAGTAGTAAGAGTAGTAAGAGTAGTAAGAATAGTAAGAGTAGTAAGAGTAGTAAGAGTAGTAAGAGTAGTAAGAGTCGTAGAGTAGTAGAGTAGTCAGGTAGTAAGAGTAGTAAGAGTAGTAAGAGTAGTAAGAGTAGTAAGAGTAGTAAGAGTAGAGTAGTAAGAGTAGTAGGTAGTAGTAAGTAGTAGAGTAGTAAGTAGTAGTAGAGTAGTAGAGTCGTAAGAGTCGTAAGAGTGTAGAGTAGTAAGAGTAGTAAGAGTAGTAGAGTAGTAGAGTAGTAAGAGTAGTAAGAGTAGTAAGAGTAGTAAGAGTAGTAGTAGTAGAGTAGTAGAGTAGTAGGTAGAGTAGTTAGAGTAGAGTAGTAAGTAGAGAGTCGTAGGTAGTAAGAGTAGTAAGAGTATCGTAAGAGTAGTAAGAGTCGTAAGAGTAGTAAGAGTAGTAAGAGTAGTAAGAGTCGTAGAGTAGTAAGAGTAGTAAGAGTAGTAAGAGTAGTAAGAGTAGTAAGAGTAGCAAGAGTAGTAAGAGCAGGCGAGTCGTAGAGTAGTAAGAGTAGTAAGAGTAGTAGTAGTAAGAGTAAGAGTGGCAAGAGTAAGTAGTAGTAGGTGGTAAGGTAGAGTAGTAAGAGTAGTAGGTAGAGTAGTAAGAGTAGTAGGTAGTAAGAGTAGTAAGAGTAGTAAGAGTAGTAAGAGTAGGTATGTAAGAGTAGTAGGTAGTAGAGTAGTAAGAGTGTAGAGTAGTAAGAGTAGTAAGAGGTAAGAGTAGTAAGAGTAGAGTAGTAAGGTATGTAGGTAGTAGAGTAGTAAGAGTAGTAAGAGTAGTAAGAGTGTAAGTGTAGTATGTAAGAGTAGTAGAGAAAGAGATGTAAGAGTAGTAAGAGTATAGCGTAGTAAGAGTAGTAGAGTAGTAAGCGTAGTAGGTAGTAGAGTAGTAAGAGTAGTAGGTAGTAGAGTAGTAAAGGTAGTAAGGTAGAGTAGTAAGGTAGTAGCGTAGTAAGAGTAGTAAGAGTAGTAGGTAGTAAGCCTAGAATGGTAAGAGTAGTAAGAGTAGTAGTAGTAAGAGTAGTGTAAATAGTAGAGTAGTAGAGTAGTAGGTAGAGTAGTAGAGTAGTAGGTAGTAAGAGTAGTAAGAGTATGTAGAGTAGTAAGGTAGTAAGAGTAGTAAGAGTAGAGTAGTAGAGTAGTAAGAGTAGGTAGTAGAGTAGTAAGAGTAGAATAGTAGAGTAGTAGAGTAGTAAGAGTAGAGTAGTAAGAGTAGTAAGAGTAAAGTAGTAAGAGTAGTAAGAGTAGAATAGTAAGAGTAGTAAGCATAGAGTAGTAAGAGTAGAGTAGTAAGAGTAGAGTAGTAAGAGTAGTAGTAGTAAGAGTAGAGTCCGTAGAGTAGTAAGAGAGAGTAGTAAGAGTAGTAAGTAGTAGAATAGTAAGAGTAGTAAGAGTGAGAGTAGTATGAGTAGTAAGAGTAGAGTAGTAGAGTATGTAAGTATAGAGTAGTAAGAGTAGTAAGAGTAGAGTAGTAAGAGTAGTAAGAGTAGAATAGTGAGTAGTAAAGAGTAGTAAGAGTAGAGTCAAAATAGTAGTAAGAGTAGTAAGAGTAGAGTAGTAAGAGTAGTAAGAGTAGTAAGAGCAGTAAGAGTCGTAAGAACAGTAAGAGTAGTAAGAGTATAAGAGTAGTAAGTAGAGTAGTAAGTATAGAGTAGTAAGAGTAGTAAGAGTAGTAAGAGTAGAGTAGTAGAGTATAGTAAGAGTGTAAGAGTAGGTAGTAAGTAGGTGTAGAGTAGTATGTATAGTAAGAGTAGTAAGAGTAGTAATGTATAGTAGAGTATGTAGAGTAGAGCAGTAAGAGTAGTAAGAGTAGTATGTATGTAGTAAGAGTAGTAGAGTAGAGTAGTAAGAGTGTAAGAGTAGTAGAGTAGTAGAGTAGTAAGAGAGTAGTAGAGTAGTAAGAGTAGTAGAGTAGTAAGAGTAGAGTAGTGTAAGTAAGAGTAGTAAGAGTAGTAAGAGTAAGAGTAGTCTGAGTAGTAAGAGTAGTAAGTAGTAGTAAGAGTAGAGTAAAAAAATGGTAAGAGTAGAGTGGCTAAGAGTAATAAGGTAGAGTAGTAAGAGTGGTAAAGTAGAGTAGTTTGATTTAGTAAGAGTAGAGTAGTAAGAGTAGAGTAGTAAGAGTAGTAAGAGGTGTTTGGTAGGGAGTAAGGTAGGTTGGAGTAGGTAGTAAGGCTTGGAGGTAGTAAGTGTTCAGCAACAGTAGTAAGTAGAGTAGTAGACTTAGAGTAGTAAGAGTAGTTTTTTGTTGAGTAGGTAGTAAGAGTAGTAAGTGGTAAAGAGTTGTAAGAGTAGTAAGTAGCAGGTAGTAAGAGTAGTAAGAGTAGTAAATAGCCAGAGTAGTAGAGTAGTAAGAGTTGTAAGAGTAGAGTTGTAAGAGTAGTGGTAAGAGTAAACAGTAGTAAGAGTGGTAAGAGTAGAGTGGAATAGTAAGAGTGGGTAATAGTAAGAGTAGTAAGATAGTAAAATTCATTAACTATTAGTAAATAGTAGAGTAGAGTAGTAGCGAGTAGTAAGAGTAGAGTAGTAAGAGTAGTAAGATAGTAGTAAGAGTGTAAGGCTCAGTAGTAAGAGTAGTTCAGTCATTTAGTCCCCCAGTAAGGAGTAGTAAGTAGTTGGAGGAGTGGTAAGAGGTATAGGTACACCAGCTAATGTTAGAGTAGTTCCTACGAACGTAGTAAGAGTAGTAAGATAGAGTACTAAGAGTAGTAAGAGTAGTGGATACTCAGAGTAGTAAGAGTGGTAAGAGTAGAGGAAAGTAGTAAGAATGAAGTGTCTTTAGTAAAAGTACAACGTAAGAGTAGTAAGAAAAGTAAGAGTGTAAAAGTAGTAAGAGTAAGAGTAGTAAGAGTAGTAAGAGTAGAGTAGAAGTAAAGAGTAGAGTAGTAAGAGTAGTAAGAGTAGTAAGAGTAGTAAGAGAGTAAGAGTAGAGTAGTAAGAGTAGTAAGAGTAGAGTAGTAAGAGTAGTAAGAGTAGTAAGAGTAGAGTAGTAAGAGTAGTAAGAGTAGTAAGAGTAAGAGTAGTAAGAGTAGTAAGAGTAGTAAGAGTAGAGTAGTAAGAGTAGTAAGAGTAGTAAGAGTAGTAAGAGTAGTAAGAGTAGTAAGAGTAGTAAGAGTAGTAAGAGTAGTAAGAGTAGTAAGAGTAGAGTAGTAAGAGTAGTAAGAGTAGTAAGAGTAGTAAGAGAGTAGTAAGAGTAGTAAGAGTAGAGTAGTAAGAGTAGTAAGTAGTAGAGTAGTAAGAGTAGTAAGAGTAGTAAGAGTAGTAAGTGTAGAATAGTAAGAGTAGTAAGAGTAGTAAGAGTAGTAAGAGTAGTAAGAGTAAGAGTAGTAAGAGTAGTAAGAGTAGTAAGAGTAGTAAGAGTAGTAAAGAGTAAGAGTAGTAAGAGTAGTAAGAGTAGAGTAGTAAGAGTAGTAAGAGTAGTAAGAGTAGTAAGAGTAGTAAGAGTAGTAGAGTAGTAAGAGTAGTAAGAGTAGTAAGAGTAGTAAGAGTAGTAAGAGTAGTAAGAGTAGTAAGAGTAGAGTAGTAAGAGTAGTAAAGAGTAGTAAGAGTAGTAAGCGTAGAATAGTAAGAGTAGTAAGAGTAGTAAGAGTAGAGTAGTAAGAGTAGTAAGAGTAGAGTAAAAGAGTAGAGTAGTAAGAGTAGAGTAGTAAGAGTAGAGTAGTAAGAGTAGAGTCAAGAGTAGTAAGAGTGGAGTAGTAAGAGTAGTAAGAGTAGAATAGTAAGAGTAGTAAGAGTAGAGTAGTAAGAGTAGTAGTAGAGTAGTAAGAGTAGTAAGAGTAGTAAGAGTAGAGTCGTAAGAGTAGTAAGAGTAGTAAGAGTAGAGTAGTAAGAGTAGTAAGAGTAGTAAGAGTAGAGTCGTAAGAGTAGTAAGAGTAGTAAGAGTAGAGTAGTAAGAGTAGTAAGAGTAGAGTAGTAAGAGTAGTAAGAGTAGAATAGTAAGAGTAGTAAGAGTAGAGTCGTAAGAGTAGTAAGAGTAGTAAGAGTAGAGTAGTAAGAGTAGTAAGAGTAGTAAGAGTAGTAAGAGTCGTAAGAATAGTAAGAGTAGTAAGAGTAGTAAGAGTAGTAAGAGTAGAGTAGTAAGAGTAGTAAGAGTAGAGTAGTAAGAGTAGAGTAGTAAGAGTAGAGTATTAAGAGTAGTAAGAGTAGAGTAGTAAGAGTAGTAAGAGTAGTAAGAGTAGAGTAGTAAGAGTAGTAAGAGTATTAAGAGTAGTAAGAGTAGTAAGAGTAGAGTAGTAAGAGTAGTAAGAGTAGTAAGAGTAGAGTAGTAAGAGTAGTAAGAGTAGAGTAGTAAGAGTAGTAAGAGTAGTAAGAGTAGTAAGAGTAGTAAGAGTAGTAAAGAGTTAAGAATGTCTACGTAATAGGTGCGTATAGAACTGTTGACTGGATGACCTTTAATCTTTATGACCATCTTCGTCCCCATTGCTAGATCTAACATGTTGCTGGTGTAGTGGCCTATGGGTAAACGTTTAGGTTTCTGATCCTGAAGTTAGAAGTTCGAGCCCCTATTTAGAGTTTGCTGTTGGGTTCATGGAGCATTCTCTTTTCACGTTATACTTGCTCCAATCAGGTATAAAATGAATACTCAAATATTGCATTAGCAGAATCTTGTCAGCATGCCAGGTACAAAATGGCAGCTCTTCTGTATGCTCCTTATCATGGTTGGAAAAGGCTTGTCAGGAGAACCTTTCTTAAGCGCGAAGAGCAAGTATTACTACTATTACTGGATAAATGGTCCTCACAAGAGCTTTGCCTGTACAAGACTACCACTACCATTACCACCACCACCACAGCTGACTGCTACCACTTTTGCTATTGCTAAAAAAATTATTACCAATGTTATCACTACTACTGGTATTAGTTCTGCTATTTTTACTACTATCTACTTATTTTTCTTTTCGTACTCCCCATCTCCGGGCGGTGGACAGGTAAGCTCCTGTACGGGGAGTAGATGATTCCCGCCCTCCACGAGCCTCTGGCTGACTTGCATGCAGGTCTTGGCTGATCAAAGGCTAAGGGAGTTAACCCTGGCAGAAAATAGCAACCTGCTACCTTGCATGCTGGTCTTGAATGACTAAAGGCTAAGGGAGTTAACCCTGACAGAAAATAACAAGGCCTGGTATGGTGCCTCAAGGTGGCAGCCCCACCATCTACCTAGGGTACAGTGGGTTAATCCCCTGCTTATCCAAACCAACCTGATTCAAAGTAATATATACAATTATATACCCAGCTTGAACTTTCGAAGACGAATCTGGAAAAGGGCATGGACTGTGATTTTTGGAACATGGAATGTTAGGGCAATTAATGGAAAGGAGTTAGAATTAGCTGAAGAAATGGAAAAATTGAAAGTAGATATTTTGGCTATTACAAAAACAAAGAAAAAAGGACAAGGAATAGAAAATGTAGGACATAATCATACATTAATCTTCTCAGGAGTGGATGTCAAAGATAGAGCCAGAGCAGGAGTAGGCCTCTTAATGAATAAAAGGCAAGAAATGTTACTAGAAAGTTGGAAATTTGTAAGCCCACGGCTATTAGAGGTAAATATTAAACCAAAAGGAAGAGAAATTAAATTATTAATACCCTATGGACCAAAGGAAGATGCCACCAAAGAAGAAAAAGATATCTTCTAATAGATTTTTGCATAAAGAATAACATGAAAATAGCTAACACATTTTTTTCCTCATAAAGATATCCACAAATATACAAGAGTAAATGAAGACAGGTGTGAAAAGTCAATCATAAACTACATAATAGTTAATAGTTAGCAGCTCCTTTTTACAGTACAGTTGATGCTAGAGTAAGCAGAGGAGCCGAAATATTTAGTGATCATCACCTAGTGATAGCCAAAATGAGATTATTAACTGAAGAAAACAAACAGAAAAGGAAAGAGAAGAAAGCTTCTAAACTCAAAATAGAAGAACTAAATAAATCAATAGTAAAACAGATATAACAGTCCAGGATAAAAAGATATATCAGTGAAAGGCAGATGGATCTGAAGGAAAGCATAATATAAGAAAAGTGGCAAATATATAAAGAAACACTCCTCAGTTGTACTAGAAAGGTCTGTGGTAGGAAACAAATTAAAGGAGATCAGAAAAGAACAGCATGGTGGAATGAGAATGTCAAGACTAAGATCATACAAAACAAGGATGCCTGGAAGAAATACTTGCAAACAACGAGACCAGGGGATAGGATAGATTACGTGAGTAAAAGAACTATAGTCAAAGAGGAAGTTAGGAAAGCAAAACATGAACAATGGAAAGAGTTTGGACAAAAAAATTCAAGAAAGCTATCATTCAAGGAAATCAAAAGCTGTTCTGGTGAGCAATGAAGAGCACGAGAAAAGACCAAAGCATGCCCAATACGACAAATTAAGAACGCCAAAGGAGAAATAATGAAAGGAGATAACGAAATCATGGAAACGTGGAGAAAGCATTTTCAACAATTACATAACCCCTCCAGAACATATGAAACAAGGAGTACAGATCAATTAGTAAGAATAACAAGTAATCGAAATGAGACAACTGAAGATGTAGATATATCAATGGAAGAACTTCAAACAGAAAAGTGAAATTAGGAAAATACACAGGAGCAGATCAAATTTATCCAGAAAGGATTATAAACCAAAGGAGAGAGGCAGACAAATTACAACATGCAATATGTCAACAAGCATGAAAGTCCAAACAGGTGCCAGACGACTGGAAAAAGGAACAGTAGTACCAATACACAAGAAAGGATCAACCATGGAATGCTCAAACTATAGAGGGATATCACTACTTAGCGTACCAGGAAACGTGTGTGCCAGGATTTTGGAAATGAGACCAAGGAAAAGAGTAGAGGATCAGATTGGAGAACACCAGAGTGGATTTATACCAGGAAGAAGTGTACAAGATCACATATTTACAATTAGACAAATAATAGAAAACTTCCTTGAGAGAAACATTGACTTGCACCTGTGTTTTATTGACTTAGAAAAGGCATTTGACTTTGTGAAGTGGGACGAACTATGGCATTCCTTAAAAGAACACAATGTAGAGCAAAATTTAATAGAAGCCATTAAAAGTTTTTAGAATAAACCAACATGTGCAGTGAGAGTAGCTGGAAATGTATCTGAAGAATTTGATGTAGAATGTAGGAGTAAGACAGGGTTGTATCCTAAGTCCTCTTTGGTTTATCATTCACATTTATGGAATCAGTCGCAACGGCATCCTCAAAAATGAAGAAAATGAATGTAGGTATGTGGATGCTCAAACCAGTAAATGTGTCAATGCTTTCATTTGCCGATGATTTAGTTCTGTTTGGAAAATCAGAAAGGGACCTCCAGTCAAATAACAACATAATGAATAATGAACTAAATAAAAGAGGAATGAGAGAAAATGCAAAGAAACCCAAAACAATGCTAGTAATTAGGGAAGCTAAAACACAAAATCTTAAATTGGGCAGAGAGAATTTAGAATAAGTTCACAGCTACAATTACTTAGGAGTAATGATTAACTCAGAGGGAAAACTAAGAGAAGAAATCAGCCAGAGAATCCAAAAGGCAAGTGCATATACAACCATTTAGGAAAGGCATTTGTAGGTAAACAAGAATTGTTAACAAAAACCAAAATGGCAGTATACAACACAGTTTAATGTCTTGCTCTCCTCTATGGCAGTGAAACTTGGACCTTAGACAGTAGGGAATACAGAAGAGTGCAGGTAGCCGAAATGAAATATCTAAGAAGAGTAGAAGAGAAAACTAAGAGAGACAAAATCAGAAACACAACAATAAGAGATCAAACCAAAGCAGATAGCATAAAAACTAAAATAGAAATGAATCACCTGAGATGGTTTGTGCATGTTAACAGAATGAATGACAATAGAATAGCTAAGTCAGTATACAGTTCTAAAACTCAAGGTAAAAGACTAAAAGGCAGACCTCGGAGAAAGTGGGAAGAAGATATAAAAGAGGCATTAACGCAAAGAAATTCAATCTTCACGGAAGGAAACAGAAAATGTCAGGACAGGGCAGCCTGGGGAAAGATCATTTCGGGCATCTAAAACCCATACACCGGACGGTAGAATGGGAGCTGATAAAGAGAGAAAGGCTCCCCCTTCTCCTCCTCCTTATCAACATTGTCATCATCATAATCATTGTCATCGCCGTCGTCATATCTCCACATCCATTTCCTTGGCCGACACCTCGATCGCTTACTTTTACCCTGTGGGTTCCACGTAAGGTTCTGTCTTGTTATTGTGTTGGGGTCCTTTCTAGGCCTTGTGGCCTATCCACCTCCATTTCTTTCGGTTTACCTCTTTTCCAGCTGACACTCGTCCACTCCTTTCCCGTAGATTATTGTTTGAGGTAACTCCAGGCCAGAATGTTTTGACAATTCTCCTCAGACATCTATTTATGAATGATTGTAACTTTTGTAGGGTAGTTTTTGTGGTTCTCCGTGTTTCTGAGCCATTGTTAGCACTGACCTGGTCTTTGAGTTGAATATCCTTAGTTTGATTCTTTCTGGTAAACTCTTGCTGGACCATACATCGTTAAGTTTTAAAATGCTTGTCGTGCCTTCTGTTATCCTGGTTTTGACATCTTCTTCCACACCTCCCTTGCCATCAATCATGCTACCCAGGTAGCAAGATTTGTCCATAGTTTTCAGCGGTTCTCCTTCTAGGATTATTGGCAGAGTGTTGCAAGTTTTACAGTTGCGAAGAGTCTTGGTTTTCTTGTAGTTGAGTCTGAGTCCCACAGATGATGCTATGGTCTCAATGGCATCCGTTTTCTTCTGCATTTGCTTGTGCGTGTGTGAAAGCAAAGCGATATCATCAGCAAAGTCTAATAAAAACACTTTATTCATCTAAAAAAGGAAATTACAATGTTATTAGACCTGTGTGGATTAGGAGACACAAAGCCTGTAGAGTTGATGGACAGTATGCTAGCTTTGCTAGGGGAGCACAAACCGTGCTTTCTTTTCAAGCACATATTTTTACAACAATTACTGGATCATGTCCGAACTTCTTTGTCGAATACGACCAATCACTGACTACCGCATTTTGGCACAGGATGCCGATAAATTCCTCTTCGCCGTCAGAACACAACCAAAGGCCGCCCTTGACTTTTTTCCCTGTTTGCAAGATGTTGAATCACCAGTTGACAGCCTCTGCTGGTACCACCAGTGTTTCGGCACAAATGCCAATAAATGTATTCCTACCTGCAAAAGCTATTCTATATTGTTTAGCACCGACAAGAAATATGAAACGCCAGAGCGGGTCAACATTAGTCTCCGCTTTTGCTGACCCTTGAGATCCACAATTTTTTTGTAACTGACAGCATCTCAGAAAGGCGCTTCCTGGTCGACCAACACTGGCACACATGTGTCGGTCATTCCTGCTTCTCGGCTCGACAGGCACTCTGGTCAACCTGACCCCGTTTACAAGCGGCTAATGGGACGCCAATTCCTACATACTATGGTTCTCGTAATGTACCATTACATCTCAATAAGCATGTGTACCATGCTCACCTTATCATAGCCGACATTAAACAGTCCTTCCTAGGCGCCAATTTTTGTCGCAAACACAACCTTCTACACTCCTAGTAGATCTACGCGGCCATTGCCTCCTTGAAGCGGACACGTAGTTGTCCTCTCCATGCTCAGCCAGCGACAGGAAGGCCAGAATTGCCGCCGCACGGCTTACGCCGTGAACATCTAATTGTATTAGTCCCGGCTCTCGCCGTCTGAATGTACACACTTGATACACAGATCATCGTAAATTTCTTTCATTCTTGGAAATGACACTGACTAGGAAGCAGAAATTATTTATCCACCTTTGGATTTTGGTACACTACTCCTAAAATCTAAAAATCTAATGATTAACTAAGTTCAATTTGTTTTTAATTTGAATGCATTGATGTAATCTTTAATTTTTCAAACGGAAATTGTGATAACACAGGTATAATTTCCTTTTTTAAAGGATCAATAAAGATGATTGATGAAATTGAATTGAAATTGAAATTAGCGTTGTGGCTATGGTGGAAAAATAGAAGAAGACGAACACATAGATATTGCAGCATATCTGTACATCCTATTAACAATCTCATTCCATAGTTTCATCACGTAATCTCTGTTGATGTGGTTTCTGTCCTTCTTGTCATAAATTGCAGGCCTGGTTTGGACTGCCACAATAAGATCATCGTCATTTAAAGAAATGGTAAACATTTTTTTTAAAGCACAAACCGAAGAAAAATAAGATTGCGTGTGTAGTATGCCTCTATAGAAAGCCGAATTGGTCAATAGTATCATCGTTGGGGTGAATGGGGCGCTTGCAAAACTCCGGCCAAAAAAAAATTAAATTAAACATCAAAATCAACAAATAGTCACTCTAAAGATGTGGATTTTCACGGGATTGTTGGTTTTTCAGTATGCTAATTTCATTTCTGACATCATAAAAATGATTTGAAGCAATATTTTGGTTTTAAATTTTTGATAAAAAGCATCCCTGCTGACGTTTCCGGTCATGAGTCATCGCACCAAGCCCATCTTGTTCCTTACAGACGGATGGAAATGTGACACGATGCATTGCTGCCCGTCTGCCGGTGTAAAGTGACAAGTTGACGGGGGAAGTATAAAAAATAATTGTATTGCCGGTTGAATTCTCTTGGTTGAACTAGAATTAGTAGGTAACTCACTGCGTTACGCTTTCCTTGCAATCCGGCTGTTTGACACCGTGAAACGATCTTAGTATAACTCTGGCCACAGACTCACTGTACGTTCACTGTCACCAAGCCAAGTGTCGGTGTGGTTCGACTTGTAGACGCTACTCTACACTACTACACTAACAACTTATACTTAAGACATTTTCCGATGTTGTAAGGGTACACAACCGATGTGTTGAAGGTGAAGACAGACAACAAGTGACAACTCCACCAATAAAGACAGAACAAACACGTGATGTTTCAGGTATAACCTAGGAAATCTCAGTACAGGTATAGGTAGTTCCAGGGTATAACCCTTCGTCAGACAACAAACGAGAAATATCTAGAACCTAGCCTATTAATCTAGATCTAGATCTAAGCACTAATTTGAAGGTGTTGATGGTTAGCCCAGTAAAAAAAATCGTATAAAATGAAAGAATCAATACTGAGCTTTTTTATGGTATCAATGTGAGGGATTGAACTTCTCCATCCAGTAGTTCAATAAATAAGATTTGTCCGATTCATGGTAAAAGATATACATTGCACAGGACCCGCTCCCTCTCACCCCACCCCTCTCCTTCACATTTCGATAACTTGTAAAGTCGTTTAGATCGAGTAAACGGGTAGGCCTACTTTCATTATCATGTAGCCTACTCTCCCTTTCCTAAAAGTAACAGAAGAAACATATTAATTGTTGTTTCGACGTAAATGAGCTCTACTACATGCTGGCACTTTCGTTATCGGGTCGGTCGCTTTCGGTTATTCGGGCGCCGGGGCCGATCGACGACAATTGACGTTGGACTGATCGGGAAAAGCGGAAGGACCAGATCTATCCCTAGTTATTAGCCAGCGCAAAATATGAACGCATCGGACAGCAGCGCATTAACGCACAAGATTGAGTTCATTCATTCTTGATCCACGAAGATCTTGAAACACATAAAAACATGACTAGGAATTAAGTTTTTTTTAATGAATATAAGTAAGGACTGACCAGTTCCAAACTCTTTGTGCACCCAATTTGTAAAATCATAAATTTAATTGCACATTAGAATCTAGATCTAGATTCTAGGTCTGGGCCTACAAATCTAGAACTAAGACTATAGATCTATGTAAGGATGTGAGAAAATGACATTGAAATTATCATCCTTGGTCTGTGTGACAGTGTGTTTATTTCAAAAGTTGCTTAAAATTATTGTTTTGATAAACTGTATTGATATAAACATGACTAAAGAGGATAAATAACAAAATTATTGTTTTGTATGGTTGTGCCAAGAAAATCCTAATGATTTAATGAATGGGGGTGAATGATTTTTATTAGCTAGATCTAGATATAATTGATCTAGCTCTAACTTAAGTTTGAAAGTCATTTTGAGGTACTCCTTTTACCTTACCTTTTAAAAGAATTGATCCCAGTGACACTTTACAAGGAATGGTTGGTCAGTTTTAGGGGGAATTTAAAAGACCAATAAAAGCCATAAATTACTTAATACAATACTTACAACTTACACATGATATGATATGTAGTTAAATACTACTTGGCATATAGAAAATTGTAAACCACCTGAAGGCCACTCAATCAGAGCCAAGTCATCAGCAAACAAAAACATGGACAGATCCACTTACCTGAGTCTCCACACACCCACACCGAGGCGAGCTTACTGTGTTAGTGAGCTCGCCTCGACCCACACCTAGGAAATCTCAGTATAGGTAGTCCCAGACCCACACCTAGGAAATCTCAGTATAGGTAGTCCCAGACCCACACCTAGGAAATCTCAGTATAGGTAGTCCCAGACCCACACCTAGGAAATCTCAGTATAGGTAGTCCCAGACCCACACCTAGGAAATCTCAGTATAGGTAGTCCCAGACCCACACCTAGGAAATCTCAGTATAGGTAGTCCCAGACCCACACCCATCCTCTTCATCCCTGGGGAAACCCCTGCGTCTAATCCACAAATGGTGTAATGAAAAGAGGACCTAGGAGACAGCCCTGTCCAGTTCC
Organism: Doris montereyensis; assembly: GCA_037039925.1. Classification (NCBI taxonomy): domain Eukaryota; kingdom Metazoa; phylum Mollusca; class Gastropoda; order Nudibranchia; family Dorididae; genus Doris; species Doris montereyensis. The sequence goes on from JAXRKP010001039.1 coordinate 92,886, forward strand.
CACATCCACACCAAACTCATTAGATAAGTCTCCAACCACTCTCACTGCACATGTTAGCACTGCTAGAAGAGTCATCGCCACGGCGCGAGGCTGTCCACGGAGTTTTACAAGCTCATAGGGTAGTGTGACTTCTGACCAGGCCATCACCTGGTCTCACCCAAGCCAAGCCAAACTAGGATACTTCCATTCTTTTCAATTTAAGTCGGAGACAACAAGACTAATTACGTGTTTGTGCAAATACACATTCGTATATATCAAGTCAGTCACACAAACTCTTGAAACATACCAACTCACATTTACACCCCTCTAGCGATGGACTTGTCCTAGTAGGATCATTCTATTTTACAATAGGTGTGACTAATTATTAATGAAAGTTGTATATAATTAAGCTTACTTCTATGCATAGTCGGCCATAGTACAACTGTTAGCATCGTTACTACCAGTTGCTGGAGACAAAAATAATGATGGACACACCCCTTGTGAAATAGTCTCAACCAGATGTCACTGGACTCCTTTCCTTGGTTTTCAATCATTTCTGGATAAACTTGATCTGTCCCTGGGGCCTTTCCTAGTCCAACCCTTTGTATAGCTGTCTGGATTTCCTCTTTCGAGATATCCGTATCAAAGAATAACACAATAATGACAATGAAAGACCTACTTCTTTCAGATGAGGGTATTTGTGCTGATTTAGTACGCAAAATCTTATTCAGATATATAGGAAAAAACGTTTGAATTTGATATTTTCATTCAGCTTTTGCTACCACCTTTTAAATTTGTCACAGCCTCACTTAAACGCGTATAAAAAAATATATATATTTAGTATATATATATATATATATATATTCTGGGTTAATATATATATATCTTTTTATTTATTTATAAATATATATATATGCGTGTATAATAATTTTCATGAAACCAATACACTATATATAATCAATAATACTGTTATCACTTTATGCTGTATAAATTATCGGTGTAAATAATGTTCCATGTTGTCATGTAAAAAAAAGAAATTGGAGTTAACCGTATCTCATATCGTATATATCCAGACCCCTATGTGTCCAGGAATTGCAAGTGGCTTTCACTACCCGGGATTTGACTTCAAGAGATAGTTCGAAGAAGAACAAAGTTAACCAATGGCGTGGAGTGATACATTTTGCATTCATTTTATTGCTCTAACAGGTAGGACAAAAATAGTCAAACTAATTGCTTCTACTTTTACTACCACTACCATATCCACCAGCTTCACTATACTCTTCTACTACTACTTTTACTACCACTACCATATCCACCAGCTTCACTATACTCTTCTACTACTACTTTTACTACCACTACCATATCCACCAGCTTCACTATACCTTTCTACTACTACTTTTACTACCACTACCATATCCACCAGCTTCACTCTACTCTTCTACTACTACTTTTACTACCACTACCATATCCACCAGCTTTACTTTACTCTTCTACTACTACTTTTACTACCACTACCATATCCACCAACTTTACTATACTCTTCTACTACTACTTTTACTACCACTACCATATCCACCAGCTTTACTCTACTCTTCTACTACTACTTTTACTACCACTACCATATCCACCAGCTTTACTTTACTCTTCTACTACTACTTTTACTACCACTACCATATCCACCAGCTTTACTTTACTCTTCTACTACTACTTTTACTACCACTACCATATCCACCAGCTTTACTTTACTCTTCTACTACTACTTTTACTACCACAGCATATACCACTATTACTACTACAGCACCACTACTATCCACCAGCTATTACTGAGTACTAGTACTATGAATACCTGATACTACAACACTGAGTACTAGTACTATGAATACCTGATACTACAACTATTACTACTGTCTATGCAAATTCCACAAGCTGTACCACTACCGGTACTGCTGCTACTGTTAATGCTCATACAGTAGTAATAACATGTGAACACGTCCTTTAATGGCATGTGAACACGTCCTTTAATCACATGTGAACACGTCCTTTAATCACATGTGAACACGTCCTTTAATCACATGTGAACACGTCCTTTAATGACATGTGAACACGTCCTTTAATGACATGTGAACACGTCCTTTAATGGCATGTGAACACGTCCTTTAATGGCATGTGAACACGTCCTTTAATGGCATGTGAACACGTCCTTTAATGGCATGTGAACACGTCCTTTAATGGCATGTGAACACGTCCTTTAATCACATGTGAACACGTCCTTTAATCACATGTGAACACGTCCTGTCCTTTAATGACATGTGAACACGTCCTTTAATGGCATGTGAACACGTCCTTTAATGGCATGTGAACACGTCCTTTAATGACATGTGAACACGTCCTTTAATGACATGTGAACACGTCCTTTAATGACATGTGAACACGTCCTTTAATGACATGTGAACACGTCCTTTAATGACATGTGAACACGTCCTTTAATGACATGTGAACACGTCCTTTAATGACATGTGAACACGTCCTTTAATGACATGTGAACACGTCCTTTAATGACATGTGAACACGTCCTTTAATGACATGTGAACACGTCCTTTAATGACATGTGAACACGTCCTTTAATGACATGTGAACACGTCCTTTAATGACATGTGAACACGTCCTTTAATGACATGTGAACACGTCCTTTAATGACATGTGAACACGTCCTTTAATGACATCTGAACACGTCCTTTAATGACATGTGAACACGTCCTTTAATGACATGTGAACACGTCCTTTAATGGCATGTGAACACGCCCTTTAATGGCATGTGAACACGTCCTTTAATGACATGTGAACACGTCCTTTAATGACATGTGAACACGTCCTTTAATGACATGTGAACACGTCCTTTAATCACATGTGAACACGTCCTTTAATGACATGTGAAACGTCCTTTAATGACGTGTGAACACGTCCTTTAATGACATGTGAACACGTCCTTTAATGACATGTGAACACGTCCTTTAATGACATGTGAACACGTCCTTTAATGACATGTGAACACGTCCTTTAATGACATGTGAACACGTCCTTTAATGACATGAACACGCCCTTTAATGTGAACACGCCCTTTAATGGCATGTGAACACGCTCTATAATGGCATGTGAACACGCCCTTCCGTAGACTGAACAATCGTACCGGTATGCAGCCCGTGCCGGTAACCGAACAGAGCTTTGTGCAGCCACTGGCCATCCATGTATACTTTACAAGCTTACAGCAAATCAATGAATTGAAAGTTTCCTCATTCACCAACACTACACCAGTGGTTGGACAAGCATCTTTGACTTGGTGGACAATGACTAACCCCAGTTGTTTTCGTAACGTACAATAAGCAATGAATTGAAAGTTTCCTCATTCACCAACACTACACCAGTGGTTGGACAAGCAGCTTTGACTTGATGGACAATGACTAACCCCAGTTGTTTTCGTAAAGAACGATAAACAATGATAACTTTTGTTGGTTTTTTGGGGGGTTTTGTTTTCGCCTGTGTAGAACATTGTGCATCATGATGCCGTGCTGTGTGACAGTAGAGTAAGATTCACTGTTGACGGCTGATGCCAGACGGTAACTATTTGTTTGCTTAGCCCAGATGAATACAATTAGAGAGAGTTCGCTATCATCCCATACACACATCTGATTTAATCAACGTGCTTTTAGCTTGAAGTCTATGGAGGGGAAAGACTGTCTTGACATCTTTGAAATCTATGGAGGGGAAAGACTGTCTTGACATCTTTGAAATCTATGGAGGGAAACGACTGTCTTGACATCTTTGAGATCCATGGAGGGAAAAGACTGTCTTGACATCTTTGAAATTTATGGAGGGAAAAGATTGTCTTGACATCTTTGAGATCCATGGAGGGAAAAGATTGTCTTGACATCTTTGAAATCTATGGAGGGAAAAGACTGTCTTGACAACTTGAAAGCTATGGAGGGGAAAGATTGTCTTGACATCTTTGAAATCTATGGAGGGAAAAGACTCTTGACAACTTTGAAATCTATGGAGGGGAAAGATTGTCTTCTTTGAAATGCTTTGAAATCCATGGATGGAGGAAAGACTGTCTTGACATCTTTGAAATCTATGGAGAGGAAAGACTGTCTTGACAACTTTGAAATCTATGGAGGGAAAGACTGTCTTGACATCTTTGAAATCTATGGAGGGAAAGACTGTCTTGACATCTTTGAAATCTATGGAGAGGAAAAGACTGTCTTGACAACTTTGAAATCTATGGAGAGGAAAGACTGTCTTGACAACTTTGAAATCTATGGAGAGGAAAGATTGTCTTGACATCTTTGAAATCTATGGAGGGAAAAGACTGTCTTGACAACTTTGAAATCTATGGAGGGAAAAGATTGTCTTGACAACTTTGAAATCTATGGAGGGAAAAGATTGTCTTGACAACTTTGAAATCTATGGAGGGGAAAGATTGTCTTGACATCTTTGAAATCTATGGAGGGAAACGACTGTCTTGACAACTTTGAAATCTATGGAGGGAAAAGACTGTCTTGACAACTTTGAAATCTATGGAGGGGAAACGACTGTCTTGACATCTTTGAAATGTCTGGAGGGGAAAAGACTGTCTTGACAACTTTGAAATGTATGGAGGGAAAAGATTGTCTTGACATCTTTGAAATCTATGGAGGGAAACGACTGTCTTGACAACTTTGAAATGTATGGAGGGAAAAGACTGTCTTGACAACTTTAAAAAGTTACGTGACTATTCAACATCGTGTTGTTAGCCTATCTGGGCAGGTTGGTAAGAGGCCAAGAGTTTGCATACTGGTAGGCGAATCATAGATGTAAGTCATCATGTTCTTAGCCACCACTATTGTACTATTGCTGGCACAATTCGATAATCAATATTATTCCTTAAACGAATTGTAGCGTCGGTGGCCAAGTGGTTAGGCTGTCGGATGGGATCACGAGGTCCCGAGTTCGAATCCTACCAAAGCCAGGGCCAACGTTATGTTCCTCGGGAAGACACTTAAGACACATTTTCCCACCTAGCCAGGTGCAAATGGGTACAATTACTAGCTTATCAGTAAAAACCTGCGTCAGACTAGCGTCCTGGCCAGAAGGTGATTATTGTCACTTGTTGCGCTTCATGCTACAGAAACCGGGATAAGCTCTGGCTCTATAGTCTCCTTATAAGGGCCTTGAAGGAACCTTACTTTTTTATACCTTAAACGAGTAAAATATTCATATCTATATTTCACTTGCCAACGGTTTTTGTTTCCTGTCATAACAGTAACAGTTACCCATATACCTGAGGCCAATTACCGGTAACCCTTGCACCTCAAGGCAGGGAAAGATTACTGCTTATCAGGCGTGCTTTAACAATGAAGGCATTAGGGTTGACGACGTCTTCAACTGGTATCGTAAGCAGGTCGAGGCAGACGACATGACTGAAGTGCCACATGAAATGATGTTTGCAAAGCACGGCGAAACCATTTGCAGGTGGGAAAATCAATATATACTATGTTATGAAGCAGACGTAATAATAATAAAAATAATACCTATTTGAAGTGTTTTTTGTCTCTTTCTAGGTTGGTTTGTTTTTGTTAAATAGGGATTTCAGAAAATGATTCTTTATCATCATTGGCATGCCTTGTTTACACCTCATGGGGCAATACCCACTAACAGGGGGCTTTCCCCTGGCCGTTTGGCCTCTCCTTCTCCTCCCCCCCACCCCTGTGGCCTTCCCCTTGTCCTGTAGGCTGACGTGTTTTAAGTTTCGTGTGATACTTGTTGGTTGTAGTCTCTTCAGAGTGTTAACCGCAATTTCCAACCGTTTCTACTAAGTGGTTTTCAATAATGTTTCGAAGAGTGATTATAACTTTTCACCAACCAAAATATTTCCATAACACATCAGGAAATCCACCTGCCTTCACCACTTTACAGCTTGTCACATTGAAAACATTGTAAATGTTGAAATTGGGAAATGACGAAGATATTCAGACACACTTTATGTAAACCAAAGCAAAGCTTGCAAGCTCATTGTTTTGCAAAAATTAACGTAATGATATTTTGAAAGATTTTAGCAATCATTTCTGTTCTTGGATACTATGCTGAGGCTACCTATACTGTGGTATCAAGAAGTCAGGCTGGTTTTGTGAATGATCAAATTGCAGATAATGCGCGTTTGAAGTTGAGATTGGCTATATAAAATGAATCTCGTCCACAACATTCGATGGTTTCAGGGTGACCAATGACGATATGTAGATCTAGATGACAAAAATAAGAAAATAGTGAATGAAAATAATTAGGACCTACCAAGAGTTGGGATCAAAGGAAGAGGTGACAAAGATCCCCTTTATCGCTTTTTAGGACTGTCCCTTTGCTACAAATCTTTTAGGGATGTTTTGTTGTGTACCTTTCTACATGGTGATCTTTTCGCCCATATGTGAATGTCAATAGAATTGAGTTCTTGGATTGATTTTTAAAACTTGATGTTAGCACGCGTCCTTTTCAGTTTTGTCTGCCTCAGTGTTTGTCTTTCTTACTGCCCATTTCACCTGTCGGTGTGTAAGCCAGTGACAATGTTGTTTTTCCCACTTCGGTCTAGCACCAGCCATTCTCTGTAAAGTTTACCTTAGGTGTGTCCTATTCTTATGTCTTTTATCTTCATTTCCACTGTACTGTTCTGCGTTATGTTATTTTTGCTTGGCCAAGCTTTATTTTTCCTTCAGGAGGTGTCAAGTGGATGGCTTTTCCAGCAAGTCCTCCTTTACATCTTATGAACACGCCGTGTCATAGTCCATCACCAATGCCTCTTTTCGATAATTGTCCATTGATTGATTACTTTTTAAGCCAAAAATATCCATCATTAGTTTCTTCTGACTTTTGTTGTGAAACGTTGAATGTAGTTTTTTTGTCTTTTTTCAGTTAGTCTACGACTTTCAGGTCCATGGCATAGTTTTAAAAGCTGACAGCTGTTATGGAATTATATTTCTACTTTTTGATTTGGCGTTCTGTTATATTTCTACTTTTGATTTGGCGTTCTGTTATATTTCTACTTTTGATTTGGCGTTCTGTTATATTTCTACTTTTGATTTGGCGTTCTGTTATATTTCTACTTTTGATTTGGCGTTCTGTTATATTTCTACTTTTGATTTGGCGTTCTGTTATATTTCTACTTTTGATTTGGCGTTCTGTTTATACTTTTGATTTGGCGTTCTGATTTCTACAGATTTGGCATTCTGTTCTGAAGTTGTTCCTGTTATTTGGTTTTTTCAGAATTTCTACTGATTCAACAAATGTTATGTAGTATATTTTTTCTGTTCCTTATTGATACAACCATTTGTTTCGTTTTCTTTTATTATATATATTATACAAAACGCCTAAAGGTTGTTTTGGAGATTCAGTGCTTGAAAATGTTTATCTTTGATAATTTAGTGTTATGCTAATGACTGTTCTACTTTTCGCGAGATGATGGCAATTCTATATTTATTATTTACTATCAATATTACCATTATACAGTATGATTTATTATCGATATTTTATCATTAATATATTCCTGGTTTAACTATTCTTAGAATTTGTTGCTGATTCAACAAAATGGTGTCAGTTTATTTTTTTAAACTTTTTCCTTATTGATACAACCATTTATTTCGTTTTCTTTTATTATATATATTATAAAACGCCTAAAGGTTGTTTTGAATGAGATGCAGTGCTATGAAAATGTTTATCGTTATGATAACTGTTGCAGTTATTCTCGAGATGATGAAAATTGCTGCTTTTAATTATTTACATGTTCACTCATTTTGCATTAGTAGGTCATGTTATATTTATTATCGACATTATAACATTTCATTGACACCTGCTTCTATTTCTGTATGATTTTTATGAAATTTGCATTTTCTTTTTTTCAGCAAAAATTCAACAAACCTGTAAAAAAGCTATAAGATGTTCATACCAAACGGACATGAACTTTCAGCTTTGGAAAGAGAGATGATGATCAATCCTGACCTCATGGCATAGCAATGGATTCTATATGTGCTAATAGGAAGGGTAAAGCTATATATATATAGCAACCCAAAACAAAGCAATAGATCACATGATCAATCATCTTCTCTCATTCCTGTGTTTATACATTGATTACAGGGGAATTCACAACATTCATGTTGTCAACTTTAAGGGCAACACATTAGTAACATCTTCTTCCCATTCCTGCTTCTATTTGAGGGAATTCACATGATTTTTATTCCTATACATTGCATTAGTAGGCCATGTTGTCAACTTAAGGGCAACACATTAGTAACATTTCGTTGACACCTGCTTCTATTTGGTGTATGATTTTTATGAAGATTGCATTTTCTTTTTCAGCAAAAACGCAATTCCTAAACATCTGAATAAGAGGGAATTCACACCATCGGACATGAACTGTTCCTCAGCTTTGGAAAGAGAGATGACATCAATCCTGAATGAAGAGGAATTCACATCATCTTCTCTCCCATTCCTACATCTAGAAAGGGTAAAGAGGAATTTTCAAGCAACCCAAAACAAAGCAATCCACATTCACACCATCTTCTCATTCCTATACATCTGAATGAAGGGGGAATTCACACCATCTTCTCTCCCATTCCTATACATCTGAATGAAGGGGAATTCACATCATCTTCTCTCCCATTCCTATACATCTGAATGAAGAGGGAATTCACACCATCTTCTCTCCCATTCCTATACATCTGAATGAAGAGGGAATTCACATCATCTTCTCTCCCATTCCTATACATCTGAATGAAAGGGAATTCACACCATTCACATCAGGGAATTCACCATCTTCTCTCCCATTCCTATACATCTAAATGAAGAGGGAACACCATCTGAATGAAGAGAGAATTCACATCATCTTTTCTCCCATTCCTATACATCTGAATGAAGAGAGAATTCACATCATCTTTTCTCCCATTCCTATACATCTGAATGAAGAGAGAATTCACACCATCTTTTCTCCCATTCCTATACATCTGAATGAAGAGAGAATTCACATCATCTTTTCTCCCATTCCTATACATCTGAATTAAGAGAGAATTCACATCATCTTTTCTCCCATTCCTATACATCTGAATGAAGAGGGAATATGAAATAGAAATGAACAGCCTAACAGACAGAGAAATGTTTGGGCTTTGCAACCTTTTCACCAATAATACTAGTGAACGTTTTTATAACTGCCATTCTGATTTATAAACAAACAAAAAAGCCCTGGGTGCTTTACAATGATTGATGCATTTTTGATGACTTTAAAAACGTAAAAAACACATCTGAAAATTTTATAATGTCAGTAATTAATAAAGAAAGTGTCCATGGAATCATATTCTCTCAAAACACGGAGCAAGCTATTCCAGACTCTGAAAAAGATCTATCGATAATTTTTTATTTTGGCACTAACAGCTCTGTTGGGTCTTTCTCGCCCTGTTTGGAGGGTTTCACATTTTTGAGAGACATGACGGAGCTGTTTAGTTTTGAAGCTATGGCTTCAACCTCAGGCCTCAGGATCTTGAGTCCGGCGGCCTAACCACTCGACCATCGATATCATACAGCTGAAAAATAAAACAGTACTTTGTGATAGCTTGTGATTGAAAAGGTGCCCTGAGCGAGGACTGACCGTTTATCATCTGTTCTGCCTAACGCTACGGAAATCAGGATACTTTCTTATTCTCGTGGTGCTTGGGCAGCATATAAGACAGACTTTTGGGTTCAGAAGAATCAACATAGTCTGGTTGCTGGCTCCCTTTCGGCTTTGGCCCTCACCCGTCATTGGTGCAGTCTTCTGGAACGTCAGTCCAGTCTTGTTTTGTTGAGCTGCGGCTCTTTCCTTCACCTGTATCTTTGTATTTTGATCCATTGTCAGTTTCTTTCACAGGTATGTTTTACAGGATAGGGGCTTTAACTCTATTTATGCCTAACCTCCCATCCTGGATGACCAGGATTTATTTTGGAGATTCATTCTTAGCCAGTTAGCTTACCCAAGTTCATAAGCCCTGTCTGCCCATGGTTTGAAACCAGAGTTTTCCCTCTCCTAGGCAGACCACCTTTCCAGGTTAACAAGCTCCGTCCACCCGGGAAGATATTATAAAGGCGCCTCGATTCGCCTGTTGGCCACCTCACAGGATTATGTTCAAGGGGCTGGTGTCTCTCTGAGGCCCCACTCTGTCCTCACTGACTAACGCCAGTTTTGTCCACGACTGCTTATTGGGTATTCGCAGCTGACCTCTGTATCTAGAGGTCGTTCCCCTATCCGCATGCTGGGGACGCGTCTAGTTGGAGATGGTCGCCTCCCTTAGAAACCAGGATACGTGCGGGCTTTATTGAAATCTGGATGAAATCATATTTCACTACGCTTGTGTAGTGTTAGTTTTTAATGGCTTTCGAAATTATTTATTTAAATATTTCATTTGATTCATGTTGTATTTCTCATTTCCAGACATTGACTTTATCTGTCTGATATCAAGACATGATGCCGTAATGAAATGTGCAACTGAGCAACGAGACATTTACGTCAAGCCAGGGGTCACGTTTGAAGAAATAAAATGCTTGTGAGTGGATTTTTTGTTATATTCGTTTGTATTTAGATGTAAATGTAATTGGTTATAAATGATAGGTAGGCAGGGAAAAGGAAATATTGTAATACAGCAGGGATGTAAATTTTTCATATTTCCTCTGATTTCAGATTATTTGAGGTTTTCTAGTTTTAACATATTTTTATTTTAAGTTTCCTTTTCTTCCCTTTCACTAAAATACTTCTGTGTTCGCTGTTGTAAATAGATGAGATTGTTTAGCACAACAGGAAAAAATTCCCGACTCTAGGCCCATCGCCGACTACTCACAGTCACAGGAGAAGATTTCAGATTTAAAAATTTGAACCTCCTTTACTTCCCTTCAGACTTTTCAGATTTTTTAGTCTGAAATCTACTAACACATTTGTTGTGAAAATAGCCTTTCGCATAAAGAATTTTGAGATAGATTAAGACAATGTTGAGATGCACTGACTTACCTCTTGCCTCTCTGCAGTCGTACGGTTCAGTTGTGAATGTAATCTGCGTTCAATGATTTTTCATTCTTTCATTCCAGGAAAATCGAAGCTAAGTCATTTTACATTTGCGATTTATGTTAAAATCATCTTTGTGGGTTGTTGTGAGGTGAAGTGAGGTGACCTAGATTCTAGATCTAGATCTAGATTTTTATTATGACGGCTTGACAGCCCTAGGCCATAGCTTTTCCTAGGCCATAACTTGGGTTAGTATATCAGCGAATATAATTCTAAATAGATCTAGATCTAGCTTGTTAACAGATTAAAATTATTTCTTGCTCGGCGTTCCAGAGAAATTGAGATCTAGATTCTAGTCGGATAGAGAGATCTTGGAAATAAGCGCACTCGTTATTGATTTAGGTCTAGCTTCTTCTAGATTGAGATTCTAGACAGACAGGCTATTTCAATACGTTTTCTTTGTGACAGTTTGTGATTAGCATAAAGATATGTCATAGTGTTCTATGGTTATAGAATTAAATAGCACCAGCTAAAACCACTTACATCATTACTGATAGTATAAAGCAAAGAAGATTTTATGATGGTGTTCATAATGCTAATTTGGACTAATTCGGCTTGACTATTTATAAAGCACTGAGAATTAGAATTAGACATACATATACATATTTGATTTGTCTTACTTTCTTCCCACACCCCATCCCCCACCCCATCCCCACCTCCTCCCTCCCCAACCCCTGATTCCACCCCTCAAGTATATTCAAAGCGTTGGAGACATGCACCAAAAGAGAATTTAAGATATGTGGATGCCCAGCGACTAAAACCTACTCTGACATCGCCATTGACCTTCTGACCCCGAGAAATGCTCCACTGAAGGCATGCAAATGAAACATGTTGTGTGCAGTGATGACAATTCCAAAAGCTTCATCCACGACGGCTTGGGTGGAGGTGGCAGGTCACGTTGTCTTTTGTCGCTGTGGTTGGCTGCCACTTGCTTCTGTGTCGTCGCTTTTCTTTTCTAATCTTTTGTCACAGTGTAACCAGTGCAAACGAAAATGGAATAGTAGATGTTTTAATGTTTAGAAAACTTGAAATGACCAGATCTAATTTTAGACGAGGGGGTATACCTGTTGCTTTTACATAGCATAATGTATGATATGATTTTTGAGATGTTCATGATCAGCTAAGTTATATCATACTATAACAGAAACGCGCGTATATATGCTAGACATATGTATGTTATGTGTTATCTTGCTTACTGGTGTTTTTATCACCATCACATGACTTACACGATGACTGAGGACCATATTTCTAGATCTACAATCTAAAGTTGTTCAGATTGAATTCTGAAACATTTCGGTGTTTAATCTAGATTCCAGTAAACTACACGCCATTAATTAATTTTGAACATTGGTGCTATGTGCTTTTGAAAATTGGAGAATTAAATCAAGATCTAGACGTCAATCAGATTTGAGTCTAAAAAGATTGCTGTCAAATCCACATGCGTAAAAAGAACCGGGTAAGAATCTAAGTTCTATTTATAGCCACATGATACCTGTATACTCGGTATCGACCTCAATACCTTTGATACCTTGAAACAAGAGCATTCTGTATCACCTTACCTTAACTTTTCTGTGCCAATTGTCCCTGTCCTGAGCTACTCTTTCTGTATCCCGAGTATTGAAAATCTAGGTACCTGCCCGGTATTAACGGTAGTGTAGATCTCTAGACATAAGTCTAGGATATAGATGTGTAGGAAAATTACTGACAATGGCTGGCTTAGAGTGAAAGGTGAGCTTTTGACTATAGTTGAATGTTTCTTGGTTGCGTCTGTGACCGAATAATTAGGCTGCCAGATATGGTATCATGAGGTCCCGGGTTCGAATCCTAGGACAGCTATGTCTAACATGTGTTCCCGTAAGAAAGACGCTTAACACGCATTTTCCCCGCCTGACCCTGGTGCAAATGGGTACGAACACTAGCTTGGGAGTAAAACCTGCGTCAGGTTAGCGTCCTGTTGGAGGAGGCGATTATTGTCACCTGATACGCTTCACGCTGCAGAAACCGGGATAAGTTCCGGCTCCATGGGCCTTAATGGCCTTGAAGTTGAAGACACTTCACTTTTGAATGTTACTTAGATATTCACACCGAGATTCTTCAATGCAAAGGTTGTTACTGATTTTCACTTCAAATTGGGAAAACGTGAGAGAGCTGTAAATTTTGAGTGTGAAACTAGGCGTCTGCTTTTTTTCTCCTTTTTTGAAAAATAAAATTCCTTTAAAGTGATCTCTATGTAATAATGCAGATATATGCACTGAAATGAATTTCAAATGTATATTTGTTTATATTTCATTTATTTCAATGATCTGAGCTTTCTCCACTGTTTCTGAGCATACATTCATGATGCCTTCTCATTTTTAGTTTTAATATAGATATGTATTTTGCCTGCCTGTGTGTATGTATGTGTCTTTTTTGAAAATGTGCAACTTAATCTTTCGGCACATTAAACGTTTTCCTCTAAAATCATGTTTCCCAGCAGCAGCAGCAGCATGTAGCCCCATTAGTTGTAGTAGTAGTAGTAGTAGTAGTAGTAGTAGTAGTAGTAGTAGTAGTAGTAGTAGTAGTAGTAGTAGTAGTAGTAGTAGTAGTAGTAGTAGTAGTAGTAGTAGTAGTAGTAGTAGTAGTAGTAGTAGTAGTAGTAGTAGTAGTAGTATAAGTAGTAGTAGTAGTAGAATTGCCTCGCAGTCAATAGACACATGACCTGTGCTGTGTATTCTGACTTAATTCTGGTCCTAAAGAATCTCAGTGTTGATAATTTGTGTTGTAATGTCTCTCCACATTTATTGATCCTGTGCTAGTCTTCAAAGCAAGTAGCTCTCTTTTGTTTTCAGTTGTGCTGATATGTATGTGTCTTCTCCACTTGTGTTTCGATGTTGCTGAAACTGGGTGTTAGTTTATTTTGTAGCTGTGTAGGTCGTCGTTGGCAATGATGTCGATGTCCTTCCTCTGTATTTCACGACCTCGTAAAGAACGTATTCATTGCTGTTTGAGTTGGTATTTTCTCATCTCTCCTGGGGATGTGGCCAAGTAATCTCCGCCGCTGCTTTTTGACCCTTTAACTTATAGGCCTAATTCGGCAGCGGTCGTATAAATTAGTGTTACTGATTGTTTCAGGCCAATGGACACCTATGATGTTTCTCATGCGTTTCCTGTGAATGATGTCCATACTTTCTAGGTTTGTTTTGTACTTGCTCCTTCCCCCACCCCCCGTCAAACACTTCCTTATTATATCAGCCCTCACAACATGTGATGGGTGGTTGGCGGGGGTTGCTGGCAGGTCTTATTTTTTTTCCCTTCACTTTTTAACTTATGTTTTATCTTGCTGTTTCCTCTTAATTCATCCTGAGATCACTGCATATGGTGAATGGGCTAATTTTCAATAATACCAAACCACACACTTCCAACACTCTATCCATGTGTGTCTTTGACGCATTAAAAAATTGCCAGTTTAAAGTTGGCAGTGAAGTGCCTTCAATGTGATGAAGCAAGGGTTAGATGTAGGTCATGCAGACTGGCGTTTAAAGCCATTATGAAATAATTTTGTGTACCTGTGATGATTGACTAGAATCACGCCTCGCTAGTCCAAATGCAGAGCAAGTCATATTTCGTGCTTGTAATCCAAACACACCTTGCTAATCTAAATATTCAGTTTTTTCCTGTATTTTACCTATAACAGTCTAAACAATCCGTTTTTATCTTTATTTCAGCTCTAATTAATGTCTTACAATAAATTTTTTACCTTTATTTCATAGAAAAGAATCTGAACAATCAGCCTTTACTTTTTATTTCCTCTCTAAAAGTCTAAAAAAACAGTGTTTACTTTTATTTCACTCTATAAAAGTCTTAAAAAACAGTGTTTACTTTTATTTCTAAAATAAAAAAAAACAGTGTTTACTTTTATTTCACTTATACCGGCCTTAACAATCAGGTTTTACTTTCATTTCATCTATAAAAGTCTTGACAACACTAACAGTCTAAGCAATCACCTTTTACCTTTATTTCACATATAACACTATTACTAACAGTCTACGCAATCAGTTTTTACCTTTATTTCACATATAACACTACTACTAGCAGTCTAAGCAATCACCTTTTTACCTTTATTTCACATATAACACTACTACTAACAGTCTAAGCAATCACCTTTTTACCTTTATTTCACATATAACACTACTACTAACAGTCTAAGCGATCAGTTTATTCAGACATTTGATGTATAAAAGTCTAAACAATTATTTTCTTCCTTTAGATTATCTATACTACCTTTATTTCTATGCGACGTCGGTGGCCGATTGGTTAGGCTGCCAGACTGGGGATCATGAGGTCCTGTTCGAATCCTAGCAAAGCCAGGTCCGACGTTGTGTTCCTTGGGAAAGATTCTTAACATGCATTTTCCCCACTCTGCCCAGGTGCAAATGGGTACAAGCATAGCTTGGGAGTAAAACTCTGCGTCAGACTAGCGTCCTGGCCAGGAGGTGATTCTTGTCACCTGTTCCGTTTCACGCTATAGAAACCAGGATAAGCTCCTTTCTTTCCACAGTCCAAAAGATCAGCTTTCGTTTGTAATTCATCTGTAAAGGTGCAAGCGGCCGGTTTCTACCTGTATTTCACCTCTGAAAGTCTAAACCAGCCCTTACAACTACTCCATTTATTCTATCAGTCTAGAAAATCAGTTTCTACCTATATTTTATTTGTAAGAGTCTAAACAATTTGTGTTTACCTTGATTTCAAATATCTACCTATCTGAAGAAAGTAAGAATTTAACTTTGCTTTCATGTCTAATAATAATAACGTCGTCTTACATATTCACATGGGCCGTTGATGGGTGCTAATGGTAGGTCCTACATCTTTCCTTCCACTTTGATGGTATTTCCTTTTGATTCACCTTGAAATCACCGCTCATGGGACAATTTTCTATGAAAGACTCAAACTTCCATTTTCTTACACCCAGAACTTCTATTACTACTAATACACACATATATATATATATATATATATATGTGTGTCTTATAGAGAATATCAAAGTGTGCAGTATATGTATGGTAATGTGTCATACAGTCTGTTAGTCTGCTGTTGATATTTTGTATACATTATAATTATTATAATAACATGGTATAACATATGACCTGGGTAACTCTGGTCCTTATGACTGTGTGAGCTTTGCTTCTTCTCTGTTGGGGTTAGTTACTTATTAATGCATTTCTACGGTGAAAGCTGATCCGACTCTAATTAATAATGTATTTATTCGCAGTTCTTGGTCTTTGTGTATTTATTCATTAATTAACATGGAATTATATCATACTGATCTTTGGGATCTTTATATTCATTCAAGTGCAAATAATTTGTGTCTTTAAAATGTTCAATTTTCCCGAGATTATTATTATTATTATTATTATTATTATTATTATTATTATTATTATTATTATTATTATTATTATTATTATTATTATTATTATTATTATTATTATTATTATTATTATGTAATGGACTATGCTGCTGACTGCAATTTTCCCTGAGGCTTAAATAAAATTGACTAATTCAAATGTGATCAAGTGGTATCTTATTCTCATTGTACATGTATTACAAAGCGTCATCCTTTTAACTACAACTAAGGTCACTTGGGGGAGGGGGGTAGAATTTCTGTAATTTTGCCCGGACTGCCCAGTAAACAGACAAGGGATCGTTAACATGCACAGAGTGTTAAGATTTGCACACAGGACCTCCTTTTTATCATGTCTCCAATGGGACTAGGTGTCGATCCACCTACCTGGTGTAAATTTTGCTCGAAAAAAGTCGAGACAATATTTCAACCATGCCACGAAAAAGACTGAATTCTTTTTAACTCGGTGTTTACTGTAAACCATTGACTAATGTGTTTGTCCGGGAAATGTAGTTTTATGAAGGATTTTTGTTTTGTTATTTTACCTTAAAAATGAACGAAAAAATATTGCTATATTGCGAACTGAGGTTTTAAACAAGTGTACAAATTTGAACATGAAACGATGTGATATAATTTTTTTAAAAGAAGATATCCCGAAAAATCCTTGCTCATATGAAGTCATATTGACTTTAATTTCTTTTTTCTCCAGAACCATTAACGTAATTTTTTAATGTGTTTCTTTGCAGTGTATAAAAAAAAAAGCGAGAATTCTGGCTGAGGTAAAAATGTTGGTGGTTTACTGTAACAATCTGGCATATTTTTATTATATTTTTTTAGTCTCGCCAAAATGCGGCTATGTACAAGATTGAGGTGACAACCTCACACGATTGACTGTACACTGGCAGAACAACGTGTAGCACGAAAGAGGACTCATATTTTGCTCATGTGTAACATTGGATAGTCCAAATTCCGGAAGGTTGTCAGAGATTTTTTGTAAATGCCTTTCAATGCTTAACACAATAATTGGTTACTGTAAAAATCCTGAACGTTTCGGGGTTGTAAAATTGTAAACAGAGAAAAGATCAAAGGAATCTGCCGCTGTGACTTGAGAGAACGGTACTGTGAACAGACTCCAAATTCAAAATGTGTCGGGTTAAGATCAATGCAAAGAATCAGGATATGTATTTCGTAATATCTGAGAGAAAATTTAATGAAACCATGGTCTTTGATTTGATGTTACCAAATCCACCACTAAGGTGATCTCAGTGGGTTTTGGTAGGATTTTTTATTTTTACCGTGACTGCCCTATAAACAGCCAAGGGATCTTTAACGCGCACAGAGTGTTATGATCAGCATACAGGACCTTTTTTTACTGTCCGTCTTCGATGGGACTAGAAGTCGATCCACCTACCTGGTCCAAGGTGGTAGATTTTACTCGACAAAACTCGAGAAAATCTTACAACCGTCGATGGGGCTTGAACTCGCTACCTTTGGGTTGAGAGGCCGACACTACTTTGCATGTGGACTACCATTAATTGATGGGAGTAATTTTGAATTTTCAAATAGCGTTAAGAATCTTGGAGTAGACATCGACTCAGAGTTGTCCATGGTCAGACAGGTCAATACATGAAATCTGATTAGAATTATTATAGTCATCGAAGTAAGAACAGTTAACAAGATAAGAAACATCATTTCATTGGAAGTAGCAACATTTAATCGTTAACTCCCTTGTATAATTAGGATCTAGATTAGATTATTGCAATTCTCTATTATGTAGTAATATATCCAAAAAGAGAATCGAAAGTTTGCAACATGTACAAAAGTAATTGTGCTGCCAAGTTGATAAAGCGAAAAAGTAAATTTGACTTGGCAACACTTTTTAGCTGTGTTGGTTAACAGTCCAAAATCGAATTGTCTACAATCTATGTATTGTTGTTTTTAGAGATATCTTCGTGGCAAGGGGCCAATCTACAAACTATGTATTGTTGTTTTTAGAGATATCTTCGTGGCAGGGGCCAATCTACAAACTATGTATTGTTGTTTTTAGATATACCTTCGTGGCAAGGGGCCAATCTACAAACTATGTATTGTTGTTTTTAGAGATATCTTCGTGGCAAGGGGCCAATCTACAAACTATGTATTGTTGTTTTTAGAGATATCCTTCGTGGCAAGGGGCCAATCTACAAACTATGTATTGTTGTTTTTAGAGATATCTTCGTGGCAAGGGCCAATCTTCATATCATTTTATCAAGCAAACTTTTGAGATATCTTCGTCGAGGAACCTTCCATCCGGCAAACCAAGCATTTTCCGAAAACGGAAAAAAGGTCAAGATATCTTCCATCCGGCAATGACGGCAGCATTTTAAAAACGGAAAAAGGTCAAGTTAAAAATTGGTGAACAGTCATGTTGCTTTTGGGGCATCGCAGTATTGGAATGTCCTACCGAAAACTCGTGAGAGACAGTGAAACTCGACTAAAACTGTATACTTTCACGCAGTTGACAATCTTAGCCTTGTTTTGTATTGTGCATATGTGGGTGTGTGTAGGTGTGTGTGTGTGTGTAGGTAAATGAAGTGTGAGAGCACATGTGTGTAAGTGAGTCAATACCTGTACATATATGTATTTGAATTGATCATAATATGTGGATTTAATTGCAAACAGTAATAGTTTACAACATAGCCTACTTTTAAGATTTAGTCCATGTCCATGTCAATGGGTGTGTGCAGATCACAGTGTTCCAAAACCTTTTTGTGACGTCTTTGAAGTAAAAAATGTATTCACAAAGTACAGTATTCATAACGACTTCCTTCTCTCTTTTCCTTTCTTTCTGTCTGTTTCTGAATCTCTGTGTGGGAAGCTCCTTTGCCTAGCCAAACATGCACATCCCTGTTGAAAAAGGAAATAATATAGTGAATTTATGTTTATCGCAATTATTGCAATTTCAAGACCATGGAAAATATCTTTCTTTCCTTCTTTCTTTCTTTACCAGCTCCCATTCTACCTTCCGGTGTATGCCCTGACTTTTTTCTGTTTCCTTCCGTGTAAGTTATATTTCTTTGCTTTAATGCCTCTTATATCTTCTTCCCACAGCCTTTTGGTCTTTTACCTTGAGTTTTAGCACTGTTTACTGATTTAGCTATTCTATTGTCATTCATTCTGTT
>JAXRKP010001039.1:117500-120000 GCA_037039925.1 Doris montereyensis
AGTTGATTGATGAGAAAACTTGGAGAATTAATCAGCCAGAGGAGCTGGATAACCATCTAGGAAAGGCACTAAAGAAGAATTACCAACAAAAGAAACCAAAATGTATACAACACAATTTAAATGAAAATGGCAGAAGGGAAACCTGGACCATAGACAGTCAGTAGAGCAACTGAAATGAAATATCTTAGAAGGGTAGTTGAGAAAACTGGGAATACAGTAGAGTACAGGGCTCAGAAGTATTGAGAAAACTGTACAGGCAACTGAAATGAAATATCTCAGAAGGGTAGTTGAGAAAACTGGGAATACAGTAGAGTACAGGCAACTGAAATGAAATATCTCAGAAGGGTAATTGAGAAAACTGGGAATTCCAGGCAACTGAAATGAAATTAGAAGGGTATGAAAACTGGGAATACAGTAGACTCAGGCAACTGAAAGTAAATATCTCAATGATTTTGAGAAAACTGAATGATAGAGTACAGGCAATTTGAAAATCTCAGAAGAGTGACCTTACAGTAGAGTATAGCTGAAATGAAATATCAACATGCTGAATAATGAACTAAATAAAAATATCTCAGAATGAAATTAAATGCAAAGAAAACAGAAACAATGCTAAAACTAGTGGGAAAAGAATACTAAAGCACAAAACATTAAACTGGAGTACAACTGGAAGAAAATTAGAACAAGTTGAGAAAACTGGGAATACAGTTCTCTAGGCAACTGTAATGAATTATCTCAGAAGAGAAGTTGAGAAAACTCAAAGAGAAAAATCAAAAGCACGACAATAAGAGATCAAACCAAATCAAATCAGCTGGCATTAAAATCAAGATAGAAATAAATCAATGAATTCCATCTTTCCCAGGAATACAACGTCGGACTTAACTTTGCCAGGATTAACCCGGGACCTCATGATCCCCAGTCCAACAGCCAGACCGACACCATTGGGGAAATGGAGAATATGAAGACATTGTAATACAATTTCGTTGTCCTACTCTGGTGTGTTGTAGTCGTTCTAATGATAGATGTAGACTAGGTAATTACAACTTAAGATCTTACACGAAGCCGTCTGCCTCATTCGTTTACAGTCACCCATGTTCGGCCACTGAAATGTTCAAAATATCTTAGAAGGGTAGTTGAAAACTGGGAATCTGTGGAGAAAGTACAAACGTGCATCACTGATACACAAGATGGCCGCTAAATATCTCATTGTAATATCATTATGGTAGTTGGATTTGAAAACTGGGAATACAATGTAGAGTCCACTAGGTGATCTCGGGGGTGAATTAAGAATGAAAGGCTTGTGACAGGAAGAAGTATGACCTACCAGTAGAAACCACCAATCGTCCATGAATACTGAGATTACTGTGAGAATTCCTAATGTACAATATTATCAACTTTAAAAGACTAAAGTTTCTCCAGAATAAAAAAAACCCATTGGTATCACTTTTCTCTTGAGAAAAGTGCCTCCAAACAAAAAGAAAGAAAAGTATAAAGATAAAGATGGATTCACAATCCCAACTCACACAAGCGTTGGCTTAAATTTCTTCACCCCCACCCCTCGTTGCAGGAATTCCTTCTCAACTCAATGGGCAGCATACAGTACAGATGAGTGTTAGGCAGTTCATGCTAAACTTACAAGATCCATGCAACATATCTCATTTATAGAGTAGTTGAGTTAAGTGAAACTGAAGGAAGTGCCTTTCTTAAGAGCTCAGAGTTGTGGGGGTAAGACACCTTTGGCCAACTCGGGGTTTTGCCAGAATTCAAACCTGAGATCTCATGATCCCCGTCGGCAGCCTAACCACACGGCCACCGACACCAAATCATTGCATGGCATACCTATCACAGTATGCACCACTGTAAACGTTTGCATGGCATACCTATCATAGCATGCACCACTGTAAATGTTTGCATGGCATATATCATACCATGCACCACTGTAAATCTTTACATGGCATACCTATCACACCATGCACCACTGTAAATCTTTGCATGGCATACCTATCACAATACCACTGTAATCTTTTGCATGGTCACACTATGCACCACTGTAAATCTTTGCATGGCATACCTATCACACTATGCACCACTGTAAATCATTGCATGGCAACCTAACACCATGCACCACTGTAAATCATTGCATGGCATACCTATCACACATGCACCACTGTAAATCTTTGCAATACCTATCACACTATGCATCACTGTAAATGCATGGCATACCTATCACACTTGCACCACTGCAAATCATTGCATGGCATACCTATCACACTATGCACCACTGTAAATCTGGGAATACACTATGCACCACTGTAAATCATTGGCATACTGAAATGCACCACTGTAAATCATTGCATGGCATACCTATCACACTGTGCACCACTGTAAATCATTGCTGGCATACCTATACAGTATGCACCAGTAAATCTTTGCATGGCATACCTATCACACCATGCACCACTGTAAATCATGGCATACCTATCACACCATGCACCACTGTAAA
>JAXRKP010001039.1:137500-140000 GCA_037039925.1 Doris montereyensis
TTCTTCTTCTTCTTGGTCTTCTTCAATAAATAGGAAATCTTCTTCTTCTTCTTCTAGTAACTTCTTGAGAAATTTCTTCGAAATCCAATCAAGGACTTCGACTACTACTGTCGAAATCCTGACATCATTTTCGGAAGGAGACATCCTAACTACTACTACTGAACTACTACTACTATTACTACTATAAATTTACTACTATCGAACTACTACGACTACTACTACTACTAAATCTACTACTACTACTACTACTACTACTACTACTACGTACCACTAATCACCGATCGAACTGCTAACACGACTACTACGAAATACGGTACGACTAATTTACTACTAGAATGCGAAATATGCTGCTGCTAATGTTAACTGCTTTAATGAAATTCGTGTCGAAATGACCTTAACCGGAAAATCCCTATTACTGACCTAACTATACTAATATAAATACTACATACTAAATTAACTCTGCTGTGGACAGTGATGCCGCTTCTAAAACTGATTTAATCTAACAGAACAGACGTGACCTGACTGGGTAAGAATTTTAAAATTAATGAAAGCGAGAATACCATGATATCGTCTCTCTCTCTCAGAATATCATGATCTCTTAATCTCTCTGTCTGTCTGTCTGTCTGTCCGTCTGTCTGTCCAGATCGCATGTGATTTTCTCAGTCGAATCTTGAGATTTATCATCCTTCTCACTAGAAATCTCTTATAATCCTTGAAGTCTGTCATGTCTGTCAATATTTAGTCTTCAGAGACTGTCTCTCTCTCTCTCTCATTTGATTTTTGAAATCAAACTAATCTTGTTGATTTTTTTTTAACAAACTTAGCAAAGCCAGTTGGTCACGAAACTGAATTTAAAGTTCATTAATGGAAAGTGGTTACTTTGGTTATGACTTCTGTCATACAGATTATTGGAGGAAAAAGCTAATATACCAAATGATGTCTTGCTAAACCTAAACCTCTCTCAGGTGATTAATGGAAACTTAAGGACACATATGAAAATCAATGCAGAGCCAATCTAATAAGAGAGTTGGAAAAGAGACTCCATCAAAAACACAACAGCACTTAATGATACAGATATACCACCTACACAATGAAAACCACAACACACACATATATGCTCCTGGACAACACGGACACGTGACTTAATGAACACACACACACACACACGACATATAAAAAACCAAAATACACACACACTTAATGAAAACACACACACACCACAGACACATATGATAGCCAGCTCCTAGACAGAAACACACATATACTGCACCTTAAAAAACAAACAACACACACAAATTACGATCCTACACACACAAACATTGACATAGGAAACACACAAACATAACACATGACCTTATATGCTCCTAATACACACTGGGAACATATACGCACCTGACACACACTCCACATACACATACACGCACCTGTTTTCAGAATACAGGGAAACATTTGAAACACAAATACACAGATAGACATATAGACCTAGACACACACACACATAGACATATGATGCACCACACACACACAGACATTGATCATACACAGAACACGCACATACACGACACACAGACACATAGACATATGACTTAAACACCTCCAGAATACCACACATATATGCTCCTACCCACAGATACATACATACACTCACAACTGGCAATGCCAGAATTGCATGTAATCAGGTTAATGAAAGCCAGAATAAAGATGACAGAAAAATGAAAGCAAGATAAGACACCATTGATTGACCTTATCAAAGTCCCCATGATGGTATCAGTGTGAGCTTAGAGAAGCCATCAAACCGACATGATAGATATTATGTTATTTAACAAAAAGAACAGAAACCATACCTGGAGTTCCATCCAGATAAAAGTCTTTCGAAAAATATGCACACAAAAAAGTAAAAATAGACAACTTAGACTATTACATACATAACCAAAAAGTGAAAATAACCAACAGTGCAAAGAAAAAGTAAGTGGCAAACAGACATTCCTTAATGAAACCATACAACTGTCCTCGAAATTAATGAAAGAAGTGTTACAAGGCTTCAATAAAACCATTCAGATTAACACTGTGTCTGGGAATGACACCAACAGACCTACATGCTTGTGTTAGGGAGAATACCAATGTTAATGCTGAGTCAGGACCCTGAGACCTTAATGAAAGCCAGAATAGAGAGAGACCTACATGCTGTGTTTAGGACTGATAACAAAGACCTACAATGAACAGACAGACAGACATACATGATGTGTCTGGGACCCACACCAACAGACTTACATGCTGTGTTACCAAAACCTTTATGAAAGACCAACATGCTTGTTTGGGACCTCACCAACAGAATACATTGATTCTGGGACCCACACCAACAGACCTAACCAACAGACCTAACCAACAGACCTACACCAACAGACCCACACCAACAACCTACACCATTACAGACCTACACCAACAGACCTACATGCTGTGTACTGGGACCCACACCAACAGGGTACACCAACAGACCCAT
>JAXRKP010001039.1:145000-160000 GCA_037039925.1 Doris montereyensis
AAATCTAAAGTACCCAGGTCTGGTCTTGTTTGAAACACCATTGAGATAATCAAGCGCGTTTAGCCCTCGGCGCCATTTTGAACAATTGTTAAATATAGCATAAAGATGTTGGCAAGTTATACGTTTCGTAACGAGTTTCATGTCTTGGTAGTTATTATGGTCTTTGGTAATATTCAAGAATTGTTGGTCCGTCATTATGAAGAAGAAGGAGATCTCACATGGTCTACTTATTCACTTCGATTCAGAATCTTCGTAGCTCTCCGCATACGAAGAAGGAGCATTTAAGTCAACGAACGTCGGCATCATGGCGGCATCTGGCAAGTATTGGGAAGAGGTTCTGACTGCAAGAAATGAAAACCGGAGAATTGAACCTCCAAGGAACACATATTAACGAGAGGATTAAGAAAAGTGGATTAGATGAAATGTATTTCAGTTAACACACTTGAATCTCTTGAAGATTGCTGGCACTCCTCTGCAAAGCATTTCATCATCGCTAGGAGATCTTGTGCAACTTACATCTCTACTTCTCTAGAGAACAATCTATTGGTAGAACTCCCAGAAAGTCTCGGTAAACTGACACATTTGAAGTTCTTAGATATTTCTGGTAATAAGCTCAAGGAATTGCCTTCAAGTTTGTCTAATCTTGTCAACCTTCAGTCTTTGAACGCAAACCTCAATGAGCTGATTTCATTTCCAGATATATCCAAAATGAAATATCTTGCATACTTAAGTATCTCCAAAAATAGATTATCTTCACTTCCAGATGGAATGTGTGATTCAGATTTGGCTTTATTGAGTACCATTGACGCAGCTCACAATGAAATCAAAAGTATACCTCAAGAAATTGCCCAACTATCTCATTTAACAAAGTTGAATGTAATGGCTAACAAATTGAACGATTTGCCCTTGAAATATCAGAATGCCCAAAACTAAAAGAGCTTATCATATCTGAGAATAAAATGAAGGACCGGAAACTACTTAAACTAGTGTGATCATTCAACCAAGTCATTGCTTGCTTATTTGAATGGGCAACTAGAGAAAAACGAGCTGCCAGCGGGTTCCGGAAGAGCTAGAAAGATGGATAAGAAGAAGAAAGGTAAAAAAGCAGCCAAGGATGAGATAGAAGACCTTGCCCAAGATGTCATTTCTGTTCTAAGATTTAATGACAGTCTTGTAGTATCGGTGACTGAAGCTGTTTCAACTGTTCGACCATACATTGTTTGCTGTGTCATTCGAAATTTGGATTTTTTGAAGCCTAGCAACATGTTCAAAAAGTTCATCAACATTCAGGTAATTCTATAGAGATCTTTCTAACAATGTTTTTGAATAATACTGACTGCTTCTTTTACTTTAAACTTGGTGTATATGGATTTAAAAACAGATTTTTTTTAAATTGTAAAAAGTCTTTAAAGTTTTGATTATTCACTAGTTCTGGTGCTATTGGACTAATTGGAGAGATTTTACAAATTGTATCGCAACCATTTTTTGGTACATTGATACTATTCCATCTTTATGTCACTCTAACTAAAGGAATCAGCAATGCTGTATGAAAAAACTTTTTTCACATCAGTCTCCAAAGTAATGATAGAAAAAACATGCTCAAACTATCAGTAAAAGAGTAAATAATGTTAAAGTTAAAGTCATTTTTAAATTTAATTATAAATTTAATACAGTGATTCTCCGCCCAAAGGCCGGCTCACAGGCAACAGCAAAAGGCATGCTCAAACTTAGCAGGATGGTTTCTTCAAGGCGATTATGTAGGGTGTAACCTAGTTTTACATTACAAAACATTTCTAATCGATGAGACCTTTAGGCCTTGAAGTCAGACTCGAAAGAGGAGGAAGAAGGAGGTATAAAAGGAAGAAGATTGAAGGACTGTACATTTCTTTTAAATTTCATAAGTTGGGTAGCTGTTGTATTAATTTTTGTTTTTTAAGCGTTTTTATTCAATCCACATTGTCATTTTTATCAGTGAAAATATGATTCTTGCTCATATTATATATTGATTATTGCAGCGCTTTTGATTTGGTCAAGATGTTTTAATGACGGCATATATATATAATAACACAATGTACTGGTTCCAGATAGAGAGAGAATGGCATTGTCATTGCGACTTTGAATGTTTGTTTTACTGCAATTGAGTTTTACAGACCATTTGGCCTACCAACAAAACAAAAACTGGTCTCTTAGCCACACTGAATTTTTTTCAAACCGGCCTCTAATAGGGTGTAATTAAAGAGGGGGAAATCTAAAAGCAAAAAGCTGCCTTCTAGTTGTTGCTAGAACTTTTTTTTTTAATTAAAAAAATTTTAAGCATTTAATTATTCCCATCCTAACTATTACCCCCTTTGCCATCCTCTTCATCATTTGATTTTAAGTGGAATGTACATTGTATCATGATTGTGTAAGGGGCATGTTCTTTTTCGGGGGGGGGGCTGTCATGAATTATAATTTTATCATGGGTTAAATTGAATTTATTGAGAGAATAGAAAATGAAATAATGTAACGCCATGCTGAAATGTGCATTCTCGGCAATACATTTTTTATCTTATCTTATCTTCTGATTTTTATCTTTTAACATTTATGGACAGCTTTGAGGAAAGTTGTGTTTTTTTTTCATTAAAAGTAAAACAGCTAGTGAGCTACATTTATTCAAGTTATTGTGATCAATAAAGTATTTGATGGTAAAGAACCTCTGAAGCAGAATATCCCTCAGAGAAATAAAGATTGATGTGGTTTAATATTAGATTTATATAACATATATATATATTTTTTATATAAAAAAAAATTCCTCTTCTCAGACAAAATTGCATGATGGAATATGTGAAAAACGTCAGTCTTCAACGATTGCTACACACACGATCTTAAGCTACTCAGAGGTCCTCTGGTCTATGATGCTTCTTTACCTGCTGACATTGAGGTGGGCCTCTTTTCATGTTTTAAAAACAAACAAAAAGTCATTTTTTTATTTGATTGTCAAGTGTTTTAAATAACATTTGAAGAAAATAATCTAGCAATTCTCACTTACTGTGTAAGTTAGATTTGTGGGAACTTTATTTAGATGATTAGAAGAAGTTATAAAGAGGTTGTGTTGTTCTGCTTAAAAAGATTTTTCAAATAAAGTCACTGTGATCTGAGATAGATAGACAGGGAGTCAAGAAGCAAAACTTCTGTTTAAATGATATTTCTATCATCTGTGTGCAGATTTTATCTTTATGTATATCATTGTGTATTCAGAAATTCTGATAAATAAGTTGTTCCTTTTTAAAAAGCAATACATTTACTCTCCTTTGTTTTCTTTTTACTCTGACATCAGATAACTCCTCTGTTTAAAAGCAAAGCTACAAACGCTGAAACTCTGATGAAGGACTTGAGGACAGAAGCAGAAGCTTTCAGAAAGGAGAAGAAGAAATCAGCTATCAGTGGAATTCACAAGTATGCCCTGATTAAAGCATATATATATCATATCAATTGTATTTTTTCGACTCTTTTGTCTCTATACTATAATACTGCAAGGAATATTTTATAGCAGTATAGCAGACAAGAAAGCGTGTTATATTACGAAGGTTTGCAACATATTTTTAACATACCAAGCAGCAAGGAATCTCTTGAAATATTTCAATTTATTTTGCTTCATTTTATTTTGGGGTTTTGGAGTTTCAAGAGAATTAATAAATGTGTGGTTTTTAGTTTCAATGTGCTTGTTAAGTTATCAAATATTTTAAAGAAAAAGACAAAAAAGTGACATTATAAAGAGATTTTTTAAATTGATTTTTTTAAGCAAATTGTTGTCTTTCTTATCCGTAATTACAAGCAAGAAGATTATATTGACGAAAAATTATTTATCTAAACTGAAAAATCCTTTTATAGTATAAAATTAAAATAAACATCAGCCTTTCTGTAAGAAAACTGTAAACTGAAAGTAATAACTTGATCATTCAACACTTCCGTTGATGTTGTAACTATTTTTTCCTTTTTAAGATATTTGGACCTATTGAAGGACCAGACGCACTACCCATGTCTGAAGGATGTAAGTGGAGATGTCATCTCTTTCCCTCCCATCACTAACAGCGAGAAAACCAAGGTAAGCGTTGTCACCATAAGCCTCAGCACGAACCACAGCTTTAACCAGGGCTCTCAGCACTCTCTAGAAGCTTTTTTAATCTAGGGAAAAAAATTATTTCCTCAGATCGCGGGGGACTTGGTGGTCCAGAGGCAAGATGTCGGCCTCTCAACCAAAAGGTCACGGGTTCAAGCCTCAGTAGGTTGAAAAGTTGGGTTTTTTTTTAGTGGAACCTACCTCCTCTGGTCCAGGTAGGTGGATCAACACATAGTCCTATCGGAGACGGACACTCAAAAGAAGTCCCATATGCAGATCACAAAACTCTGCACTGTTTACAAGGCAATCTGGATATTAAAAAAATAATAAAAATTTAAATCCTACCAAATGGAGGAACTACTGCAGGATATTCTTCTGAAGGTAGTGAAAGTTTATGATCATGATTGTTGTTCTATTCATTTCCTCAAAAGGCGACATGTCCTTTGTAAATAAATATAATTTGGACTTACCCTTCAGAGATTTGCTCTTATTGGAATTCTTATAAATCTTCACCTTAGCTGTGGATGTGGGTAATATGAAATCAAATCAAAATCCTTAAAAATCTTCTCTGCCTAGATTCTCCTACTTGTTACAAACTTCCTTCTAGAAACGGGCTAACATTTTAACTTGTCACTAACTTTGCCTAACGGTCTCTTGGTTGGCTGTCAAGACATGCCAGTAAGTGTTGGTTTTTGCGCCTACACTTACACATTCCATGAAAGGTCTTAAGTAAAAACAAATTTAAAGAGCAAAAAAGTGGAGAATTCCTTCAAAGCCGTAACAGTCCTGCCAACCTACTGCTACAAAAGCGAATTTGTACGGGTTTTTTTTCGAGGTTGTACGCCCTTTTTCATTGTTGTCAGTTGAGATTGTAGACTCTATTGGGCTTACTTTGGTTTCTCCTTGCCAAATTACGTTTTTATACCATTTTCTTCCCCAATTTTCCTCTTTTTGGCAAGCAATTTCCCACTTTTTTCTGTTCATGGGGTTAGTGTTAGCCATAACTTGTCTCGGTTCACGTAGCTGGATGCCTGGACAGGATGCTAGTTTGTCACATGTTTCGCTCCCTGGCTGATGCTAGTATCCATTTTCACCTGTGTCAGTGGGAGAATGCATGTTGAGTGCATTTCCAAAGGAATACTGAATACAATGCTGGACCTAGCATTGCCAGAATTTAAATTCAGAACCTCATGATCCTAAATCTAGCAGTGTTACCACTACGCCACTGACACCAAAAAGAAAAGTTTTAAAGCACGAGGGGGGGGGGGCAAATGTTTTCAATGGCCACGTAATGTGGATAGACTTGAAGATCAGATAGCTTCATTCCATAGAAATCACAATAGGCTCTGGCTCTATGGGCTGTAATAGTCTTTAACTTTAAGGAACTTCACATTATTGATGTATATTTTATATGCAAAATGAAACAGAATTGTCTAAGAATGTTCAAGATCTTTCATGAGTAGAACAGACAATGTGTTCATGGATAGAAACGAACACAAACAAGGGATTCTAGCTGTGGCCAAGGGTTTCATAGTGTACAGGTCTGAACTGAAATTCTAAATAAGGTCATGAGACCTCATTTGTATGAATAATTTTGTTTCTGGGGGTTTTTTTCATGGAGTTTAATTCACTCAACCTTAAATACTTATTCGTCAACCCTAAGGCCAATAATATGGGAAAACAATTTCACTTTGCTTGGGAAAACCCATTGAATGAAATGAAACAAAGCGATACAACACATAATGAAATAACTCAAATTTGTCTTGTTACTTCGTGATCTATGAACATTTTACAAATGGTGAACATCCTGTAGGATATAAGGCAACGAGATGGAATCCTGGGCCTAAGATTGACTGAGTCAATATGATAATTATATATCTTTACTGAATTCTCTTTACAGATATCAAAGGAAACCACGGACATTCTGATTGAAGTGACCAGCTCTGAAACTCTGGACAAGTGTAAAAAAGTCATGGAAGAACTATTGCAGGATATTCTTCTGACTGGAGTTGGCTCTCCATCCACTGAAGGTAGTGAAAGTTTATCATCATGGGATTGTTGTTGTTGTTCTATTCACATCTTCTAAAGGTGACAATGTCCTTTGTAAATAAATATGATTTGGGACTTACCCTTGAGAGATTTGCTCTTATCGGAATTCTTATGAATCTTCACAGATTCCATAGATTTATATCATTATCATCATCATTATTGTGATTATAATAATATTATTATTATTATTATTGTTTTTATTATTATTGTCATGCTGTCTGTCTTGACTACAGCCATATTTTTATCACTGTTAATGTGTCAAATTTTTCAACAAAAATATTTACAGCAATATTCAACTCACTTGTTTTGAACATGTCCACATATGGTCAAAAACTGGCCATGAGTAACACCTTTTTTTTAAACGATCAGATTGACTCGTCAAACCTAATTATGTCACTAATTTTCACTACTATTATTTCTAGAAGGCTCATTGGTTCATTCATGCCTCTTTCTGACACTAAAGGTCATGAACCTATTGTAAAGGCGCACGTTTCATCATGCTGTTTCAATGGTCTACTACGTGTTCTGCTTTTGCTTTTATTGCTATCATCAATTTTGTTGTCATGGACTGTTACAATAGTGACGGAGAGAGATGGAGAGTCATTTTTCTAATGCTACCCATCAGAAGCACACGAGAAGCTCAGAAAATGTAAAAACATCGCATGTGACCTCTTTGCCAGGAAGTTGAATCCAGGTCAGGGTCTTCCTTGCGGTCAGGGGATCTGCGCACTCCTGAGTCAAACCAGTGTCAATGTCATTGCAAATCCACAGCACTACCTATTGCATTACAATGCTACCTATCCCTGCTACTTACCTATTGCATTACAATGCTACCTATCCCTGCTACTTACCTATTGCATTACAATGCTACCTATCCCTGCTACTTACCTATTGCATTACAATGCTACCTATCCCTGCTACTTATCTATTGCATTACAATGCTACCTATCCCTGCTACCTATCCCTGCTACTTACCTATTGCATTACAATGCTACCTATCCCTGCTACTTACCTATTGCATTACAATGCTACCTATCCCTGCTACTTATCTATTGCATTACAATGCTACCTATCCCTGCTACCTATCCCTGCTACTTATCTTACTTGATGAACTCGAGGAAGAACATGGAATTTCACGTGCCTTTTCACAAGGGACGAGATGGCCAAGTGGTTAAAGATATTGCACTGTGACCCAGAGGTACTGGGTTCAAGCCCCACTGAGGCATTATGGGTTTTTTTTTCTTTGGGCAAGAAAATTTACCCTATTTGCTGACTTGATCAACATGGATAACTTCTGTTGCATAGAGTGTAAGCCCGGTGATATTCCTGTCTCTCCAAAGAAATTGAAATGCCAGGCGAAGATACCTTTCGGTGCCCATATGGATGGCACTAAAAAAAATTTTCTTTATTTTTTTTATTGACAGCATACCGTAGCACCTTAAAGGAAATCATCACATTGAGGTTTCAACACTCAGTCATTTTTTTAAACTAGAAAGAAATTAATTGTGTCACCCAATAGTCCAGATGCACAGTCGAAAAGTCATGAGTTGAAGCGTAGCCATGTAACCTCATTATTGAGTACTGACTCGATCTTATAATTGTACTCAATATTATCTACTGGGATACAACATGCTTGTATTTTGTAAGTACCAGTAGATTGTTGAAAAATTTCTCAAGCCTTTTCGAGTAAAATCCCCCCCCCCCCCCCACCTCCTGGTTCAGGTAGGTGGATCGACACTAGTCCCATCAGAGAATGACGATGAAAGGGAACCCTTGTGTGCAGATTACAACACTCTGTGCATGTTAATGATCCCTTGTGTTCAAGATGATGTGCGTAATCTTGGCCATCATCTCGACGAATCACTGACCATGGAAGAACCTGTGAACAATGTGCTGAAAACTACTCATTACCAGCTGAAAAATCTGTACAAAATCAGAGATCTGCTGACATAAATTCAGCAAGAATGATCGTGCATGCCCTCACCACAAGTAGACTAGATTACTGTAACCTCTACTTTATGGTATACTAGCAAAGACTTAAAAAAGTGGAGGAGATTCAAACAAAGCTGCCAGGGTCATTACAAAGACAAATGTACGTGAGAGGTGAGAGCGTCGGCCCTGTCCTGCACTTCGTTGCACTGGCTACCCATCAACAAGAGAATAAATTTCAAATACAAAACCATGTACCTATTTGGACACTAAAAGTATTGAATTGAAAAAAATTGCTTGTCACAACTACGAATGCATACACGGGCAGGCTCCTAAATATCTTGACGCTCTAATTGACATCAACGTTCTGGCTAGAAGCTCTAAGATCCACAAACGTGATGAACCTTAAAAAAGAGGCTGTCAGAAACCAAATTCGCAGACCGACTTTTCTCTAATGCCACACCCACTGTCTACAAAACCAAAAACTGTACCAACTACACAACTTTTAAATAACATCTTAAAACAGAACTATTCCGGCTAACATATTATTAACGTTTATCGCTTGTTTGCAATTGTGTGGTTTCTGTGAAGCGCCTAAGAGCATGCCAAATGGATGAAGGCATGCCAAATGGATGAAGCATGCCAAATGGATGAAGGCATGCCAAATGGATGAAGGCATGCCAAATGGATGAAGGCATGCCAAATGGATGTTTACAGGGTGTCCTGTGATACCTCCTACTTAATTATTACTATATTATCATTATTATTGTTTACAGGGCAGTCCGGACAACAACAAAATCAAAACTCACAAGACCGCCTTAGTTGTAGATGTCATGTGGGTAAAATCCAAAAACTCACAAGACCGCTTAGTTGTAGATGTCATGTGGGTAAAATCAAAACCCACAAGACCGCCTTAGTTGTAGATGTCATGTGGGTAAAATCAAAACCCAAGACCGCCTTAGTTGTAGAAGACCCACAAGACCGCCTTAGTTGTAGATGTCATGTGGGTAAATCAAAACCCACAAACCGCCATAGTTGTGGATGTCATGTGGGTAAAATCAAAACCCACTAAACCGCCTTAGTTGTAGATGTCATAAACACATATAGTTGTAGATGTCAAAATCAAAACGGACAAGACTGCCATAGTTGTGGATGTCATGTGCAGAAAACCAAAACCCACAAGACTGCATTAGTTGTAGATGTCATGTGGGTAAAATCAATTCAAAATCAATTGTCAAGTCTTTCTTTCTCTTATTGTATCAACAGGGAGACAGCGAGGTAGGACAGGAAGGAGCTGAGGCCAAGGCACCAGTGGACATGAGTCAAGTTCAGTCACTTACTGTTGAGCAAGTCAAGGTCATCAATGCCTTTGATGGGAGTCTGAAGGTCATCCACCCATCCAGAGTTGATTTGCAAAGTGCCACGTATAATGTGATCAGAAATTATGAGTGAAACTTTTTTGTTCGCGGTGAAATATTCTTTGCAACAATCGTAGGTAGAGTCAACAGTGATATACATATGCATGTTGTTGATATCGTATAGTTCTTTATAGGTGTAAGGTTTGTTTCTTAGGCCAGTTGCCCCTTGTTGTAATACTAGTAATAGCCAAGGTGTTTATGCATGAATCAAGACTAAACACATTGAGATCACCTAGTTGTAGACGTGGGTAAAACCAAATCAAATGTGTATTTTAAAAACTCTGTAAACGGTTATAGTATTGGTCTATCAAGTTGTAATGAATATGCTTCATTAATTTGATCTTCCATGTAAGAGCGGGGGGGGGGGTTATAAGACAGTGACCTATGTTTGAAGCCAAACCATGTTTGTTGACAATATGCAGCTCAGTGCCGTCTTGTTCTATCTCCAGTTTTAAGTGGAGTTTTTTTGGTATATATTGTTACCTTGGGTGATAAGCATTATAAATAACACAGGTAAGTGTCAATAGCGCCCCTTAAATATTAGAAGTACATGCTGTTCTATGGCCAAGCATTTTGTGACCTGGAAAACAGTAAGATTCTATATCCACTGAAAAGCATTCTGCGCTATTCGACTTTGAAAGTCTAACGGCTTGTGCAGGTTTTCTATTAATTCATAAATGACGTTGATTTATTATTTCTTTTTTACGGTGATGAAGACAAGACAATTTACATATTTTTATCAAATCTGTGCAAGCAATTAAGCATCAAATAACGTAAAATGACACTGAGTGAAGATAGAACCTTATTCGCAGAGAAGTCAAAACATTCATGAGCTCATTTTGAGAAATAGAAGAACCAAAGATAGGAAATGATAACACTAGGCTGGCAGTGTACAATGATAGTTTTTTTGTCTTTGATCTTTTCTTATCAATATTTAATCAACTTCTTTTGGACATATATCTTTATATATAATCCGGAGCTGGTTTGTTCTTTGTGCATCAAAGGCTTTGTTACCAAGGCCAGTTTCATGTCAGAATTTTTCTATAAGTAAGAAGTGACGCGTTTAATTAAAAGAATATTTCATTGTTTCCTTGTCTTTGAGTAGAAATTTAATTCACCTAAGCCACGATTTGAAACAAGTTTTGTAATTAAATAATTTGGTTATTAGTACCATTCTCACGCTTAGCCATGTAATCTCAGGATCAAGCACTCACTCGATCTTATAATGGTACTCAATGTCTCCTGGGATACAACATGCTTGTATTTGTTTAAATTACCAGTAGTTTAACCCTGTATGTAATGAGAGTGAGTAAGCCACTTGTTTTGGTTTATTTTTTATTATTTTTGTCTGAATCAGGTGTGTTCAAGAATATTTTATTTAGAGGCAAAGTGATCGGATTGGATTTTAAACGCTTTTATGTTATCCTGTGCTGCTACTCAGTAGCTTTTATGTTTTAGAGCTTTTATATTTGTTGGGTTTATTTCTGTCTTTTCTTTTCTACGTGAGTTATCGTTTCAAGTTTCATTCGTCAGTTGGCGGGCACTGTTGGTAGGTCCTACTTCTTTCATTTTTCTTTCACTTCTATTTTATCTTACTGTTGCCTCCAAAGTCATGCTGAGATCACCACAATGGTAGATGGGGGTAAATTTCAATCAGTCAAGCCTTTGTCAGTCAGAAAAGAAAGTTAACAATTTGATAACAGTGTGTCCTTAGTATAAGACACTTTTACTATGTTTGCTTTGTGCAGAATGTTTGTCGAGAGAGGCTCTCAAATCTTTAGACTTTGTTAGTGAAGTAATCAGAGACTATTTCAGCTAAATCTTTGGGACGCTAATCGATGGAAGTTCTCGAGACTTTCCTTTGCCTAAACGAGAATGTGTTATGTGAAAGAATTCGCTAAAATCTTTAATGCCTTTGAAGTTATTTCTGTAATATTCGCTATTTGCGTTAGCTATTGTCTTCTTAATATTTATTGTTTACAAGCGATGTAGATCTCCTTTTGAACGTGCAGTTTAGTTTTCTTCCATTTTGCCTTGGCTTTTGACATGTCTGTTGTTGCAGCCCTCTCTTCATGCAGGGAAATTTCTCCTTCGGGGACTCGGTAGTCTAGAGACAAGGTGTTGACCTCTCAACCAAAAAGTTTGAGCCCCGCCAACGGTTGAAAAAATTTTCTCAATTTTATTTCTATTTAAATGTACACCCCTGGTCCAGGTGGGGACAGACACTCAGTCCCATTGGAGACAGGCAATAAAAGGAGGTCCGTGTGCAGATAACAACACTCTGTGCACGTTAAAGATCCCTTTTGACTGTTTACAGAGCAGTCCGAGCAAAATTAAAATTGCTATAAAAAACTCAGAGATCATCTTAAAGTTGTGGATGTGGGTAAATCAATCAATTCTCTCTCTCTCTCTCTCTCTCTCTCTCTCTCTCTCTCTCTCTCTCTCTCTCTCTCTCTCTCTCTCTCTCTCTCTCTCTCTCTCTCTCTCTCCTGTCTCTGTCTCTCTCTTCTCTCTCTCTCTCGCTGTTCTCTCTCTTTATCTCGCTGTTCTCCCATTATTATCTCTCTGTTTCCATCTTTATTTCTCTCTCTTTATCTTATAATTATTGTACCTCCTAAGCGTGTGTGAATATTTAAATTATATGTTGCATCTGCACTGTGTGGCACCGTTTCTATTTCATTCATCTGTGTGGATGTGGAGGCGGTTTTGGTCAATGGTGAACTTTTATAATTAGATTTTTTGCATTGTAAGTTGTGCGTGCATATGAATAATTGCCCTTCAGGGATGATTAAAAAATTTGTTGACTGAATTTGAAATGAATTTTTAAAATTACTATTCAGTGCACACATTGCTTACAAGAGCATCACTTACAAAAACTCATCGGATATAATATTTTTTTTAATTCACTGAACGGAATTGTTTCTTTTTGAATTCATGGGCTAAAAGAATGTAGCCTTGGTTATCAGAACGCCTGGCAGCAGCTGTTAAGTGATGTGTCAGCCTGAGAGGCTGAACGTGATTTTGTACAGTTGTTGTTTAACTTGTGAATCAAGTTCATGCTTTTATTTTGTATTTTGTCATTACATGATTACAATGTATCGCGATAAAATTTAAAAGCGGATTATTAAGAAGTGACTTGTACTCATCACGTTAAACCTTTTAGTTGACATCAGATATAAGAACACATATTATATATTATTGTAGATCTTTGTTTGCTTGTTGTGTTATTTTAAGTTATGAGCTCTGTACTATGATACTCACAATGACAAAAAGTGTACGGTTGAGATATATATATATGTGTACTATATACTGCGTGTTAAGTAAGAATTTGTGAAGCAATTTAAAAAGAACTGCTCAGGCAAAACTTCAAGGAGTTCTCTAATGCCCAAACGCAGCACAGATACCACTAGTGATGGACATAATATATGTGTATTACAAACAGACAATCAATCAAATCCCAAATATTTGTCAGAGCCTGAATTCATCCATGGATTTTCACAAAAGTAAGGAGAAGTAGAGACGTAGTCCGTCCTGATCCATGGAGTAGCAGCTGCAGAGCTGCAGATCAACAATGAAGAACTGTCTGCCTCAAACTGTGGCGTCGGTGGTTGAGCGGTTAAGCTGCCGAACTGGGGATCATGATGTCCCGAATCCTAGCAAAGTTAGGCCTGGCATTGTATTCCCTGGGAAAGACACTGAACATGCATCTTCTCCACTCTACCCATATGCAAATGGGTACAAGCATTAGCTTGGGAGTAAAAATCTGCATCAGACTAGCGCCCTGACCAGGAGTTGATTATTGTCACTTGTTTCACTTCACACTATTGAAACTGGGATAAGCTCCGGCTCTCTGGGCCGTAACAACAGCCTTGAAGGAACTACTTTACTGTCTCAAACTGCTCATACCCTTACCTATGGTGAGACTCACATTGTCTTCAGCTGAAATGTGTTTCATGTGTTTCAGCCACATACACTTTATCAGCTGAAATGTGTTTCAGCCATACTCTTGTTCAGCCGAGTACGACCTCGATCCAAATCCCAGCCCGGATTGGTGGAAGGGAAGTGCTTATATTTCCTGTCATTCATTTACATCCGTTTTTTCTTCACAGATGTTTCACCCACTTATTGACCCTGAGACTATCACATTGACATTTGAAAAGTTTAGACTAGATTGACCAATGCCTCATAATATGACACACGCATCTTGTTCCCAGCTATAGAACTCAATTGAATGCATTTTCCATTTTCTTTGATTTTCTTTTCTCCTAAATTCTAATTAAAACTGATTTATGTTGGTCAAATGAAAACAAATGTGATTTTTTAAATTTTTATTTTAAAGTTGATTTAAACAGGTTTTTTTTTATATCCTATCTTAATGAGTTGTAATTGGTTTTGTTGTAATAAATTTAACAGCATTTAGATTTTTTGTATGTGTTTACTTTCCTTTCTTTCAATTAGTTTTAAGTCACTGCTGTTGTGGGAGGTCGGCGAATGTTACTGATGGTATGTCTTACTTGTTTCCCTTCACTCTTTCACCTGTCTTTTATCCCTTGCTGTAATGTATGCTCTTCCATGAGATAACCGCATCTAGCTTTTTAAAGTTTCTTCTACGCCATTACGGCCCATAGAGCAGGATCGTATCCTAGTTTTCTATTTATAGTGTGAAGCAGAACAAGGGATAATATTAACCTCGTGGACAAGATGCTAGTCTGACAGAGGTTTTACTCCAAAGCTAATGCTTGTACCCATTTGCACCTGGGTCGATTAACCAAGGACATAGCCTTTCTTGGATTCGACCTCGGACCTCATGATCTCCAGTCTGAGAGCCTAAATACCGGTCACCGACGCCACTCAGTGGACGGTAAATTACAATTTACAATCAATCAATCAATCAATAATGTCATTTTATAAGGTTTATTTCTGCTAAGGGGTCCCTGGGAACTCGTAGCTTTCACACGCTTTTCGATGATGATGATGATAAGGTTTATTTCAAAGAGGGGTAATTTCATATTTATTGATTTCAGCGTGTGAACATAAGGTGTCGTGCGTTGTGCAGGTAATAATTCCTCTTGCAGATTGTCATTGTATTTGGCTACTACTAATACTACATGAAGGGTTGGATGGTTGGCAGGTGTTGTTGGTAAGTTCTGCTGCTACACTTTCATTCTTTGACATCTGTCACTATCTCACTGTTTCTTTTCTATTCAATCTTGAGATCACCACATGTGGAATTCGGAAATGGAGTATCATTAACATTAACTGTAATTTCTAGGTGAAATGTTCTCATGGCCAATGTTAAAATGACGGGTAAACCTATAAAACAAAAGGAAACAATGAAAATGTTTTGACTCTTTGCTGATGAACGATGCGGTCCAAAATTGTCTATGTCCTGTCTCGTTTTTTATCTATTTAGTATTGCAACAATAATAAGAAATCAAACAAAAGCAGATGGTATTAAAACTAATATTATATAGAAATAAATCAACTGAGATGAAGAAAGTTTGA
>JAXRKP010001039.1:172500-176595 GCA_037039925.1 Doris montereyensis
ATCTTTATCTTTATCTTTACCTTTATCTTTATCTTTATATTTATCTTTATCTTTATCTTTATCTCAAATTTTACAAAAAAAAAAAACTTGATTGTACTCCTATTATGATTCTTTAGAGGTATCACTGATTCCACTTACGTTCTCTTGTTCGATTCTCATTTCCTCAAGAATGGGTTCGATAAACTGCATCAGGTTCGATACTCTCCTCCAGGTACAACGATATTGCCGTTACGTGGTTGGTTCATCTTGAACTGTGTGGATCCCTGAGGATTCGATACACAAAACAATGAAGATCTAAATAAAGATCTAGATGAAGATCTAAATGAAGATCTAGAATAATCAATACGATAGCGACACCCTCTATACTAAATGGCGTTGTCAAATGTAATAACTGTGCAAGAATAAGACACAGCTAACTGCCGTAAAACCGAAGACTTTGTAAAGACATAGAATGGTTTAACGAAATTTACTGGACAGAAAGAAAAGCGAGTTTTTAATTTAATACGAGTTAGATACTCAAAAGATCAACTTTTTAAAAAAATTGATTTGATTTGATTTGATTTGATTTGATTTGATTTGATTTTTGATTTGATTTGATTTGATTTGATTTGATTTACCCACATCCACAACTAAGATGATATCGGGTTTTTTTGGGTATGATATGGATATTTGATGTTGCCAAAGGGATATTTAACGGGCATAGACTGTTGTGATGGGCTCACGGGACTTCCTTTTTGTCGTCCGTCTCCGATGGGACTAGGTGTCGATCCACCTACCTGGACCAGAGAGGTAGATTTTGCTCGACAAAAAATCGAGAAAATTAGTTTCAAACCGTTGGTGGCGGGGTTCGAACTCACTACCTTTTGGTTGAGAGGCTGACACCTTGCCTCTGGACTACCCATTCCCCCCACCCCCACCCCACCCCCACCACTCAAAAGACAGCGGCGTCGGTGGCCTAGTGGTTAGGTTCCCAAACTTGGGATCGTGAGGTTATGGGTTCCAATCCTAATAATGCTAAATCCGATGTTGTGTTCCGTTCTAGGTTTAAAAGGAGTGAAAAGAGCTTCACCTCCCAATATAGAAAACCATTAAAAAATATGTTATGGAGGTGAAAAAATAGGTTATGGATTCCAATGCTAGCAATGCTATGTCTGATGTTGTGTTCCTTGGAGATGAGGTTATGGGTTCCAATGCTAGCAATGCTATGTCAGATGTTGTCTTCTTGGAGGTGAGGTTATGGGTTCCAATCCTAGCAATGCTCTTGAGATGAACTAGGCCTCCTCTACTGTCCCCTTCTATCCTCCTTTGGGGTTTTTGTCTTTTCTATGTCATGATGAGACTGTGGAATTCTCCAGATGAGGTTATGGGTTCCAATCCTAGCAATGCATTATGTCAGATGTTGTCTTCCCTTGGAGGTGAGGTTATGGGTTCCAATCCTAGCAATGCTATGTCTGATGTTGTCTTCCTGGAGATGAGGTTATGGGTTCCAATCCTAGCAATGCATATTATGCATATTGTAGAGACCTGCATTCTTAATATGAGTTTATGTCTAGATGTTGTCTTCCCTGGAGATGAGGTTATGGGTTCCAATCCTAGCAATGCAATGTCAGATGTTGTCTTCCTGGAGAAATGTGATTACCACTGGAATATTTTAGTGTTCCAACCCCCTCCCCTCACTATACGCAGGTGTAACTGGGTACCAGCATTAGTTGGGAAACTAGATCTGCTACAGACTGGCGTTCTTTCCAGGATGTCATGTATTATCACGTGATCCTTCACGATATGAAGAACTAGAAACCGGGATGATATCCGATCAGTTTGAATGATGTTTTTATTTGCAAAATTATTTTGTTTTTACACAACAGACAATAATGATTGGGTAAACCCGAAAAATGCATAAAATACAGGAGGAATATGTTTTTAAAGGGATGAGATAAACAAAAACATAAATACATATTGTTATGGAGAGTTTAAAGACTTAAAAAAAAAAAAAAAAAAAAAAAGATTAATTACATTTTTCGGTCATTATTTAACTAAGCCGCTTTGTACTGCTTTAATTAACAGCATTTTATTCTTTCAATTAAGATCTCTCCAACTATCGATTAAAATTTTAAAAAGTCATTTAGCACGCACACAATGTTAGCTTAACTTGAATCCCGACAAGCTTCATTCAGATGCGATTCCGATTAAAATCAGAGACAGAAAAGAGCAGTTTTAAAAAAGCAGAGTCGGAAAGAAGAAAAAAGAGTCAGGAGACAGAGATGTGAAAACAAACGCATAAAATAACCCAGACGGAAACCAGAGACAGAAAAACAGAGACGGAAACCAGAGACAGAAAAATAGAGACGGAAACCAGAGACAGAAAAATAGAGACGGAAACTAGAGACAGAAAAACAGAGACGGAAACCAGAGACAAGAAAAACAGAGACGGAAAAACAGAGACGGCAAACTGAGACAAAAAAACAGGCAGAAAAACTGACAGACAAAAAGATGCAGAATAAAAAAAGACACAAATATACACAGAGACAGCAAAAAGAGACACAAAGACAGAGACAAAAATAGAGACAGCAAAAAGAGACACTAAGACAGAGACAAAAATAGAGACAGAAAAAGACACAGTAAGACAGAGACAAAAATAGAGACAGAAAAAGAGACAGTAAGACAGAGACAAAAATAGAGATAGAAAAAAGAGACAGTAAGACAGAGACAAAAATAGAGACAGCAAAAAGAGACAGTAAGACAGAGACAAAATAGAGACAGAAAAAAAAAACAGACACAGAAAAACTGAACCAGAAAAACAGACACAGAAATACAGAGATAGAAGAACAGAGACAGAAAGAAAATGTCAGGCACAGACAAGAAAAGCCGAAGAAACAGAGACGGAAAAACATGGCACTAAGTGACTACTGGAACATCGAACCAAACTGAATATTTATAATATATCGATATCGAACCCAACTGAATATCTATAATATATCGATATCGAACCCAACTGAATATTTATAATATATCGATATCGAACCCAACTGAATATTTATAATATATCGATATCGAACCCAACTGAATATTTATAATATATCGATATCGAACCCAACTGAATATTTATAATATATCGATGAAATCGTTAAAAATGGAAATATGAATTGATGATTTTACAACAAGAGGTCAATGCTATCCTGATTGATTGTGTCAAATCTTTATTTAGACATTCACATTCGCATTGAAACTACATCACTTTTTGTATATGTCTTCCATTCCGACTAATGCATTCTCTAAAACGTAGAATGAAATTGTCAATCACGTTCTTGCACTGCACTTTTAGGATGGCTCTCAAATACCTTGTGATGGTGTTTCTCAAATCACGACGTGATTCAAAATTGTTGCCGCACATCCTCTCCTTGAGGAAGTTTCACAGGTAACAGTAAAGGTGTTAAGTCGGGATTATGGAATGCCCATTGACGAATACTGCGGCGGCAGATAATTTTGCTTCCGTAGTGATGCGAGCTTTTTCATGAAGTGTTTTGTGGGGAGTTACTCAGTCTTGCTTTGATGACAGTGTTTGATGTCTTGCTTTGATGACAGTGTTTGCGGTATTTTTCTTTGATGACGGTATGGGGAGTGTTTGCTTTGATGACAGTGTTTGGGAGTTACTCAGTCTTGCTTTGATGACAGTGTTTGTGGTATGGGAGCGACTCAATCTTGCAGTGTTTGCGGTATGGGGAGTGACTCAATCTTGTTTTGATGACAGTGTTATCTGGTATGGGGAGTGACTCAATCCAGTGTTTCTTGATCTTGCTTTGATGAGAGTGTTTGCGGTATGGGGAGTGACCCAATCTTGTTTTCATGACAGTGTTTGTGGTATGGGGAGTGACCTTTCAATCTTGTTTTCATGACAGTGTTTGCGGTATGGGCAGTGACCCAATCTTGTTTTCATGACATCTTGTTTGCGGTATGGGGAGTGACTCAATCTTGCTTTCATGACAGTGTTTGCGGTATGGGGAGTGACTCAATCTTGCTCATTTTTCGATGTGGGATGACTCAATCTTGCTTTCATGAGAGTGTTTGCGGTATGGGGAATGACTCAATCTTGTTTTC
>JAXRKP010000104.1:5000-12500 GCA_037039925.1 Doris montereyensis
GTCTGTTTTCCTCTCACGTATGTCTGTCTGTCCTTTCACGTTTGTCTATCCTGTTTCCCCTCTCATGTCTGTATGTCTCTTCTCTCACGTTGATCTGTCTATCCTCTCATGCTTGTCTGTCTCCCATTTCAAATTTATCTGCCTTTTCCATCTCTCACATGTGTCTGTCTGTTTCCCCTTTCACGTCTGTCTGTTTGTCGCTCCTCTTACGTATGGCTGTCTTTCTTCTCGCGTTTCCCTCTCACATCTGTCTGTCTGTTTCCCCTTTCACGTCTGTATGTCTGTTTACCCTCTCATGTTTGTCTGTCTGTTTCGTCCTCACGTTTGTCTGCCTGTCTTTCTTCTCATGTTTGTCTGTCTTTTTCTCTATTCTCACGTCTGTCTGTTTATTTCCCCTCTTACGTCGGTCTGTTTGTCTGTTTGTTTCCCCTCTTACGTCTGTCTGTTTGTTTCCCCTCTTACGTCTGTCTGTTTATGTCCCCTCTTATGTCTGTCTGTTTGTTTCCCCTCTTACGTCTGTCTGTTTGTTTCCCCTCTTACGTCTATTTGTATCTCCTCTCACATTTGTTTGTCAGTTTCTGTTCTCACGTTTGTCTGTGTGTTTCCCATCTCACGTTTGTCTGTCTATGTTTGTATCTCTTCTCACGTGTGTCTGTGTTTCCCTCCCGTTTGTCTGTCTGTCATCCTCACGTCCGTCTGACTGTTTCCCCCTCTCACCTTTGTCCGTTT
This sequence comes from Doris montereyensis, assembly GCA_037039925.1. Taxonomy (NCBI): domain Eukaryota; kingdom Metazoa; phylum Mollusca; class Gastropoda; order Nudibranchia; family Dorididae; genus Doris; species Doris montereyensis. Next base: position 5,730 of record JAXRKP010000104.1, read on the forward strand.
CACCTCTCACATCTGTTTTCTCCTCTCACGTGTGTCTATCTGTTTCCCCTCTCACGTCTGTTTGTCTATTTCCCCTCTCACGTCTGTCTGTCTGTTTCCCCTCTCACGTCTGTTTCCCCTTTCACATGTGTATGTCTGTTTCCCCTCTCACGTCTGTTTGTCTGTTTCCCCTCTCACGTCTGTCTGTTTCGCCTCTCACGTCTGTTTCCTCTCTCACGTGTGTCTGTCTCTCCTCTCACGTCTGCCTGTCTAGCGCTCACCTCACGTCTGTCTGTCTGTTTCCTCTCACATATGTCTGTCTGTTTCTCCCTCTCACATATGTCTGTTTGTTTCCTCTCATATATGTCTGTTTGTTCCCCCCCTCACATCTGTTTGTCTGTTTCCCCCTCTCACAGCTGTTTGTCTGTTTCCCCCTCTCACATCTGTGTTTGTCTGTCCCCCTCTCAAATCTGTCTGTCTATTTTTCCTCTCACAACTGTCTGTCTATTTCCCCCTCTCACATCTGTTTGTTTGTTTCCCCCTCTCACATATGTGTCTGTCTTCCCCCTCACATCTGTTTGTCTGTTTCCTCTCACATCTGTCTGTCTGTTTCCCCTCTCACAGCTGTCTGTCTATTTCCCTCTCACATCTGTCTGTCTGTTTCCCTCTCACATCTGTTTGTCTGTTTCCCTCTCACTCTCACGTTTGTCTACCTGTTCTCCCTTTCACTACGCGTGTCTATCTCTCCTCTCACGTTTATACTCTTATCTCTCCTATCCCATGTCTTTTCTCTCCACTCTCATATTTGAAGGTCTGTGTCTGTCTATCTGTCTGTCTGTCTGTCTATCTGTCTGTCTGTCACTGCGACTTCCACGTTTGTACGGCTCTCCCTCTCCAGAATCCTTCTCGTGTCTCCCATGTGGTGGCTGGGGTTAGTGAGTGCTATTGGTGGGGCCTACTTTTTCCTTCCACTCTTTCCCTTATCTTTCATCTTGCTGTTTCTCTTGATTCACCTTGAGATTACCGCACATGGTAGACGGGGTGAATTTCAATTAAATAAACTCCCATATATCATCATATGTATCTGTCTCTCCTCTCCGATGTTTGTCTCTGTCTTTGACTTTCTATTCTATTTGTCTTTTTTCCCTCTATCATTCCCATGTTTGTCTCTGTCTTTAGCCTTCTATGTTTACCTGTTGTTCCTCTCTCATATTTGTCTGTCTCTTCTCTTCCATGTTTGTTTGCCTTTAACCTTCTATATGTGTCCGTATTTTATCTCCCATGTTTGTCTGTCTCTCCTCTCCCATGTTTGTTTTTGTATTTAACCTTCTAAGTTCTATATTTGTCGTATTTCATCTCCCATGTTTGTTTCTGTATTTAACCTTCTATATTTGTCCGTATTTCATCTCCATGTTTGTCTGTCTCTCATCTCCCGTGTTTGTTTCTGTCTTTAACCTTCTATATTTTTCCGTATTTCCTCTCCCATTTTTGTTTCTGTCTACCTTCTATATTTGTCTGTATTTCCTCTCCCATGTTTGTTCCTCTCTGCCTTCTATATTTGTCCATATTTCCCTTCCATGTTTGTCTGTCTCTCCTCTCCCATGCTTGTTTCTGTCTGCTTTCTATGTTTGTCCGTATTTCCTCTCCCATGTTTGTTTTTGTCTGCCTTCTATATTTGTCTGTATTTCCTCTCCCATGTTTGTTTCTGTCTGCCTTCTATATTTGTCCGTATTTCCTTTCCCATGCTTGTTTCTGTCTGCCTTCTATATTTGTCTGTATTTCCTCTCCCATGTTTGTTTCTGTCTTTTGACCTTCTCTATTTTTGCTGTATTTCCTCTCCCATGTATGTTTCTGTCTGCCTTCTATATTTGTCTGTATTTCCTCTCCCATGTTTGTTTCTGTTTGACCTTCTCTATTTTGTTTATTTCCTCTCCCATGTATGTTTCTGTCTGCCTCTCCGATGTTTGTCCTGTATTTCCTCTCCATGTGTGTGTCTGTGTCTCCTCTCGCATGTTTGTTTCTTCAACCTTCTATATTTGTCTCTATTGCCTCTCCCATGTTTGTCTGTCTCTCCTCTTCCATGTTTGTCTGTCTTTAACCTTCTATATTTGTCTGTATTTCCTCTCCCATGTTTGTCCATGTCTCCTCACCCATGTTTGTCTGTCTTTAAGTTTAACCTTCTATATTTGTCTGTATTTCCTCGTTCATGTTTGTCTGTCACTCCTCTCCCCTGTTTGTCTGTCTCTCCCCCTCCCCTGTTTGTTTATCTCTCCCTCTCCCCTGTTTGTCTGTCTCTCCTCTCCCCTGTTTATGTCTCTCCTCTCCCTTTTTTGTCTGTCTCTCCTCTCCCCTGTTTGTCTGTCTCTCCTCTCCCATGCTTGTCTGTCTCTCCTGTTTGTCTGTCTCTCCTCTCCCCTGTTTGTCTATCTCTCCCTTCCCATGTTTGTCTGTCTCTCCTCTCCCCTGTTTGCTAGTCCCTCCTCTCCCATTCTAACTGTTTCCAAAGTGTAATGAAGACAAGATTCATTTCTTCATCATCATAATTGCCTTTTCATCCTATACCAAGGTAAAGGTCACAATCAACAGACTTTTCAGTTCACTTGTTCCTGTCTTGGGCATTTCTTGTTAAATCCTTTTTACAAAAGACCTTAACGTCTGCAAATCGTCCTCTACTAATCTAGCCTTTTTCAGGTTATATACCCTGTGGATTCCACTAAAGGGTATGTCTTGTAGTACGGTAGTAGTACATTTGGATTTAATTTGATTTAATTAAATTTGATTTACCCACATCCACAACTAAGGTGATCTCGGGGTTTTTGGTAGGATTTTCAATTTTGCCCAGACTGCCCTGTAAACAGCCAAGGGATCTTTAACGTGCACAGTGTTGTGGATCTGCACACGGGACCTCTTTTTTATCGTCCGTTTCCGATGGGACTAGGTGTCGATCCACCCACCTGGACCAGAAAATCGAGAAAATTTTCAACCGTCGGCGGGACTCGAACCCACTACCTTTTGGTCGAGAGGCCGGCACTTTGCCTCTGGACTACCGAGTCCCCTAACTATTAGTAATTAGTAGTATATAATAAGACTAAAGTCAGCAAGGTCATGTCAATGAACAGCCACACAGTCAATAAACCTTAAATATCACGTCTGCCAAAGGGCATATTTGTTTTGCTTTCATTGAATGTACATCATCCATCATGCCCGATGATCTCAGAAGAGGAAAACAGCAAAACGAAAGACGTGTGAAAAAAAGAAGAAAGGAATAAAGTGTAACCTACCACCACCAGTACCAGTAGTAGTACCACCTCCAGTACAAGTAGTAGTACCACCACCACAAGTAGTAGTACTACCACCACCAGTACAAGCAGTAATACCACCACCAGTACAAGTAGTAATACCACCACCAGTACAAGTAGTAATACCACCACCAGTACAAGTAGTAATACCACCACCAGTACAAGTAGTAACACCACCACCAGTACAAGTAGTAGTACCACCACCAGTACAAGTAGTAGTACCACCACCAGTACAAGTAGTAGTACCACCACCAGTACAAGTAGTAGTACCACCTCCAGTACAAGTAGTAGTACCACCACCAGTACAAGTAGTAGTACCACCACCAGTACACGTAGTAGTACCACCACCAGTACAAGTAGTAGTACCACCACCACCAGTACAAGTAGTAGTACCACCACCAGTACAAGTAGTAGTACCACCTCCAGTACAAGTAGTAGTACCACCATCAGTACAAAGTAGTACCACCTCCAGTACAAGTAGTAGTACCACCACCAGTACCAGTAGTAGTACCACCACCAGTACCAGTAGGACTACCACCACCAGTACAAGTAGTACTACCACCACCAGTACAAGTAGTAGTACCACCACCAGTACAAGTAGTAGTACCACCACCAGTACAAGTAATAGTACCACCACCAGTACAAGTAGTAGTACCACCACCAGTACAAGTAATAGTACCACCTCCAGTACAAGTAGTAATACCACCACCAGTACAAGTAGTAGTACCACCACCAGTACCAGTAGTACTACCACAACCAGTACAAGTAGTAGTAGTACCACTAGTACAAGTAGTAGTACCACCACCAGTACCTGTAGTAGTACAACCACTAGTACCAGCAGTAGTACCACAAACAGTACCAGTAGTAGTACCACCACCAGTAGTAGTACCACCATCAGTACAAGTAGTAGTACCACCACCAGTACCAGCAGTAGTACCACCACCAGTACCAGTGCCACCACCAGTACCAGTAGTATTACCACCACCAGTACCAGCAGTAGTACCACCACCACTACCAGTGCCACCACCAGTACCAGTAATACTACCACCACCAGTACCAGTACCACCTCCAGTACCAGTAGTACTATCACCACCAGTACCAGCAGTAGTACCACCACCAGTACCACAACCAGTACCAGCAGTAGTACCACAACCAGTACCAGTAGTACCACCACCAGTACCAGTAGTAGTACAACCACTAGTACCAGCAGTAGTACCACAAACAGTACCAGTAGTAGTACCACCACCAGTAGTAGTACCACTACTAGTACCAGTGCCACCGCCAGTAGTGATACCACCATGGGTACCAGCAGTAGTACCACGACCAATACCCGCAGTAGCACCACCACCAGTACCAGTAGTAGTACCATTAACAATATTAGTACCACCACCAGTACCAGTACCAGTAGTACCACCACCAGTACCAGTAGTAGTACAACCACCAGTACTACCACAAATAGTACCAGTAGTAGTACCACCACCAGTAGTAGTGTCACCACCAGTACCAGTAGTGTCACCACCAGTACTAGTACCACTACAAGTACCGGTAGTGGCCCCTACCAGCCACCCACAACCAACATGATACTACATCTACACATCATGTAGTAGCAATGTGCCAACAGCCTGTTCAAACAAGTGGCATCGGTGGCCGAGCGAGCAGGCTGCTGGACTGAGGATCATTAAGCCCCAGGTTCTACTAACCATGTTGTGTTCCTTGGGAAAAACACTAAACAGATAATCCGCCACTTGACCCAGGTGCAAAATGGGTACAGGCACTAGCTTGAGAGTAAGATTTGCTGTCAAGTAGGTGATTATTATCACATGTTCTGCTTCATGCTATCGAAACCAGGATACCCTCTGACTATACGGGCTGTAATGGCCTTGAAGGAACTTTACTTTTACTATTACATTCAAAACAAACATACACAGGCTTCAAAGAACCAAATTTTCTTTCTTTCTTTCATATTGTTGTTAAGAGAGGAAGCGCTGCTCAAAATTCAAATTGATCGCATTGTTTTTTATTTTGTTTGATTAGAACTATGCAATAAAATAGTAAAGAGACAAATAATAATAGAAGAAGAAATCAAGTTCAGGTAGCAAATACCTTGACAAATATGAGAATCTTGTTATAGGTAAAACTCACATCTAGTTTCCAGAAATAAACTAGCTACTACTCAAACTGATGAAAGAAAAGAAAGTAACTCAATCAAAGATATATTTAAACTCACTTCAGTTTAAACATAATGTAGTTATGTCATCTTTACAAAAGATCAAACAAAACAAACAAAAAGAGAAAAGAAAGACTGAATAATACTAATACTCTTAATGAAGAGGGATAACGGAGCTGTGTGTTGTTGAGTCATCTCTACTCTACAACTACAAAAAAACACAAAATAAAAACCTCAGTTAAATAAAATAAGACATTTTGTCGTACATCATTCCATTAAAATAAATTAAATAAAAAGTATTACGTGTATTATTAGTATTATCATTACATCACTCATGTGTGTGAACAATTACAATACATTGTCATTCAATTGCACCTTAAAACAAGTCTACCTAAATACATGTACATATTTTGTAAGCATCCTTCTGGAATATCATCCCTCCATACACCTGAAAGCTGTGTATTCATGATGATGACAGAAACTCAGTAATAAAATTACCTCGATAACGATTTTAACTTGAAAAAAAGGAAAAAAACCACAGTGAAGTGAAGAAAGAATAACAAACAATAAAGGAAGTAAACTCCACTGGGAGATTTATCTTGAGTCTCTAACCATTTTATTGTTTCATACTCTTGACAATAGATACAAATTTCTTACATGCAAAGGTCCTTTCCTACTTATGTACAGTCCAACATGCATTCATCGAACTTACCGGCCCATGGATAGAGTTCTGAGGAATCCGTGATTCAGGGAACACGTGAACAAATTGGTAATGCATGATGTAAAACGTTTGATGCGATGAAATGACAATGAAGCTCCATGTGGGTCAGTAATAGTACAACTACTACAAACACAATAACACATGTGTAATAATGCATAACTGCCAACCTTTTCAAATTGAAAAACAGGTTAACTGTCCAAACTAATTCAAACTTGCACGACGACCCATAATACTCTAGAAAACATTGATCATGTAACTTAAATTAAGCTCTTTTACTGGTAAATAGCAAAAATTCCATCCACTGCTGGACTTTCTGTGTGAACTCAGAAAAGTGGCTCTGGACTTTCATCCCAATCTCTCTGAATCTCTGCCGTTAACTTAAGGTTTCTTAAAAAAAACCAACCAGTCAACCTCATATGCGCACTTTATATCGTAAATACAGACTTACTGACTCTCAGCCAAAAATATGCACTTAATACATTCTTTACGCACTGGTTGGCAGCTATGACAATGTGTAACTGGCCACGCAGGCACATCCCAGCACGGGCTATTTTTAGTAGTTGCCGGCATGCTGGCCTTTTAGACTAGTGAATAGGAAAAAAATT
>JAXRKP010000104.1:17500-35000 GCA_037039925.1 Doris montereyensis
AAATCGGGACGATTTTACAATCCACTGAGACTTCCCGATTAGAGAGGTTCCACTGCATATTTATATAGACTTTAAGAAGTCTAAAATTACTCAGTATCCAGTAAGGTTGAAAATATCAACATTCATAGACAGCATTGAATGTTAATATGCTGCCAAACTTTAGAATTATGAATGAACTCAGGATCATTGGAACTCATCCCATAAAAGCTTATTTTTTGTTGCTAATTCCATTTCCTTGTAGAGGGTAAATGTCTGTCTGTAACATTTAATTTAATTTCCTTTTTATTGAAAAAAACAATAATTGAGCGGAATGACAGTGAAAAAAACATGAACATTGCCTTTTATGCATGAGAGGCCTACTCCTGCTCTAGCTCTATCTTTGACATCTACTCCTGAGAAGATTAAAGTATGATTTGGTCCTAATTTTCTATTCCTTGTCCTTTTTTCTTTGTTTTTGTAAAAGCCAAAATGTCTACTTTGAATTTTTCCATTTCTTCAGCTAATTCTAACTCTTTTCCATTAATTGCCCTAACATTCCATGTTCCAAAAATCAGTCTGTGTTCTTTTCAAAAGTCGTCTTCGAGAGTTCAAGCCAGGTATATCATTGTATATATTTCTTTGAATCAGTTTGGTTTTGGATAAGCAGGGGATTGGCCCACTGTACCCTAGGTAGATGGTAGGGCTGCCACCTTGAGCCCCCCTACCGGGCCTTGTTATTTTCTGTGAGGGTCAACTCCTTAGCCTTTGGTTGCTCACAACCAGCCCGCAGGGCAGCAGGTTGTTATTTTCTGTCAGGGTGAACTCCCTTAGCCTTTGGTCAACCAAGACCCGCCTGCAAGGCAGCAGGAGACTCATGGAGGGCAGGGCCGGTTCATCCCATTACAGGTGCTTACCTGTCCACTCCCGGGTTTCACATAAAAGTAATAAATAAATCGACTTTACCTCTTGGCCCATCTTTTTTGTCTGTCCGTATCGGATACGCAATCGCCTTGACTGGTAGTCCAAGCAGTTTGAACACGACACCAATTCTCTGAAGGCACCTGAGCCGGAAACCATGCTTCCAAGTCAAGTTTTTTGGCAGCAGCATTATTAAGCTCTCCTAATAAGAAAGGTCAAATATAACAGCACGGTAATATATTGCGACATCATTTTGCCTCACAGTTAAAGAAATCATTCTGAATCATAATTTTCTCTCCTTCCCCAATGTATGAAAATATCTAACTCGAGATTGTGTTACATGCTCCTGATATCATGTAACATACACATTACATGAATCAGTCTTAAACGGGATTAAAAATAAAAGAGTACTACTCAGGGTATTTCAGTTTCTCTTTAAATCAGAGCATTTAGTTCAACTCCCATGCATGACCATGAAAGTCATTAATTATAGTTCAAAAGCTTAAACAGGTGTCCAGCAAAAAGTCAACTGAAAATTTCCTACCTCAACAGAAAAAATCCTACCTAGGCAATGAAATACTCTCGACACTAGAAACTGAGAACAGCCTGAATATTTCCAATTTCAATGCATTTTTATAAATTGTCAATTCAAATCATAAATGAATGGCTTTCTAGTGCATCTCAATGAAATGAAAAGTGATCATACATTTCTTTAATGTTTCACTTTGGAGTAATAATATTTCAGCATTTTTCTACAGGGTCCCCTCCTCACACATTTCTGAAAAAAATAATTCTGATAGCTGACAGATCTAGACTTCTACACCTATCATTTCACAAAACAGTGCAAAAAATGAATTTTTCAAATTTTTTTTTTTCTTTTGAAAAATAAGTCAAACATAAGACTAATAAGAGTGACAATAGCATAACCTAAACACACGCATAAATAGTTACTCAGTCTACTGAGAAGAAAATGAGGTTTGGAAGGCTTTTTCTATAACTTGAACTCTGCTCTTTCTTTCTCAGAATTAAAAATTTAAAACTAGATCTAGATCCCCCTCCCCTAGTAAAAAATCTCCATTATATTGGCAACCGCCCCACCCACTCTTTCTTTCTTCTTCAATAAAACCAGAATCTAGATCTAGATCTAAATCTAGTATGGTACATGATTGCCTTCTTCCTGGTTCTACCCTTTCTCACCCATGTCTACACTGTAGTGGAAGACACATTCGTTATTTCTCTTTCTCTTCCAATACCATACCGTATGTCAGACTCAGTCGCCTCTTGTTTTGCCATCATATGTTTTCACATTGACTTTCTTCACCCTACCCCCTCACCCACCTCTATTTTGCTACCAGGCTATGCATGCATGATATTCCTTCCATCATTCAACCTCCTCTATTCTTACTAAACACTTGCATTTGCCTTTAAGTCATCAGTTAACTCCAGACTCTCCATATTTACTCTCTCTCTCTAATACTAACACACACATACGCGATTAGTCGCATTGAACACACACAAACATTCTCTATCTAGCCTTCTCACACAAACACATGCGCGATCAGACTTAAAAGATGCACATTGCCCTCTGTCCCTCTCCCTTTGATATGAACCATACAACGTGCATAATTGACTTTTTTAACATACACGGCCTTCTTAATCTCTCCAAAGTACAAGTTAAATTGAAAAGAGGAGGCTAGGCCATAGATACGCAGTTCATGGTATTGGTATAGGCACTAAAACTAAAGAAAATATTGAAAACTTTGTGTCGAAATCTGATACTAATTCCCCGGGCAAACTTTATAATTTTAAAGAAGGTATCGGAATCGTTTAGTTTCAAAAATTTCCTTGATGCATGGGAACTATGTTTTTACTACCTGAGCCCCATTTCCTACATGTTTTCCTACCCTAGACATCAATTTCCATCCAGAGTATGAAAATCCAACATATTTCCGACTCTCCGACCCTGCTGGACACCCCGTTAAACATGCAGTAGCAAGGAATCCCTGTTCATTCCTGGTAGCTTCCTCCTCATCACAATTTGATAACATTTATGGCTCAAGCACAACGCATAAATGTACGTGTGCTAGGAGCGTAAACTAACAAATTATACGCTCCAATTTCACTCTCTCTCTATGCCAGTTTTTCATTTTCCTTTATGTCTAATCATCTGTGGTAAATTGAAAATTTACATGCATATGTTTCAATTTTTTTTTAAAGTCTATCATACAAAATCGAAGTTGAAAATTCTTTGAACAAATTTTGATATTTTAAAAGCTACATTCTAGAGTCCAGAAAACGTGTTGTTTAATTCACTTTTGTAAACTTAACGATGAGATAAATATGATGCGTTTGTTCAAGTCTCTGATATACAAACAATCATTTCAAATTTTATCATAGACAACATTCTCCTTCATTATGGATCATTCCTAAGGGTTCCATGCGACTTGTGTAAATGAGCTCTGTCAGACTTGTGTTGAGAGAAATATGTAATCTTTTTTTTTTTTTTTTTGACATAATTCAATCAGGTGTTTTCTGTAGGTAATTAATTACATGTGAAGGTGTACTTATAAGTATTCCACATTGTCGTTTAAATAAAAATTTTGACTGTCCTGAAGAAAAAGTTTCAGCTTTACCATTAAGGCGGGAGCGTTACCAATTTTTCTATCCAAACTTCAAAATTCAGCTGTCCTCCCACTCTTTAAAACTAGTTGAAAAGTTAACAATCTATTAAAGTGTGGTAACAAACCTGACACAATGTTAACAACCCGGTAGGGAATTCCTAGAGATTTGTTGAATTCCTCAGCATTGTTGATCATTTCATCAAACAGCTCCCATGACTTGTTGTCTTCGGGCGAAGCGAGGCAAAATTGCTCCACCTGGAGATAAACAGCCAAAAGCAAAGACAGGTTCAAATTCATCCTGCATATTTTACTCACCAAAGAGACAATCAATTTCCCAGGTGTCAACACCTGATGTGAAGTGTCACTAAGGCATTATATGGGGCCATTTTTCATTGAAAGTAATGTTACTGGTCAAGCATACCTAGACATACTTCAAACATCAATTTTATCTGCTATACATGAACTTTATGGAAATGATGGATATTTCTTTCAAGAAGATAGTGTACCACCAAACCACCACTAAGCTTATCTGAATGAGAAATTGCAGTTTTTCCTCTCCTGAAGTGTGTGTATACATCTTTTTATATACCTTTTTGGCGAACACGTGTATCGCAAAGACAGCCGCTGTTTATTTAAGATCGTCAATATTATTGTATTAAATTTACAAAAGCTTAAAACAACAAACTTTTTTCAGCACCAATATAACTACAGGGATGTAAATGGCATCTGGAGAAATTCTCTGAAAATAAACGCCGGGGTCCAGGGGCTTAAATATGGCCTCTCCTGGGCTTAATTTAGTTAAATTACTAGAGATAAAGAAACTTTAAAATGAAGAAACAGAACTAGAACAAACAGAAGACAAAAAATAAAAATAAATGAGTGGTACCCTAGATCTATTGTGATCTTGCTCAATGTTTGAGCAGCACCATAAGGTAAAGAGGACAGTAGAGCTGAACTAGAACTAGATCTAGGCAGTGATGGACTACTGATATCTGCAGTACCCGAAATCTTACTGCATGCTGCCTGCATTGCAGCTAGAAGATTAAGATTAGATCGAAAAATATGACAGTTTCGATTGTGAGCTTTAGATCGGCTAGCATGGTCATTTAAACAACGCACCCCACCACTGCCGAGATTTTATCTCGCACTTACAGTAACACTAACAGCACCAAGCAAATCCATCTTTGTCTACCTTTCGGAAATAATCTGAAAAAAATCGCCGTTGTCATCTTTCAACAATAACTAATCCCATCGAAATGTGTTCTTACACTCTAGATCTATCGCATCAACTGTTGTATATCGCTCCACAGAGTTAGGAGACCTTCGTGAACACGACGCCATGTTGTGTTTACTAATTTTAATACTTACCAATGAGAGTTACTTCCTTATACCTACCGTCTATTTCGCCGCTTCGGCTATTTACATGGGCCAGAGAATTATTCTCTGAATCCTCGGAGAATCATCGGACTAATGATAGTGAAGGAAACTCGGCCGTCAGAGGATTGTTCTCTGAAAATTCGTCTTACAAATAGCGAACGGATATCGTGACAATAGTATTAATGTAATTGTGAAAATAACTTCCTTTTGTTCATAGTTTTTCGGTTTTGAATTCTTACAGTCGAAAAAATATAATAGATCTATCAGTGAATTAAAAAATAATAATCTGAAATAACAAAAATTAAATAGAATTAGATCTAGAATCTAGATCTATTTCTAGACTAGAAATAGAGAATTTACCCCCAAATTTCAACACAATCAAATAATCTGAAATCAGAGAAAATCTGAAAGATTTACATCCCTGTAACTAATGGGTCATAATGATTAAAAGATTTGCAGGTATAAAATTCTTAATGTTTAAAAAGTCAACAAACGAAACGGAATCACAACACTGATAAACAATCATAACAGAAGAGAAAGGCATTTCTTGAGTCAACCGTCAGGAAAAATGAGACAAATTCAAAACCTTTTCAAACTGATGCACTCGGAATATTCCTCGTGTGTCCCTCCCGTGTGATCCAGCCTCTTGTCTAAAGCATGTTGAGTAGCCGAGATAGCGTATAGGTAAACTTTCGGTTGGCAGCCATTCATCTCTGTGGTAGGCAGCAATCGGTTGTTCTGATGTGGCAATGAGGTATTTTTCATCTTGGTCACCTTCATCCTTTTTGTCTGAGGCCTTCCCTACCACCTGAGGAAAAGATGGCAAAAGGAAAATGTTTGAAAAGTATTATAAAATTACTTGTATCTTTACATATGGTAAAGACTGGATTTGTTTGTTTGATTCATTTAAATTTACCCCATCCACCATACGTAGTGATCTAAGGATGAACTAAGAGGAACCAGCAAGATGAAAAATAAGTGAAAGAAGCGGAACCTAACAGCAAGACGAGGGATAGAAGTAAAGAGAGTGAAAGGGAAAGAAGTAGGACCTACCAAAAAATGCCTGCTGATTGCCCACAATAACGACTAGAAGAAGTGGAATGTGCTTGTTGTCCTTTACAATCATAAGCTAATTTTTTTTTAAACAACAGATTAAAAAATTTTCGGCCCAGCTGTTCCATGGTTCAATGTAATTCATTGAGACACTGAAAAGGTATCGTTTGATTTTGAATACAGCATCAACTGAGTCTTGCTGTACATAATCTACAACAATCATGACAAAGTTGTTACATAAATGCATTCATCTATACCTGTAAGGAGGTGAAGTGGATGAATAGGATACAAGAGAAGAAAGTACTACTACATGCAACATGTCATCAAGCATGGAAGTCAAAACAGGTGCCACATGTCTTGAAAAAGGGAATCACTGCTTAGCGTACCAAGAAAAATGTGTGCCAGGTTATTAGAAATGAGACTGAGGAAAAAAGCAGAAGCAGAGGATCAGATTGAAGAGTGGATTCAGACCAGGAAAGAAGAATTGACTCACAGCTCTGTTTTATTGACTTAAAAAAGGCATTTGACACTGTGAGGCCGTTTGAACTATGGTATTCTTAACAGAACATACCGTAGAACAAAATTTGATAGAAGCTATTAAAAGCTTTAACAATAAACAACATGTGCAGTGAGAGTAGCTGGAAACTTATCTGAAAAATTTGATATTGATAAAGACGTAGGTTAGACAGGGCTGTATTCTAAGACCTCGTTTGTTCATCACATTTATAGATTCAGTCGCAAAGGCATCTTCAAAAATGAATATAGGTATGTGGAAACTTTAAGCAGTAACTGTATATCAATGTTTTCATTTACTGATGACGTAGCTCTATTTCAAAAAGAAGAAATGGACCTTCAGTATAATATCAACATGCTGAATAATGAAGTAAAACGAGAGGAATGAACGCAAATGCAAAGAAAACAATGCTATTTAATAAGGAAACTAAAACAAACAATATTTAACTGGGCAGAGTACTACAATTACCTAGGAGTAATGATTTACTCAGAGGAAAACTAAGAGAAGAAATCAGCCAGAGAATCCGGAAGACTGATAATATATAAACATCCAGGAAAGGCATATTTAGGCAAACAAGAATTGTCAACAAAAACCATAATGGCAGTATACAACACAGATTATTGTCTAACTCTCCTCTATAACAGTGTAGCCTGGACCTTAGACAGTAAGGAATACGGTAGAGTACAGGCAGCTGAAATGAAATATCTAAGAAGAGCAGAAGGCAAAAATTAAAAGAGACAAAATCAGAAACACAACAATAAGAGTTCAAACCAAAGCAGATGGCATAAAAACTAAGATAGACATAAATCATCTCCGATGGTTCGGATTTGTAAACAGAATGAATGATAAACCAGTATACATGCTAAAACCCAAGGTAAAAAACCAAAAGGCAGACTCGGAGAAAGTGGGAAGAAGATATCAAAGATATACTAAAGCAATGAAATTCAACCATCACAGAAGGAAATAGAAAACGTCAGGACAGGGTAGCCAGGAGAATGAGCATTTCAAACATCTAAACCCATACACTGGAAGGTAGAATGGGAACTGGTAAAGAAAGAAAGAAAGAAGAAAGTACGAGCAGCCAATTATTTTCCTTCATTTCTGGATTATTCCTTCCTTCTTTATCCTCCTTCCATCTATACCATCCCCTTCCTTCTATATCCTCCTCTTCTTCCTTTATAAAGATATATCTTATCTTCTATAATCTTGTCTTACCATTCCCTTCCTTCTTTATCCACCCCTTTGGTTTTTTCCATTCCCCTTCCTTCTTTATAAGCCTCTTCCTTATTTATAAGTCTTGTCTTTCTTGATTAGTTCCTTCTTTCTTTACCATTCCTTCCTTCTTTATCTTACCCATCCATCTATATAATTCCCTTCTTTCTATACCATTTCCTTCCTTCTTTACCATTCCCTTCTTTTTTACCATTCCCTTTCTTCTTTACAATTCCCTTCCCTCCGTAACCTTCCCTTCCTTCTTTATCATCACCATTTCACCTTTTATTTTAGTGGAAGATTTTTCTTACTTCAGCTTACACCGCCTGGTACTCTCTTTTTCTCTATCTCTATGAACTTTATGTTTCTTTTATATAGTATTCTATCCTATCTTCCTCCATCTTCTTTCTACTTAGTCTACCCGTGGGTCTATTTTTCTTTGTAAGTTTTTGCATGATAATCAACTTGAGATGCACCCCTACCACACCATGATAAAATCAATAAATAATCATGAGAGCGTTGAGACCAAGTACCTTGTATAGCTCTTCATCGAACTGTGACAGCTGTGCTACTTCTTGCATGACCTCCTTCCTCATGAAGAACGGTGTGTAGAGAGGCACGTAGCCCTTGCTGTGCAGCATGTTCATGGAATGGTTGATAAGGGCTTGCTCCAGGTACACCAACGGGCCCTATTTCAATCAAGGCGAAAAGAAGAAAAAATGGAAAAAAATCCATAATGGTGTGAAATATTCCTGCCTGAAGATACAAAGATAAAAATGGATTTATAGCCAGTATCCCTCCACATGTACAGGCTTACCAACAGTACATAATTTATCCCCCGACAGGCCATTTCATTCAAAGTCCTCGATTCCTTGGGGAGCATACAGTACAGCAGCCTATAGGACACTTTGTCGTAACACCCTAACAAGATCTTCCTCTACCTGTAGCTGGGTACTCATTCACACCTGAGTCGAGTGGGGAAAGCAGAGTGAAACACCTTTCCTAAGAGTACAATGCTGTGAAAAAACATTCTGGGCCAGCCAGGTGGTTTGAACCAGTGTCGTCATAATTACCAGCTCACAACACTATGGTTTTGCAATAACGCCTCCGTTAGAAAAACACTTTAGTCAAGGGCACTTTAGCACACCATATGTTATGGACTATCTTCAAAACACTTGTTTAGTCAAGGGCACTTTAGCACACCATATGTTATGGACTATCTTCTATATGCACTATACTGAGGTGGTCTGGTCCCATTGCTATAGTACATTAATCAAATAAAGAAGCATATGTCTTAAAGTTCCAAAAAATACTGTAAGCCGTGAGTTTATCAAATGTGACTTTTGTTGAGTATGCACGAAAGAAAAAGGGATCCTTGAATAATATGTTTTTACTGCAAATGGATAGTATGCATGAACACACTATTTTAAGAATTTGTAATAACAATCTTTGATAGAACTTAAAGCTTAATTCAGGAGCGCCTAAATAAGAATCTAAATTAGAACTATAATCCAGTACAAGAAACCAGAACAACAAATTCAGGATATGCAACACGGGCAGCCCACACTATTTTTGCCTCTTAGCCCTCACACAGACAGAAAAAGATCCACTGAACTCACGATAGAACATTGAACAAGATAGGTGTTTTCATCAATGACTGACATGCTCTTATCATGACTACATTAAAGCAAACTGTAAATGAACAAATCTCCTCATTTTGGTATTCTGTGAAATAGGTGAATCCTACGAACATACAATTCAGAGCAGGAAAACTAAATCAATAATGAGTACAGCTTAAGATCAAACCAGGTACATACTTTCAGGTAATATCCCCGTCCTCCAGAAGTGACCGCACCTCTTTCATTGTCTGCACCATCAATCATCACAACCAGGTCGACATGAGAATACTTCTTCTTAGTTTCCGAGTCTCCAAACGTTCTCACAATACCATTTTCCTCCTTGAAGTCAAAGAAAAATCAACCTGTTAATTAATGAGAACGACTTTTTCTTTTTTCTTAAAAACATAAAATGTTCCCATATACTTCAACAACATGTATGCATGTCAGTTTTTGTAAAGACTAATAAAAAATATGAAGGATAAGAAAATGTGAAAAATGTAAGGAATTTAAGGGTTGGCAAAACTCAGCCAACACAGCGAGGACAAGTAAGAGTGACCCCTTCCTTGTTATGTTTCCCCGACCCCCTTCCTTGTTGTGTTTCCCCACTTACCACCAGGGACCACATTCACTTATTATATTAATTGAACATGGGGCCTGTGTTTAGTTATCTATTCTACAGTGACCCTTCATTCATTGAAAAGCTTTTAACTGCCAGCCTCTAATTACTGAGAGGGAGCAAAATACTTATGATTCTAGTCATAAGGCCTCATAACAATATAAAAATGAAAACTCAGGATAATAAATTGAAATCTAAGAAACTTAACCCCCCTCCCAAAAAACAACAACAAAAAAACAGAAAAAAGATTCTCTCTATGAAGATAATAAAGTCACCTCAAAGAAAAAAAATAGTGCCGTCCGTGTGGGCTTTGAAAGTGTCGTGCTTGGCATTTCAATTTCTTTAGAGAACGGAATATAGACTATCATTAAGCTTACGCATAATCCAACAGGAGTCACCCATGTTGTCCATGGAAGCAAACAGAGTAAATTTTCTTGCCCAAGGAAAATAACTAAGTGCAATGCCTTTTAATCATTAGGCCATCTCGTCCTTTAATGTTTCATAAAATTTCAAAATGGCAACATTTACATAAAAAAAAGTTACGTCTACAAAGGAAATGAAACCAGGAAAAAAAGAAAAGAAAAAAAAGAGCACATTGACAGAGTCAGCATGTGTAAGTACAATCTGGCATGATGACCCTCACCTCATCATTGCTAACAATGCAAGACTCGTGGATCATATTGCCAATCTCTTTAAGGGCGTCATTTCTCAGTTGTTCCTCTTGTTGAAGATTGGCATCATTTTCCTTCATCAACTTGTCAATTTCAACACGAACAGACTTGATCTGGGTCACTGTCAGCGACTAGAGAAAGAATTTTCTTTTTAAATTCATGAAAGAACACTAAAACAAATATTAACCATTCCCATATTGACACAAACTTTGGCGATAATGTGACATTATGCGTTATGTCCAGTCCTGTTATGTCTAGCAAAAAGTGAACTTGAAATGTCCTCCCCCAATGGAAATAAAGACATCAACTGGGAAATGAAACAAGCTCCCAATGCCAAAAGCTGGACACGCGTATACCTCTATGCAAAAATAAAAAAACTGACATGGATAAGTTCAATGAAATGTTCTAATCCAAATCGTAATTGAAAAGCTCTTTAGCACACTCCATTGAAACGGATCATAACCAACCACCTCTTTAACATTGTGCTTCTGATTATTTAATATTTCAACAACATTTGTTATGGTTTGAGGTCAATGTTTTACAATTTTTCCTTTGCTAGACTTCAATTTCTGACCCCATGATGAAATATCCTACATATGTCTGACATTCTAACCTTGCTGGACACCCTGTTAGAATCAGAGGAAAAAGACATAACATTTTCCTCCCTTAGTTAAACATTAATCAGTTGATGAAAGTTCAACATGTGAGAAATTCACCATGAAATCTATTAGGGGCCTTAGAGACATGATTTCTTTTGGGACATGGTCTTTTCAGCAGTTAAAACAATAAAAGTAAATTCTGTGTCACATTCAAAGGTTAAATTCCCCTTTATTGCTGAAACCTTTTCATGTGACATACTCTTATATCTAAAGAAAGATAAAATACTGTTATGCACATATTCAATACAGACATTTTCACATCTGATGATAGCATGTTCGTAGCACATATGTACAAAAGTCATGGTACCTTCAACTTGTCTTGATTCAGCTCATCCATGTTGTCCAGAATTTCCTTTGGAACTGGCTGATCATCCCCTACTGGTTCTTTTTTTCTAGAAAAATGACACCAAATAAAAACAACATTTAACTAATATAAATAAATGTATAAATGAAATTATATATAATAATCTGTGAATTAAAGAAGTCCCATACTCTGAGTTGAGCATAGGGCAATCAGGAGAAGAGTCTTGATTTTTCTAGACATACGGCATAATGTGGTAGTTTGCCTTTGCTTTCCACGTCGCCATAAATTTCACCAAGTCTGAACAGACCTAGCTACTCATTTCGCTGCTGGATCGACAGGAGGTCTATAAAACATTGCCCAGACTGAGAATCCAACTCAGGATTGAGCGTGGTAAACAGACACTCTATCAACTGCACTCCCGACACTTCTGTAAATTATTAATGTTAAAAGTACCCAAGGAAATGTTTACTAAATCTTATCTTTCACTAATTTTAATTTTTAATATTTCCTGTTATTTTGAAATACGATGCAGTGAACAAATTTTAAATAATAACTATTGAAACTGAGAATGTGTACTATAAATCAAAAGTACATAACAACGAGTTTCATGGAATGTTTAAAATCACTTTCCTTTGTTCCTTCCCTTTTTGTCACATTACTTTCACATTATAATTTTCTCAGTGTCTAGTGACAACATCCGTTATCAAGGAAATAAATGTTCATATGTATGCACAATGTCATTCCTTATCAATATCAAATGCATTGTAATACACGTTCACCTCTCAA
The DNA here is from genome assembly GCA_037039925.1 of Doris montereyensis. NCBI lineage: Eukaryota > Metazoa > Mollusca > Gastropoda > Nudibranchia > Dorididae > Doris > Doris montereyensis. The sequence continues at coordinate 29,830 of JAXRKP010000104.1, forward strand.
CTTTGCATTGACTCGTCTGAAGGACAAAGTTGATGAATGTGATTTATTTCCAGCTTGTTCTTTTAAATTCTGTCATGAAGACTTTTCTTTTAACAAAATGATAAATGTAGAATAAAATTAAAAAATGGACTCAATTCATACATCTCTGAGACCCTCAAAGCATACAAAGTGTAAAGGCATATTTATTCAGCCTTCTAACCCCCCCCCCCCACCCCATCTCTCCCTTGTTCTCAATAATTCACAGACCTTCAGACTTTGACTCAGACAAACACATTGTCAGTCGTCTCATTCCATTGAGGCAACATACAAGCATTAGTCAGCCTTATGAGCAGTCCAAGCACCATGAGAATAAGTAAAAAATAAGTAACAAGCATTAGACATAATTCCCACTTATCATCTCAGCAGGCCCTGTTTTCACCCCCTAGCCATACTGATGCAAGGGGCATTATGTCATAAACAATTCAGTGATGCCTGAGATCATCAGCAACATGCACTTTACAGGCTCCCATCACATTTGAATGCAAAACGTGTAGTCTATAAGTATGATAGTGATTAGGCTATCTGGACTTGGGATCATAAGGTCCCAGGTTCAAATCCTAGCAAAAGCTAGGTCTGACATTGTGTTCTTAGGAAAGACACTTTACGCGTATCTTCCCTAATCGACGCAGGTGCAAATGGGTACAAGCACTAGCTTGGGAGTAAAGACTAGCATCATGTCCAGGAGGTGATTACATGTTCCACTTCACGCTATAGAAACCGGGGATAAGCTCCGGCCTAAGGACCACTATGGCCTTTTCCTTACGTTACTCTTTTGACATCAAAGACGTCATTGCAGAGGTTTTTTCTCTGTTTGGGGGGGATGTGGGGAAAGGGGCAATAGGAGAAATTGAGAATGCTTTAGTTGTGTTCAGTCTTCACTCTTTTGCATAACAGCAACTGAGATCAAACCTAAGACATGGCATAGAATTATATTATTATAAATATCCTTTGACAATTTTGAAATTATAATCAGTATCAAATTCACAGGCGTAAACTGTCGTGTCTCACAAAAAACTGTTATCAAATTCACAGGCGTAAACTGTCGTGTCTCACAAAAAACTGTTACCAAATTCACAGGCGTAAACTGTCGTGTCTCACAAAAAACTGTTACCAAATTCAGTCCGCGTTTGTCACAAATTTCAACAGCAATTTTTTCTTTACTTAAGATTTTCTCTCCAGCTGAAAAGTTGACTTTTTCTCACAACCAGTTTATGTGTAGTGAGGAGAATTCCCAGCCCACAACAATATAGTATCTGCTCACCTTCATTTTATCTCCTATTTCCTTACTGCATATATTTTTCACTTTATTGAGCAAGTCAGCTCGAAAGCGTACTGTGGAATGAAAGAAATAAAAACGAAGATAAACTCTGAATTATTTGCAATGATTAAAACATTGGAATGCAAAATATGTCTTTTAAAAATATTATGTGAAAATTTTAAATGTTGTGAACCTCTATAGCATTTGTAGTAAAACAATAGGAGATGGAAATGAGGACATTTATTGTCATTCTATCTAGATTTAGGATGAATCACGTGTATATACAAACTCTTAACTAAAGTGAAAGAGAAAAATAATAATAGGCAGTTTTGTTGATTGGAAAGAGGATGAAAATAAAAAAGCAACCCAATCAAGAAACAAAACCCCAATGCTTCTCCCCTCCTCATGCGATTTGATTCATGGGTTTAAGTGTTGTGACAGTGTTTTCCTCGTTGACAATGTGTGTAATGGGTGCTACTACAACGATTCCATTTGCGTCTGGGGCCAGTGTGAGTGAATCTCTCTTTTCATTCTTTTGCATTTTTCTAACCGTTCATTGATGGTTTTTACAAGTATGTGTTGTTCTTTTTGTCTAATCCAGGTCCTGTAACATTTTTGTATAAATTTCTAATTGAGTTCCCACAGCCTTGTGAGAAAGATCACACTTCAAAATACATAAAAATTCTCACGTGATAAAAAACACAATGTAATCAACCCTGACCAATTAACTTTTAATACTTTTTAGGTCAGAGAGTCACTTCATGCAACCTGTATACCCTATAGTCTACAAGAACATTCTTTCCACATATTTGCAATTCCTATAAATTCCCTTTGTCAAGGTCCAGTTAATAACTTCAGTCTCACTAGCTGCTAAGTAAATTTATTTGTTTCATTGAAATTTACACTGTCCACTATATGTGTTGATCTCAGGGTGAATTAAGAGGAAACAGCAAGGTGAAAGTAGATAGGTGAGAGAGTGAAAGGAAAGAAGTAAGACCTACCAGTCGACACGCCAGCCACCCATTAATAAAGTAATAAAGAAAAACAAACGTAAATACAGAGATCAAACTAGAAAGTTATTATGACTCTATATACAATTGATCTGCCCATCGAACCATCAAAGACATCACATAAAATGGAAGTAGCATACTGCAAACTGTGGTGTCTGTGACCCAGTAATTAGGCTGTCAAACTTGGGTTCGACTTCTGACAATGCTAGGTACGATGTCAAGTTCTTCAGAAAACATGCAAATAGTGCACATGTGTACCAGTATGAGTTATCCAGGAGGCAAAGTATTTTATCACTTGCTCTGGTTCATGGTGTTGTATTTGAAAACAACAGATCACAAAAATAATAAAGTAATAATTTCAAGATGATAATAGTAAGAAGCAGATATTTTGGAAAATGAGAAAATGCAGACTTCAAATCTAATCTTTTTACTTTTAGGGAGACTAGGGGAAACCAAATTCTTCAAATGAGAAGAAGACAAGGAACCAGTGTCCCAAATTTGTTTTAAATGTCAAAGAACTTTGTTTCTTTAAAGTAAACCCTGCCCACCATGGTGGTAATCTCACAGTTGGAGCTGACGAATAAATATTTCTCCCAAACTGGTTGAAACAGTAAGAAATCAGGAGCTTTGATAAATATATATGTATAGATCTATATATATATAATATTAAGAACAAATGTAGTCAATATGTCAACAAATTTATATTCAGTGTATTCTATGTAATTAGTGACACAGGTTGATTTCTAGTAAATATCCAAAAATATTTTTCAATCAATATGTAGAAAGTGAGAGCACCTACACTTTCTCCATGTTGTATCATGAGTAACAACTTTATCAACCAAAGTCACATCCTTGAACCGCTTGGCCTGGTTCTCACGTATCTTTCAGGATCTCCTCCCTTGTCTGTACGAAACATGTCAAGATCTAACACCATATTGAAGCTGAAAGAGCACCATAAGAAATTTAATATTCATATCAACAACATTACAATTTCAACATTCATAAATAATCCGTAACATGAGTACAGTAGATGCCATTTAGGCTTAAGTTGATTTTCATCTAAGCTGACGTCTTTACAAAAATATTCTTAAAATAAAAAATTGACGCTTGAGGTGACATCAATTTATGTGAAGCAACCATGCATAGTTGCCAACCTTTTCAAATCGAAAGAAGACTCACTGTGCCAACTAGATCTAATTATAACTTGCATGACGCCTCATTCAAGAAAACATTGATGCTTTCTTGAATTAATCCTTTACGGTAAATTCAATAAGAAAAAGTCTGGCCTTTCTAGCGAAATTTGACAGAAGTTTTGTGAACTTTGAAAGGAGTCTCCAGACTTTCACCCCAATCTCACTGAGTCTCTCCTGTTAACTTTGGGCTTCATTTTAACAAACAAAAAATGCAGTTAAATCTCACATACAAACTTTTAAGGTAAACACATGAATGGCCTCAAAGCCAAGAAAACGAACCAAATGTTTTTAAGTACTGGTTGACAGCTATACCATGGCTTTTAATTCATTTCCTTCTACATTGCTCTTATTATTATCTTCACATTCATCTAAAAAGTCACTTACGAAACCATGAAAATGATACCATCCGACCCCAATTCTCTTCATAATTATAAGACGTCCCACCCTTTATTTTCACCGGTTTTCACATAATCAGGGAGAAGACCCCTGAACCTCCCCTTATTTTCACTTCATTCCCATTTTTAACAAATTGGTGAAAATTTGGCGAGGTTTTCCTATCTGGCCAACCATTTCTGGGTCAAACAGGACTTGTGATCAGATCTTAGGGAGTATCGAAAAAAAGTGTGTTTTGATAGGTTGCTTAGAGTTGTAGCAGTATTTCAGGACTTTAAGACTATGAAACGGGTTTCGGTGACATCCGGCAATCTGACACGAGGAAGGCCTCAAAACAACAGACTGTTTACTAAAACATTGTGCAGTTCAAATGTCACTGATAATGATAAGTGTGACATACCAGACTGGAACAATTTTTTAATCGAGAGTGAATGCTTTTCACTTGTTTTGCATAGACATCTATACATGGGAAGTGAAGCTTGGTAGAGTTAGATCTAGATTCTAGATCTATATCTAATTACTGAAAGACTCCAATAGTTGGGTACAGATTATTACCATCCCTGACCCTGAACCACCCACACATTTTAGATATAGAACTAGAGCTAGATCTAGCTCTCGAGATTTAGATTAGATTTGTCTCGATTTCTAGATGATCTAGTCTGGATTCTTCTAGATCTAGAATCTAGATATATATAAAGATCTAGAATCTAGATCAGGTCTAGATTCTTACTTCCTCCAGTTCTAGATTCTAGATCTAGAATCTAATCTAGATCTTTGATCTAGATTCTAGCTCTATGAGTATATTCTTTCATTATCGAGTCTTGTAAGATGTATGCTCGATAAATAAACATTTAGACAAAAGTATTCATCCCACCTAAGCCGAAACCTGCCTAGATCTGAAGTTCTCAGTTGTCAAAACACGACACAGTCCAAGTCAGATGGAAAGAGAAATAGTTTTGTCTAAGAGCAAAATCTGTCACAAATCCCCGAGTACAGTATTTTTAGTATCGAAAATAATGAATCCTCCAACTAAAACAATAGTCGATCATAATAGGCCCCGCCCCGCACCATAACAATATCATTCTGACAATCTTGCATGTCGAAAAAAAATGTTAGCCCCCAATGACCTGATAATAATAACAACAACAATAATAATAATAATAATAATAATAATAATAATAATAATAATAATAATAATAATAATAATAATAATAATAATAATAATAATTATAATAATAATAGTAATAATAATAATAATAATAATAATGATAATAATAA
>JAXRKP010000104.1:40000-75000 GCA_037039925.1 Doris montereyensis
CCTATTTGAATTAATGTTGACCGTATCTTGGCAATGAAAATCCAAGATGGCGACGTTTCCATGGCAACCAAGTTATAAACACATTTCTTCCTTAGTTTTGCAGATTATTTAGACATGCTCTTCAATGTCAGTGGTTGAAACTGTTTATTTTAAAGATTATAAAAAACCATGTTCCTTTCACAACTACTAAATACATGTCAGGTAATACTATTAACCCTAAAGGACGTATTTTATATCCATCATCTTCGTTTTTATCCGAGAAGTGCGTAGGACGCACATGTACCTGTTTGATCGTCGCCATGGCTTCGGTGTTGCAAATGCAAGTTTTGCCAATCACTTGCCACGCACTCTGACTGGTGTGAAATGTGTCCCTCGCACATTGCTGTATGAGGACCATCGTGACTGACTAAGCTCAATTGAGTTTGGGATATATGAACTTTTCATTTGATTGGCTTTCAGATTCAATAAACCTGCAGTATTCTTGACCAATGTGGTGTCGGTGGCCGAGCGGATAGGCTGCCAGACTGGGGATCATGAGGTCCCGTCTTCGAATCCTAGTGAAGTTAAGTCCAACGTTGTGTACATTGGAAAATACACGTATCACGCATTTACGCATTTTCCTCACTCTACACAGGTGCTAATGGATACAAGCCGAAGAGAACACTGTGTTCTCTTCGATACAAGCGCTAACTTGGGAGTAAAATCTTCGTCAGACTAGCGTCATGGCCAGGAGGTGATTGTTATCACATGTTGTGCTTGGCGTTATTGAAACTGGGATAAGCTCTGGCTCTATGGGCCGTAAAACTGTCCACAGGAGGGTGTAACTTACTGTAACTGTAATCGTCGTGGGGCTAACAAAGTGTCGTATGCCGGGTATCGCGGACGGTAGAGGCTAGCTCACGCTTAAGTTATACACTAGTTATATATACATATATAGTTATAGTGCGGGGTGTTGTTAGTGTAAAACTGTAGTGTAAGTGTGTAGATAATATCATAGGCTACGGCATTGCTATAAGTTTTCAGAATTTTCAAAAAAGCATTTGCCTTAATGAGAGAAAGAGACAAAGACACACAGAGACAAAGACACAAGAGAGAGAGAGAGAGAGAGAGAGAGAGAGAGAGAGAGACAGAGAGAGAGAGAGAGAAGAGAGAGAGAGAGAGAGAGAGAGAGAGAGAGAGAGAGAGAGAGAGAGAGAGAGAGAGAGAGAGAGAGAGAGAGAGAGAGACAGACAGACAGACAGACAGACAGACAGACAGACAGACAGACAGACAGATAGGCAGATAGACAGACAGACAGACAGAGACAGACAGAGAGAAACAGAGACACAGAGCACAGAGAGAGACAAACATGCAAATGTACAATCCAATGGTAGACTATGTTTTAAATATAACTAAACAAATAAACAATTTTGTGAAGTGTTCACACATTTGTCAATTTAATGATTACATGATAGTTAACAATTTAAGTTTAATATTAAATAACATGTTATATTCATATAATATAATAAGTCACTTGTATAGCGCACTTAATTCATTTGGCATGCTCTCTCCAAGGCGCTTCACAGAAATCACACAATTGTGTACGAGCGATAAATGTTAAATATATGCTATCCGGAATAGTTCAGTTCTGTTTTAAGATCTGATCTAAAAGTTGTGTAGTTAGTACTGGACATTTTCTCTGTATCTGTAAACAGTGAGTTCCAAACAGTGGGTGCGATATTAGAGAAAGATCAGATAAAAATATGAATCCTCCAGCTGCAATGAAAAAAACAATCACAAAAAAACTCTAGAAATAAACCCCCCCCCAAAAAAAAAACACCCTAAAAAAAACGAAAAACAACAAAACCCTACAAAAAACAAAGACAAAAGGAAATTAATAAAACAAATGCTTATCACATTCACAGCCACACTGAACCAGTTTCATGATATCATAGTAAAGAATAAGATACAATAACAATTTATCAATGACATATCGCCGGTGTAGACTATTTTAGGTGACAATTGAAAATTTCCAGAAGGAAAACTTTTTCATATGAAAAGTATTTGTCCTGTGAAACTATTACCGATCTATATGATAGAAAAGTATATTATTATAGTTTACACTTCATCAATTGGGATTTGTAATTACTCTCTTATGAAGTCTAGGAGAGTCAACATCATTGGGAATGTTTGAGCTCGATGCCCCCAAATGAGAAAACAATTTTCAAATATTTAATTAAGATCAAAATCTACCCATTAAGCCATCCTTACATTCTTTATCAACCCTATTCCTTCATTTAGGCCTACATGTATCCACCCGATCCGTATATCTATCCTCCTATTGACATATCTAACCACCTCCCCCCTCCTCAAATAAAAAAAAAGAAGAAAAAATATTACCAGCATTCACTTTAACAAAGAAATTGCAGATCTAGATTCTATGCCTATATCATATATATTTTTAGAATGGGTTAACACGCTATTGCTATGCACTAAAATTGACTACAATTCTTTTGTTTCTATTTATGTCAAAACAGCCCCCCCACCCCCATTATTTTCTTTTGCTTTTGTTGAATGAAATGTTGTTATGAATCAATAAATAAAGTACACTTACCTTGTCTGAAAATCAAAGTTGATTCCATTTTCGCTGATCAATATGAATAGGTAAAAAGAAAGTGGTGCAACAACAGATTGATGAAATGTACGTGGATTGAAATCTTTAAGTCAAGTAACCACGTGTAGTGAAAGACTAGAGTATAAAGAGTACAATGACAATATCAGTTCAGACTTACAGAAGACAATGCTCCCACACATACCCAAACACACAACCACACGCACACACACACAGGTATACCAGACAGCCTCTCCGTCTATTATACTTAGACTTAGACATGATGTATTTGGAACAGGATTGTCCATGGGGGAAACCCAGGCAAGTTTAGGTTAGTAGCTTAGTTTGTGGTATAATAGGTTAATGGTATTCGAGAAACTGCATTTCATCGATCTCATGAATTCAATAGCCCTTTGGTAAGAGGATGAGAGAAATACTATTCTATCTGTATTCACATAGAATAGATTACCCTTTTTTTTTTTATTGTTATGTATAAAGTGTGGTGGAAAACTATTCTGAGTGGCTCATACAATAGTTTTCCTCAACATATTTTTTTGCTACGGACTTACACTATTTTCCTTTCTATACATAACTTAAGTCTATTTATAGCTACAGCCCTGAGGTTTCCTCACACGCTGCGCCCACTCAGCGTGCTTCCCATAGTGCAAAAAGGTTGATTTAGGCAAAAATGTCACTTAGAATAGTTTTCCTCTACACCGGCAACATATAACAGTGAATAATATATCATTATTAGTATCAATCTATATGTTATAATTAAAAGAAGGTATTTTTACATGTCATAATGAAAGACCGGATATTATATCTAATATTTTTATACTTGAAAGAGGGTATCTTTATATTTTGTAATGGAAAAAAAGTAAGTATTGTTACATTCTTTTTAAATTATTATTGAGATAAGGTATGTTTACATTATATATATTTTTTAAATTTTATGTGTAGTTTAAAGAGGGTATTTTTACATTTTATTATGGGAAGAAAGTAGTTTAAAATCAATTTTGTAATGGAAATAAGATCTTTTGCCTTCTTGTCTCAAGTAATCTACAAATTAAGTTTCGTTGTCTCAGATGTTGTCATGACAGTGGCTAAATTTTCCTTACGTTGTTCAGGTGCAATCTAGAAAGATTGCTTTTTAAATTTAAATGACTTCCAACGGGTATAACAATCAATCAGACCTAAGCACTAGAATCCACATCTGTTTGAGTTTGGTCAGAAAAACCAAAGTGTAATACACATTAACAAAGGTAATCTTGTGTTACAAAAATCAATTTCATTGATGAAATAATCAATTTGTGTGTTTTAATAACAGAACAACACATCTTTGTGGCATTTGACATGTATTTTAGTGGTAACAACTGTCAAGTGTAAATGTTATTGTCTTACTCCTTGTTGAAAATTAAATGACAGAGGGCAGTATAATAAGCTCATTTGAAATATTCCAAAAACAAGACTAGGTAGAAATAGAAACACCCTCCAAAAAGAAAAATCCTTGAATAACCAAAAAGTCATGAGTTTTATCAAAAAGGAATGGATGAAACGTAGATTTATTGCTTGAAACCAGGCTTGGACAACTTCTGTTCAGTCTCATCCTGGGTAAAAGAAAAACAAATTATTTTTTTTTAGCAAACAGGCATTGATGAAAGAGAAACTATTGCATTGTCACTATCTTCCTTAAAGAATATGGGGTCGAACCTAGCATTGTCAGGATTCAAACCCAAGATCTCAAGATCCCATATCCCAAGTCTGCCAGACTAATCACTGTGCTACCACAGCCATCTACAGTAAACCACGACTTTAACTAGCTCGGATGCAACGAAACCTCAGGTCCAATGAGGTCATTAATAATCCCTGATAATTTTCCTTAATTAAGTCAATAAAAACACCTCAGGTTGAATAAGTAAAAATAATGAGCAACCTCGACTCCAACGAGATGCAGTATCGGTTTGACTGGCATCAATCATTCCACAGGATAAATTTTTTTCCGTTTGTTCTCAAAACAAAACAAACTAAAAATCACTTACTTAGCCTATCTAACATCCAACTAGCCCCCATCACAGTTCTAGATCTTTGAATGTACCGGTACATGTAGTATGTAGAGAGAGTGGGAAGGAAAAGAGGAGTACATGCGTAGCGCATGTCAAGTGTTGAGCTTCGTGTCGGGCTGGGGCGCCTAGCGATGCCAATGCAGTGCATGAATCCGGACAGGGATGGTTGGGATTTTTATAGTAAACATAGTCATTTACTTCCCTTGTGCATGTTGTGCAAGTCACAGAGTAAGGGGAGAAATCCTCCATGACATTGTATATTGGTATCATCATAACTCTATTCACTATAAATCATGAATGTTGTGAAATGTGTATCAAGTGCAGTGGCACCTGACAAAAAGGGGGGCATTGAATAACAACGAAGGCAGTTTTGCGAGCAGAACTCGTACTCAACATCGTTGTTCAATCCTTTCAAAATCAGTCTTGTAATACTTGTATTGTGTACCATTCAGTATGTGTATTAATTAAGAACACTTTCATTCTTGACACAAAATGTCGGTTGATGTTCAAATTCAAACATAAACTTCACTTGGCACAAGCGTATCTCGAGACAGGTTGACTGAATTCTTTTAAATCTAGCATTTCAAGCAATGAACAAACTATTTTTTACAGATTGGATAGACACAACAACCCCCTCCCCAAGTAGTCGGAGGTATTCACGAGTTGCCCATAAGAGAGCGATCTGCTTAAACCCTAGGTACTATAATCTTGTCCGTACTGGTTTGAGCCGCCCGGCCAGACACCGACCCGCCAATTATTACCCCTACGTTTTACTGCTCTCCAATCACTGGGCTCTCGTCGCCCCAGAACGTCACCCGATCCCCGTGTGGGGCAAGAACTTAGAATCGGCGTTTACTCCCCAGTGCAAACGCCCAAGCTTGTTGGATTTCTACTTGAAGACAAAGGGCATAAGGGGCCCAATGTCCGGTAGAGGAAACAGTAATCCGTGTTAGTGTGTGCTCATAGGGCTTAAGGCAGCACCTACCCCAGCCATATAAGATTGGTATAGCTACCCTTATGACTGAGTTTCTGAACGTTTACCGGGAGATAAGATGTGTCCCATGCCTTTCGACTCCCAGACGGGGACGGAATCCCCACCTTTCACCGGGGGACTACCCGGGGAGGGGTTGTAGGTTCTTAGGGACAAAGCTGGGAAATTCCAATGGCCCCTTGGGCCCGCCCACCCTTGATTGCCAAAAATAAGATCATTCTAAATCTCATGAGAGCTCAGCCCAAAAATGGTGGAATTTCCCAAAATACTCCAATGACCAAGAGTAAACCTGTCCCGAGAGGGAGTTAAGCGAAACTCAGCATTGGAAGGGTGGCTCCTTTTTGCCCAATGTAATTCAGTGGAGCCAACCTGATCGCCGATGGACGGGTTGTTTAGGCCCACAACTGGTTCCAAGCCAGCTGAGGCCGTAAGCTTTGAGTTTCCGTGTCAAGGGTTCTGAACAGAGCTCAAACGTAACCCACCTCCTTTAAAGAGCGAGTGAGAGAGATAGACACACAAACAAAAATGCACAAACACAATTGCATACACATCATATCAACGGAAAAGTGATAGGTCAAATGGGGAATCAAGCTTCTCTGGCTATCTGCCTCACTACATCCTTTTTAAAACTCGTCCATTTTATATTTATTGAGTTAGATCTAGATTGCTTAAAACAAGTCATCAATTAGTAGTAGAGACACTTCAGATACAACGAGAACTCGGGTTCAACGAGAACTCCAAGATAGTTCCGACAATCTTGTTGAATCTGGAGGTTTACTGTACATATATACATGCATGAAAAAATATGGATTATAAGTTTGGTTCCTCAGGCAACTGCCCTGCATTGTCATAATGTTAAGACAGCTATGCACTTGTGTCTTCTTCCTCTTGGTGTAATGGGCCTGGTTTGTTTTGAGTTCTGAGGGAACCCTTTGATATGGCGACCATCACTCTTACTCGCCTCAGCTGACATTTTGTGTCAATCCCTCCATATTTCAATTCTACTCTCCACCCTGCTCAGTATCACTTTATCTGCAAGCAGATGGTCAAAAGGGTAATACATAGCTGTCAACCTTCTCAAATCGAAAACAGACTTTGACCGTGCAAAACTAATTTTAACTTGCCTGACGGCCTGTGAATTTTTCAGAAATCACTGATAATTTAGCCTGAAACCTTTTACTTTAAGCAACTGTTGGCCTTTCTGGCGAAGTTCGGACAGTAGTTTCATGAACTCAGAATGGTGTCTCAAGACTATCAACCCAATCTCTGTCTCTGCTGTTAACTAAGGGTTTCTTTACTTAAACTTTAACAAAAATAGTTAAACCTCAATTCAAATATATGTACTTTTCAGGGTAAATACAGAAGCACAGGCTTAAAGCAACAACAACAAAAACATACTAAATACGTTTTTACGTACTGATTGGCAGTTATGGTAATGAAATAAGGGATGACATTGACATGACGTATACATACTTGACATTATGCCCATTCTTTGATTCTATTCTGAATGAGTTTGCATAATTCGATGTTGCACTCGTGACTAGGAGTCCAGCTCCAAATTTTTACCCTTTCCACGCTTGAACATCTAACAATTGAAGAAAAGAGAAAGAGAAAATTTCTGAAGAAAGGCATTGTGTGATGTAAGAGAATAATGGAAAGGACTAAAGATTAGAGAGAAAAGTGAAAAGAAGAAAGCAGGCTAGATAAGAACAAATGTGATGAATATGTTAGGAGAGAGAAAGAGAGAGAGAGAGACAGAGAGAGAGAGAGAGTGAGGGAGAGAGAGAGAGAGAGAGAGAGAGAGAGAGAGAGAGAGAGAGAGAGAGAGAGAGAGAGAGAGAGAGAGAGAGAGAGAGAGAGAGAGAGAGAGAGAGAGAGAGAGAGAGAGAGAGAGAGAGAGAGAGAGACAGACAGACAGACAGACAGAGACAGAGACAGAGAAGACAGAGAGAGAGAGAGAGACAGACAGACAGACAGACAGACAGACATATGGTCTGACAGACAGACAGACAGACTTCTTGATAAAAGTTTGCCTCTCTCGGTTCTCTAGGAGAAATATGGAATTAATTTTAACGCAATCGTAATGATTTTGATGGGGAAATCCATGGTGGAAAATGAATTTATAAAGATATTTGACGATACCTCTGACTTCTAACCATTCAATGTTACAAATGAGAAATGTGTGAATTTTCTTTCATACTGTATTGATCTGTGAATGAACAGTCAAATGACTCTTATCTAATGTAGTGTTTTGTGGGGCTAAAAAAGTATAATAATGATGTGTTAGATTATTGCAGTAAACCACCTAAATGTTTACCCTAATCAGTGCTATCATTTTTTATATAGCACGAAGAAGCAAATTGAAAACTGTCCATTCATCATAGTACCATGGCACAGGTAAACGCATGGTCAATCAAATCATTCAATGCAGCATAAACTTTAATGATAATTACAACTGATGTGGCATTGTTACATCAGACGGTTTAAAAGAAAAATAGCATTCTGTGGAGTGAAACAAAGTTCTTATATAATATATCTGATGTGTTCTATTGAGCATTTTTCTTATAAGTGGTGTAACATAGTTACTTGTAGCTCTGAAGGGGATTTTCCGTAGAAAGGAATGCCCATGATGTAATCGATCTTAGCGTGTGCTGAGCCCTAGTGAGTGTGTGACGTGCCCTAGTAATGATTCTTTTATATCTAGAAGAAGAGAGATTTAACTTGTAATTTGTAGTATTCGAAGCGTCCCGTGATATTGGGAATGTTATAGAAATTTCCGTTTCTGGAAATGTCATGCATTTTGGGTATAAAAGGGCAGTTATCTATACTTAAGAAGGGCGAGAGAAATAGACATGTTGATTCCACCTTTATATGCCAGCATTGTGAATTTGCTTCACTTCATTGATTGATTGTCAACTGTGAGTATAATAAATAGCCTTGTTGTAATTATTAATCGAGCATTGGTGTTTCTAGATGTGTCTAGGTCAATGTCAACCTCGATACCTAGAGTGCATTGCCTTGCTCTTTTTATATCTTCAGAACAAGCAGTTTGGATTAGAATATAAATAATCATAATATTGACTTTGACACAAACCGACAACAGCAGAGATAATAAGAGAATGAAACTTGAAACCTACCACAATGCATGAATTCATGGTCACTTCACATTTTCGTAGGTCAGAGTACGGCCAATGATTGGTTATCTGGAAGACAATTATATAACTAACTGTGTATGCTACAATATAAAAAAATATGTAAGTATGTGACAATTGTAGTTTATATACCAATACCATTATGGTTTTAAAAAGAAAGAATAAATTAATCCCATATAGGCAAATTATTGGAAATCAGTTGAGAAGAATACATGAATTTTATATATGGGCTTTATAAAACAAAACATGTATGATTAGGTACTCAGAGAAAATTAAATAAATAATATATCGACATAATGTAGATATTGACTCTGGCTAGGGTTGGAACTGTCGGCATCCTTCCAAGAAGTGTAGTCATTGGCATTGTTCTAAGTGTGTGTTTCCTTTCCAGCCAGGCAAAAGGCACTGATTCTAAGACTACTGGTTCAATCCTGTCTAGTGCCCATGATTTTTGTTGTTTATTTCCTAGAATTTTTCTTGTATTTGTCTTTTTGTTCCTATAGGGACCTAATATATATATATATATATATATATATATATATATATATATATATATATAGGGATATATATATATATATATATATATATATATATATACACATTTCATTACATGTACAGTCAGTTCAAACTGCAGCAAAGAAAAATTTAATCTGTTTTTGAGGAGAGGGCAATTTTATTGAGGGGTGGGAAAAGGCAATCTGAATATGGTTCTACCGTGGATATGTGCCGTGTTTGGCAATACAGTGGAACCTCTCTAATGGGGAAGTCTCCGATGATTGTAAAATCCTCCCGATTTGCCGGGTGTCCAGATTTGCCAGGTTTTCCGATATCAGGGAACCTATGGATTTTGGTTTTCCTCAGCAGTTTCAGGTACCTAAACCTTCTGTGAGTGGTAAATGCAAAATTAAACGAACAAGTAGCCACAGGTCGGACAGTGGACAGGTAGGCACCTGTACGGGGAGTAGATGATTCCGCCCTCCACGAGTCTCCTGCTACTTTCTTTCTTTCTTTATCAGTTTCCATTCTATGGGTTCTTTCTTCCTTTCGGTGTATGGGTTCTTTCTTTCTTTATCAGTTCCTATTTCCCATTCAATTACCTTTCGTGTATGTGTTCTTTCTTTCCTTATCAGTTCCTATTCTACCTTTCGTGTATGGGTTCTTTTTTCTTTATCAGTTTCCATTCTACCTTTCGGTGTATGGGTTCTTTCTTTCTTTATCAGTTCCCATTCTACCTTTCGGTGTGTATGGGTTCTTTCTTTCTTTATCAGTTCCCATTCTACTCGGTGTATGGGTTCAGATGCCCAAGATGACCTTTCTCCATGATGCCCTGTCCTGGCATTTTCTGTTTCCTTCCAAAAATGTTAAATTTCTATGCTTCAATGCCTCTTTTATATCTTCTTTACCACTTTCTTCTGAGGTCTGCATTTTGGTCTTTTCCTTGGGCTTTAGCACTTTATACTGATTTAGTTATTCTATTGTCATTCATTTTGTTTACATGCCCAAACCATCTCAATTAATTTGTTTCTATCTTAGTTTTTATGCCATCTGCTTTGGTTTGATCTCTTATTGTTGTGTTTCTGATTTTGTCTCTTCAGTATACAGCGCTAAAGCACAAGGTAAAAGACCAAAAGCAGACCCTCAGAGAAAGTGCAAAGAAGATATAAAAGAGGCATTGAAGATAGAAATTTAACTTTTTTGGAAGGAAACAGAAAATGCCAGGTCAGGGCATCCTGAGAAAGATCATCTCTGGCATCTGAACCATACAACGAAAAGTAGAATAGGAATTGATAAAGAAAGAAAGAAAGTAGCCACAGGACCAGTCAGTTGATCAAACAAAGATGGCATTCATCAAAGATATCACTCACACTCACTTGGACAATCGATCTTCCTTGGACGGTAGATAGATAGGGTTGTTAAATCTCCTCTCGTGTCCACCCTTATGATTGACGGATGAGGCGGGCAGTAAAAGACTATATGACAGTGCACAACTTTTCTAAGTGCCGCCCAGTGTCAACACCGTGCTGTATTATTGTTAGGTGCACAAGCAAGGTCTGGCTCGACATCTCCTTTCATGCTCACTTAATGTATGTCTGGTGTGTATGACTTATGGTCGTTGCGGACTGGCACTTGCTTTACATCCTGTACACATTATGCAATGTATAACACATGTAGCACTGATGCAGGTGTAATAATTGATGTTTTGCTAACACGGAAACTAAATTGGGATGATATTCATGCAAGTTCGCAAAATTGTCCCAATAGCTGGGGACTTTTCCCGTTTAAAGACATAAATTATATAGAAAAATTCTGTTCCCTGGGAATTCTTCCCGATTGGCCATGTTTCCCGATTTCCCGGGTTCCCGATTTGAGAGGTTCCACTCATCTAACAGGCTCATCACCCATTCCCCTGTCTTTGCTGAGTGATGAAGGAAAAAAAGGCACATAATGTTAGCCTTAGAGTAATAGTGTCATGTCATACGCATTTTCTTGTATAAATTATTATGAAATATCTTGCCTGTTAACCTTTTTAAGTTCATTCAGTAAGAAGAGACCATTGCAGTTAGTTCAAGTACCAGATACTTCCTGCCACCAGATATCAAATCCTGAAATAAAAACATTAATGACATAAAATCGAAATACGGCAAAACTTAAAAGATCAAACAAAATAAGATTTTAAAATCTATCATCCTTCACGAAAATAAAATCTCGATTCTATTCAAAGTAATGAAAAAGAAACCACCGGCCAGTGGACAGGTAAGCACCTATAATGGGAGTAGATGATCCCGCCTCCACGAGTTTCCTGCTGCCTTGCAGGCAGGTCTTGGCTGACCAAAGGCTAGGGAGTTAATCCTGAAAGAAAACAATCTGCTGCCTTGCAGGCCGGTCTTGACTGACCAAAGGCTAAGGGAGTTCACCCTGACAGAAAATAACAACCTGTTGCCTTGCAGGCTGGTCTTGAATGACTAAAGGTTAAGGGAGTTAACCCTGACAGAAAATAACAAGGCTCGGTAGGGGGCCTCAAGGTGGCAGCCCCACCATCTACCTAGGGGTACAGTGGGCTAATCCTGCTTATCCAAAACAACCTGATTCAAATATATACAATGATATACTCCGGTTTGAACTTTTCTGACGACTCTGGAAAAGAACACGGACTGTGATTTTTTTGGAACATGGAATGTTAGGGCAATTAATGGAAAGGAGTTAGAATTAGCTGAAGAAATGGAAAAATTCAAAGTAGATATTTTGGCTATTACAGAAACAAAGAAAAAAGGACAAGGAATAGAAAATGTAGGACCAAATCATACTCTAATCTTCTCAGGAGTAGATGTCAAAGATACAGCTAGAGCAGGAGCAGGCCTCCTAATGCATAAAAGGCAAAAATGCTACTAGAAAGTTGGAAATTTGTATGCCCACTGCTATTAGAGGTAAATATTAAACCAAAAGGAAGAGAAATTAAATTATTTATAACTTATGGACCAAGTTAAGATGCACCCAAAGAAGAAAAAGATTTCTTCGAAAATGATTTACAAATAGCTGCAGAGAATCTTAAACTCAAATAAGAATTAATGCTTTCAGGACATTTGCAAAACAGGAACACTTGGAAGAGTTTGGACAAAGACTTCAAGAAAGTTATCAAGGAAATCAAAAGCTGTTCTGGGGGAGCAATGAAGAGTATGAGAAAGACCAAAACATGCCCAATACGACAAATTAAGAACGCCTAAAGGAGCAATAATGAAAGGAGACATTTAAATCATGGAAACGTGGAGAAAGTATTTTCAACAATAACATAATCCCTCCAAAACATATGAAACAAGGAGTCAGATCAATTATTAAGAGTAACAAGGACTCGAGATGAGACAGCTGAAGATGTAGATATCTCAATGGAAGAACTTCAAACAGCTATAAGAAAAGTGAAATCAGGAAAAGCCCCAGGAGCAGATCAAGTTTATCCTGAAATGATTAAAAATCAAGGGAGAGAGGCAGGACAAATACTACATGCAATATGTCAACAAGCATGGAAGTCCAAACAGGTGCCAGACGACTGAAAAAGGGAACGTAGTACCAATACACAAGAAAGGATCAATCTATGGAATGCTCAAACTATAGAGGGATGTCACTACTTAGCAAAGAACAGGAAAAAAGTGTACGTTAGATTCTGGAAATGAGACTAAGGAAAGAGTAGAGGATCAGATTGAAGAACATCAGAGTGGATTTAGACCAGGATGAAGGGTACAAGATCACATATTTACAATTAGACAAATAATAGAAAAATTCCTTGAGAGAAACACTGGACTTGAACCAGTTTTATTGATTAGAAAAGGCATTTGACACTGTGAGGAGGGACGAACTATGGCATTCCTTAAAAGAACACAACGTAGAGCAAAAATTTACGAGAGGCCATTAAAAGCTTTTACAATAAACCAAATACAGGCAGGAGAGCTAGCTGGAAATGTATCTGAGGAATTTGATGTAGATATAGGAGCAGACAGGGTTGTATCCTAAGTTCTCTTTTTGTTTATCACATTTATGGATTCAGTCGCAGGCATCCTCAAACATGAAGAAAATGAATGTAGGTATGTGGAAGTCAAACCAGTAAATGTATCAATGCTTTCATTTGCTGATGATTTAGTTCTGTTTGGAAAATCAGAAAGGGACCTCCAGTCCAATATCAACATAATGAATAATGAATTAAATAAAAGAGGAATGAGAGTAAATGCAAAGAAACCAAAACAATGCTAGTAACTAGGAAGCTTAAACACAAAATCTTAAATTGGGCAGGGAGAATTTAAAATAAGTTCAAAGCTACAATTACCTAGGAGTAATGATTAACTCAGAGGGAAAACTAAGAGAAGAAATCAGCCAGAGAATCCAAAAGGCAAGTGCAATATATAACCATCTAGGAAAGGCATTTATAGGTAAACAAGAATTGTCAACAAAAACCAAAATGGCAGTATACAATACAGTTTATTGTCCTACTCTCCTCTATGGCAGTGAATCTTGGACCTTAGACAGTAGGGAATACAGTAGAGTGCAGGCAGCCGAAATAAAATATCTAAGAAGAGTAGTAGGAAAACCAAAAGAGACAAATTCAGAAACACAACAATAAGAGATCAAACCAAAGCAGATAATATAAAAACTAAGATAGAAACAAATCAACTGAGATGGTTTGGGTATGTTAACAGAATGAATGATAATAGAATAGCTAAATCAGTACACAGTGCTAAAACTCAAGGTAAAAGACCAAAAGGCAGATCTCGGAGAAAGTGGGAAGAAGATATAAAAGAGGCATTAACGCAAAGGAAACAGAAACTGTCAGGACAGGGCATCCTGGAGAAAGATCATTTGGGGCATCTAAAACCCATACACCGGAAGGTAGAATGGGAGCTGATAAAGAAAGAAAGAAAAAGAAACCAGATGTAAAAAATATATTTGAAATCTAATGTTACTGTGAAGTCTTGGCATTATCAACATACACGTATCTCCTTTTCTTTATGTTTCATCCCTCTTGAGATTCAAGATGGCTTTCATAACTTAATTGTTCAGCACACTTGCATACACTGATTTTCCTTATTTCAAATATGGAAATTGATAAAAACATAAATAAACAAACAAACAGTTTAAACGTAACTCCACAACAACCAGATCCGGCTGTCAAACATTGATGGACTGCCAACAGAAATAAAACTCAGTAATAGCACTGAAGACTTTAAAAACAGAATTAAACACATCACTTTAAAGCCAAAATTGGATCAATACTTTTGGGTTAATTCAAAATATGTGCGCTGACAATAATACTCAAGAATTGAGTTGGTCAGTTATTATGAAGAAGAGGAAGAAGAAGAAAAAGAAGAAGAAGAAAGAAAAAAAAGAAGAAGAAGAAGAAGAAGAAGAAGAAGAAGAAAAAAAGAAAAAACATTAAATAGCATTGTTCAATTTATACAATTTCAAGACGCAGAAAATGTACCAGACGGAAAAGCAAAACAAAAGAAATCAGGAGAGCAAAACAAAGCATCTGAGCTGTGTTGTTGTGATGAAAATTTGGCACTTACTACACATACACCAAGGTAGTAAAAGAAAAATAGGACAACAGCTAAAAACAAACAATAAAATGTAATTAATATTTATTGAGAATTTAAAAAAACCATCCAGATAATTGGGAATAGCCTGGGGAATCCCCATTCTTGCTGTGCTAGAAACCTGACATACCCAAATGTAGTAAAATTTTGCATCAGAGTCAAAGTGATAAGATTCAATCTCTCATCAGCTGCAGGATGTGTGGATTCTTGAAACCCATTGTGACAGCCTTAGCTGATGTGTTTTTCGATGTAGTACTGCATTGCATCCTGTTTTGAGAATGGACTGAATCTGTTGCGCCCTTGAAGGAACTGAAGAGTAGTGTTAAGATAAGAAGAAATCTTTATTGTTTGGTTTGCAAGTTACAGTAAACAGATCAAAAGTTTTGTGAATCAAATGTTACACACACATACATATAGAAATGTTCTATAGAAACACTCAAAGGCTTGTAGTGGAATCCTTTATTTTCAGATCCTTATAACTCCACTTGATTATCGTGTAATCAATTAGACAAATGAGATTTGCTCCCACTCTAACAGTCTAACGGATGACATTCATCTTTTTTTGTTTACTGTACCGATACATAAGTTGTTGTGAAGAAGTGTAACCAAGTATTACAAAAGTACGAAAATTAATTTTGTGGGCTGACAGTTTTGATGAGCGTGATTATAATTTTCCTAGATCTACGTCCTGTATCTAGATCACATTCAGTTTACATCTAGATTTAGATTGACATCTAGATCTCGACACTGGATAATATCTAGGAGACATGATGCATCATATATTCTACATCTGTCTGCAGTACGTTAAGATCGGAATCAGTATTGATCTAGAATTTAGATCTACATCTAGATCTAGACTCAAGATAATATCCAGGAGACATGGTGAACTTTTAGGAAGGAAAAACAGACATATCGATATTTCCTACAGATTGTGAACACAACACCAAGAAACACACATGCAGATCTACATGCAACATTCACAACATCAGCCACAGCCAGATCTAGATATTTCTTAGCAAAGGACTCAGCTTCATTCTTAAGGAGGAAAATAATAATTATAAATAGCAGAAAAAAAGAAGAAGTATAAGAAGACGATGAAGAAAAAGGAGAATAAAATCATCCTGGGACAATGTCATAGAAACACAATCTCTGTCTTACAAATGTGAAAAAACAGGAGAGATTCAAAGGCTACACAATTTCACCTGGGAGAGAACTGGAGATAAATAGCAAACTATAGGCAGTGGTGATCAAGCCATTTAAAACCCAACAGAAAACAAAACCAAAACAATACAATACAAAATATATGCTTACTCCGCTCTTAACCTTAGTCCAAACGGGAAGATAAAATACCTTGCTACCAATGTTCCATGCAGGCCTAAAATGCACAGGAGAAAAAAATACATTACAAGAAGACCAGAAAATCAAATAAGATAGAAGAATGATGAAAACTGACATGAATGCAGAGCAAAAAAGACTAATCTTTTAATTACTCAGTAGAAATAGAAAGTGAAAATATTATAATCATGTTACCAGTGCCAACAGATATTTCCCCATTCATCCCAGGAGCAAATGGTACCAGCATAAGCTCAGGAAATAAAACTACAACCTGGTTCAGGAGTCGATATATTATCAGATGTTCCACTTCATGCTATAGAAACCAGGAAAAACTATATCTTCTGTTACATGACCTTGAAGCAGCTTCAATTATGCATTAGGCCTACAATGCAAACTATGGAACTAAAAAAAAGTTAGTTAGCTTTCTTTTTCTTTATCAGTTCCCAATCTACCTTCCTAATTTCTTCTCTTAGTTTACCCTGACTTAATTATTACTCTAGGTAATTGTAGCATTGAACTTATTCTAACCTCTCTTCCCAGGTTAAGATCTTGTTTTTTATTTTAGTTTCCTATTACCAGGATTGCTTTTGTTTTCTTTGCATTTACTTTCATTCCTCTTTTATTTAGTTCATTATTCAGCTTGTTGATATTATACTGAAGATCACTTTCTGATTTTCCAAATAGAGCAAAATCATCAGTAAATGAAAGCATTGATTTTGAGTTTTCCTCATACCTTCATTTTTCTTAATTTTTGAGAATGCCTTTGTGGCTGAATCCATAAATCTGATAAACAAAAAGAACTTAGGATACAGCCCTGTCTAACTCCCTTATCTACATCAAATTATTCAGATACGTTTCCAGCTACTCTCAGCTACTATCTGCACATGTTAGTTTATTGTAAAAGCTTTTAATAGCTTCTACTACATTTTTCTTTACAGTATGTTCTTTTAAAGAATGATATAGTTCATCCCTCCTGAAATATCTTTTTCTAAATCAATAAATCAGAGGTGCAATTTGGTGTTTCTTTTTTAAGCAAGTTTTTAATTATTTGTCTTATTGTAAATATGTCGTCTGGTGTACATCTTCCTGGCCTGAATCTGCATTGATGTTCTTCAATCTGTTCCTGTGTGTACTCTGATATCTCTCTATAGTTTCTTGTATGTTGGTACTATCGTTCCTTTTTACCAGTCATCTGATACCTTTTTTAACATCCATGCTTGTTGACATATTGCATGCAGTAGTCTGTCTCCCTCCCTTGGTTTTTAATCATTTCTGGATAAATTTGATGTGCTCCTGGGGCCTTTTCTAGTTTAATTTTTTTGATGGCTGTTTGAATTTCTTCCATTGCAATATCTACATCTTCAATTGTCTCATCTGGATTATTTGTTAGTCTTACTGCTTGATCTGTACTGCGTTGTTTCACATGTTCTGGTGGAATTATGTACCTGTTGAAAATACTTTCTCCATGTTTCCATGATTTCACTGCTTTCCTTCATTATTTCCCCTTTGGCGTTCTTAATTTGTCTAATTGACATTCTTTGGTCTTTTTCATGCTCTTCATTGCTCCCCAGAACAGCTTTTGATTTCCTTGATACTGGTAGCTGTCTTCAAGTCTTTGGCTAAACTCTTCCCATTGTTCTTATTTTTGCTTTCCTCACTTTCTCTTTGGTGATAGTTCATTTACTCACGTAACCTATCCTATCTTCTCTGGCCTCTTTGTTTGTAAGTAATTCTTCCAGGCTTCCTTTTTATCTTTGATCTCAGTTTTGACATTTCATTTCATCATGCTGTTCTTTTCCTATCTCCTTTAAGGGAATATGCAGGTTCTGAAACTACTTTTTTCCTTTTGACTATTTTTAGTTAATTCATGCATAACATGTAATCAATGCATTGAAACATGAATTTCTGTTGTTTTGTTCACTTAGTTGCCATGGAAACAGCCGCCACATTGAATTTGTATGATATTTTTTTTTACAGTTTTTTAAAAAATAAGCTATTTTGAAAAACCTTGAAGCCCAAATCGCTCCCAACTTCACACACAAATTGTTCAGATGAAACTTGGATTTATATTTTATGAACTTTTTAGTTTGACATATAAAACATATACAAATTATTCATGAAATAATGTGTCTTATTGCAAAAAGCATACATTTTTCGGGGGAAAAGTTGAAAGTTTGTTTGTACAGTAAATGGTTATTTACACGCTTCAAATTTCATGAAAAAAAATATGTACACATAAGGCCAAATAACTAAAAGGTAGTCTAAAAAATAACATTTTAAGAAAACGCAATTTAACTTTCACAGCATTAACAACATACAAAAACACACCTTTCACACAACTTTTGGCCCAGAATTGTGTTTTACTGTAATATCTAACAACATGCACCAAAGAATAATAAAAGTAATGCATAAAATAGAATGAATATGCATTTTGTAATCAAAATGCAATTATGAACACACAATGATTTATTACTGAGGCTGACTCAATTGTGGGACAGTGCTGCCTCGTCCGTGGGGAAACAACACGAGTCATGGCACAAGAGCGGCATTGATTGGCCAATTGAGAGAGAGAGAGAGAGAGAGGCTCTTTACTAGTCTTTGCAGCTCTGTCTGGATGGTTGCATCAACGAGCGTAGACTTTGTCCATATATGGAAGTGTGGGCTTTGGTTGTAGTACTGAATACAATTGTATCATAACGAATAATATACTAAAAGGACTTTAGTGGTTTGATCTCAATGTGAGAGCATTGGGGATACAACAAGATGTGTAATGGTATAGGACAATTTAATTTTACTCGAGGGGTTATAGATTTGTGGGGGTCTTAAAATAAGGCAAAATGTGATAATTTGTCATGAAACTGGTGACAGTTGTTGTCTTCAAAGAGCATTTTTTCATATAAAAACTAGGAATCCAGACTTAGGGATGGTTAAGAAGTAAAGCTAAGAAGTGGGACTCGAAAGAAATACCATTACCATAACCTCAATTTTGATATTTTGACCCCAAATGGCCCATTCCAGATGCCACATATCCCCTTAATTTGTTTCCTACTACAGATCTCTTCAATACTACTGAAGAGTGTTCCATTATACAGTTGCCATTTTTTCTTCTATTGTTCTATCATTCAGATCAATCTGCTTTTCACTGATATTTGCCTGAGAGGAGAGCGAGTCTTGGGCAATCTGACCAACCACAAAACGGTATTTATAACCAGATGACCCTGGAGAAGTGGACACCAGCAAAGCAAAATGCGTCTGCATCCTGCAAACATTCACACCTTTGTGGGTACTAAACATGATCTCGTACAAAATCATAGAATTCATCACTTCAACTTCAAAGTAGGAGGGAAGCAGTAAGTCCGGAACCAAAACAAATGGGACAAAGAACTAGTTTGATTAATTTTGTCTTCACTACTGGATGGGAGCAATTTTAAAATTCTTGTTCATTCCTTTTCAATCTAAGACCGATTCATTTTGGCTTTTTAAAAACCATAACACACAAAGTCTTTTCAACATCGATTCTTTCATTTTATATGATTTTTTTAGAAATGATACCTTTAACACATCAGTTGTACCATAAAAGCCAGAAATGCTGTCTAAAAAGTAAAAAGTATAACAAGCTAGTACTCATTTTAATTTGGTTTTACCACAAAGTAATCTATTCTGAAAAATCTACTTTTGATGAATTATTGTTAATATTAGCTAAATGCCGGTTATCTCCTAAACCTTTGGTCATTGAGACCCCTATAGGCCTACGGCAAACATTTTGCTCACCTGTTATAAGCAAAATGCCATCCCTTGATATATTTGTATGCCTATTATAAAGTATAAGGGATCTGGAGCAGTTGAAATAGGGTCGACATGAAATATTTGATAGCCTCTCAAGATTGTATGATGTTTCAAAGTATTATATTATTCTTTCATAGGTTTATATGCAAAATGCCAAAAAAAGGATTGGAGCAAAATAATGATTTTCTCAAAATGTTAGTATTATATTATTTTTTGACAAAAAGTGATATGCGATCTCCTTTTTTATTTATTGTCTGATTGCCCCCAAATTTTGGTATATAACATCTATAATGCAAAAAAAAAAAAAAATTCAATCAGTAGCAATTTTGATATCTCTTCAAATTTTTGCAAAACAAATTATGTTGTGATTAAATTTGCCAAAAATTGAAAGGCTGCTATGTGCATTTTCAAAAAATTCATAAAATCAAAACAGTTTAATTTATCCAAAAAAAGCTACTAAGTGCGGCTATATATTGAACCGAATAACGTGTGTGCAAAGTTATAGTCAAATTTGAATATAACTGAAAAAGCCTATCTGAAATGAAATTGTTATTTTCGCAATGAAAATCTAAGATGGCAGCGTTCGATGGCAACCATATGATAAAAAAATTTGTAATATCTTTTTCAGCTAATTTAGACATGCCAAGTACAATGGTAGTGGTTAAAATTGTCTATTTCAAATAATTTACAAAAACATGCTCAGAGTAAAAAGTAAGTAAGTATTTACCCATCCTCGATGCCAGCAACACTCACAGGCAGCAAGATAAGCATACGTATGGCCTTCAATAAATACTTCGTGATTCCTGACATATTCTTGGTGCTATGGCAGATAGGGGAAAAGACAAAGGCTATGAAACAAACAATATGTAAAAGATAAGTATTTGATAAGAAGTGAAGTTAACAAAACATATATAGATGAAATCTCACCATAACTTGAATTCTACAAAGGATAATTGTATTAAAATGGGTACTTCCTGTGATTAAAAGAATTCTCTGCACATCTGCTTTCATAAAGAAAAAAATGTAGAAGATAAAATTTTCCTGGTGAATGTTATTTCTAGTTTTGTAACCTTTCTGACAGTCTTTGATAGACTACGACTTGACCGTCAGAGTTTCTGAGTGGTTCTAATGTAAAGCCAAATCAAACGTGCAATTTTGTGGTCTCTACTTAAGTGGTCGGTTGCCTTAAGAGGCTGCTTTTTCCATGCAACAGATTTTTTCCTCTTTAATTGTCATGTCCAAGAAGCTAGTTTTTCTTTCGTTTAACTCAATGTAATAAAAACGGAAATTCAAATTCTAATTGTCAATGCCTCGTTTCTCTATATCTGGAATGTGTCGTTGTAGATCTAGCTACACTGTGTTGCTAGCCTAGACAATAAGAGAATCTCTGCTAGCCACTGCTAGCTAGTGTCACACTCTTTGATGCTGATGCCAAACACCCATCAGGTGAACAAGAAGATTGACATTTATGACATACGACAATTGCAGAGCAGTCACCGTCATCAAAACATCTTGGCTAGATCACAGGCATCGCCATAACTGATGCCAAAAAAGCATGTTTTCACTAATAACAGACTGATGATGGTCTGAATTAAATCTGGATTAGGCTTATTGTTTGATGCAATAGCCACCTATTGTTGTGATCAATAGAAACAGATGAGAATAAAATTTTATAGAAATATGAAATATACACTACTTCGTTCTTCCTACTTTTTCTTGTACATCCTCCTCCCTCTTGTTTTGAATCTGAGCTAGCTCTAGGTCTAAAGGTCTGACCGAGACATGTAACAGAAATGATTATCCATGCTACATCCCCCCCAACAGTATTCATCGAAGAGAGACTGTCTGGCTTAGAGATGCGACATTTTGTAGTCTCCGAGGACCGGCTTCTTAGGCAAAGACCACTGTATTCTATAGTAGTTCAGAGACCTGACCATGTGACCACAGTTAATCTAGTGACCTCCTCCCCATCACCCTTCTTTTGGCTTGATCTAGTCTTTGTCTAGCCCCACCTCTTCCCTATTTCTCTTCACCCATTTTAAATGTCCTTCTCCTTTCCTCCTCTTTCTCTTACCCTGATTGGAGGTACTGGTCTGTTTGTGCTTCCCATTGCCTAAAGACATATGAAAGCAAGTAGGCCACTTACTTCTCCATCTAGCTTTAAGATAACTTCTCTCTAGTTTGCTACCAAGATCAGAGTATCTTAATCTTTAATGTTCATTTGCAGTCTTCACGTTCATTGCTTTTTGTTAATAAAACATTTTTTCCTGTACTCAGATCCTGTAGCTTAAGAGTAAGAGATGAAACTCATTTTCATATTTTATACACATATTATCATATTAATGGCTTCTACATCATTCTTGCAAAACTTCTCCAAATGTTCTTTTTTTCCATCCATCATATCCCTATGTTGCAACAGTTTAAAATATGTGAAATAAGATGATTAAACATTTCCATTTCACTTTTCACATTCTCTTATTCCTCATAATCTATGGATTTTCATTCTTAAAACATACAAAAACTTCTTGTAATAGTTTACCTTCAAGAATCGTTCCTCCAAGTCTACGTCATCTGCAAATCAAAATATGAAAACAAATAAAACAGGCCTACTTACATAGCAGTAGCAGTCATTTCTAACACAAAACACTGTAATAAATTGTCAATGCTGATCACTAGACTATCCGTTTGTTTGTTGTCAGGTGACGTCAGTAAGACAGAAGAGTTACTTCCTCTTTATGTGTACGTGTGTATACACACAGTAAAGTATGTTTTTGTTGTTACACACATCAAATTAAATGACTACCTGAAGTGATCTTTTTAAATTTGAGTTAAGGTTTTTGATTTTAGTATATATATAGTTACTGTTAAAATATAGTCATCCTATATCATTGAAAAGTTTGTAGCGTCCTTGGTTGCCAAAGGAAACGGCCGTCATCTTGGATTTTGACCCAATTTTCAAAATCTTATCTTCTCTCTTAGTTATGCATAAAATCACTTAAAACCTGTGCAGAGCGTTTTTTCCATTCAATATCTAAAAAGTAAAGTTGGCTTTTTTAGATATTTTTGATAGATTTTTATTAATGCATTTTGGAAAATAACATATATAGTTTATATGCAAAAATTACATTTTTATTACAAAAACAATATTTTCTCAAAACCTTACAAGATGTAAAAAAAACTGACGTCATTCTATTAACATTGACGAGAGGAACCTGTGTGCCAAATATTATACAAATCGGTTGTTAAATGACGGAGGAGATAGAAATTTAGTGGGGAAAAAACTACATAAATTCAAGAAAAGTGCAAACAAAGGAATCAAAAGAAAACAACGCAAAAAAAGACACTTTAGACAGGTTTCTCTTCTTGTAGCAGCCCCTTACTCTTTTGACAGTCTCTGGCAGTGTTACTAATGTAAAGATGATTGTAAATCTAGGTTTAGATGTGTACTATTGTGAAAACAGACGTCATAATGACCAGTTGTTTTTACTCATCTATTCCTACGTTTGTGCACGTGTTTACAAATTCATCGCCAGACATGACCTCCACCTCTTACATCACTCAACGCGTGGCCTATTCAGCGAGGAGGCATGTCGGGGACCAGATGTAGCGTTGTGCATAGATAGCTGGCCTGTTATATGGGTTTTCAGTGCCATTTTCTCAGTCAGTGTTAGGGTAATTTACGTCAAACTTTTGACTGTTTTTACTTACCCTCGCCTACAAAATATTGTGTAACAAAAAAATTATACGTCATATGGACATTTTTCTGCCATAAACTTGTAGATAAATGGTCGTTCTACCCGAATATATAAAGAACAGAAAATCAACATTTTGGTCCCAAACTCGCCCTAAATATATTTATTCATGCCTTCTGTATTTTTCATTCAATTTTAATTTCCTTTACATGAGGGTTATGAAATATATTTCCCCTTGACATGCCAAATATTATTGGGATGTTTTTAAAATATTAATTTCTCATTCATGTTTAAAATGATATCTTTTTTGAAAATATCAAAACCTCTCTCTTGCTGTCCAAATAATGTCAGCTTAGGAGTCAAAATTAGGCTCTTTGTCTTGTTCCTTATATAAATAACAACATGGACCTCTAGGCATGCGCAGTATTAACTTACAACTGACTTTTTGAAGGCTAGTGCAAAAATGCGGCAAAAGATAATTCTAAAAGGACATCTTTTCATTTTCTTTTCTTTTTCCTGCGCTCATACAGGGATAACTTACTGTGAAAACAAAATGTGGCCTCAACCTTTACGGCTTTCATAGACAAAATTTTGATTTGAAGTTTTTAAAATTTTATTTTTCAGCATTTTTATTGATATCTAAATTTATACGGGACAACTTCCAGGCTATCAATAAATTTGAAAGTGAAATGGTAATATTTCTTCTTAGGTATTGAGTTTCACGCTGCTGTGTCATGCACTCTGAGCAGATCATTATGGATAATGACATGAAATAATATCAAAGCCCTGAGGAATAAATAATAATAACAATAATAATAAATAATTTCTATAGCGCACTAACTAAGTCCATATATGATTATGCTCTAAGGCGCTAGACTAAAGACAAGACAAATACAAAGGAATAGAAAAAAACCCAGTAACGCTACAGATGCTCAGATTAGAATGTGCCACAATCATTTGCCTTTAAATTTTGTGAGTTTTTTTTTTTTCAGTCAAGTTATAGTCAGCTCTAGGAACTTTTTCTAAAGCAAAAATGTCTTCATACCTACAGAAGATGTATCAGAAGAAGAAAGAGTTTCAACCTTTGGTTGATGGGGTGCATTTTTCGGTTCCAGAATGTCTGCAACTTTCCACAATTTAAACTCCAAAGCTACTTCGTAAAAACAGGCGAATGTATTTGGTCTTTTTCTAGTCAGTACTATCTCCAACAATTTTGATGCCATTCCCCTTGCAGTGTTCTGCTCCTGGAGGATAAAAATTAGAACAAGTTTCATTTAAAAACTATTAAATAAATTCTAGATCCTATTTCCATCTTTCAATAAGTATTTTCTGTATACCAATGAATCGTTTTTTTTTTTTTTCTTTCTTTCTTTATCAGTTCCCTTTACATGAGAGTATGGGTTTAGATACCCGGCATGATCTTTCTCCAGGCTGCCCTGTCCTGACATTTTCTGTTTCCTTCCAAAAATGTTAAATTTCTATGCTTCAATGCCTCTTTTATATCTTCTTCCCACTTTCTCCGAGGTCTGCTTTTTGGTCTCTTACCTTGGATTTCAGCACTGTATACTGATTTAGCTATTCTATTGTTATTCATTCTGTTTACATGCCCAAACCATCTCAGTTGATTTATTTCTATTTTAGTTTTTATGCCATCTGTCTTGGTTTGATCTCTTATTGTTGTGTTTCTGGTTTTACATCATATAGTTTTCCCTCCTACTCTTCTTAGATATGTCATTTTCAGCTGCTTGTACTCTACTGTATTCCTTACTGTCTACAGTCCAGATTGCACTGCCATAGAGGAGAGTGGGACAATAAACTGTGTTGTATATTGCCGTTTTGGTTTTTGTTGACAATTCTTGTTTACCTATAAATTCCTTTCCTAGATGATTATATAGTGTCATTGCCTTTTGAGTTTTCTGGCTGATTTCTTGTCTTAGTTTTCCCTCTGAGTTAATTATTACTCCTAGGTTATTGTAACTTTAAACTTGTTCTTTACTCTCCCTGGCAAATTAAAATTTTGTGTTCTAGCTTCCCTAGTCACTAGCATTGTTTTTGTTTTTTTGTGCATTTATTCCTCTTTGATTTAGTTCATTATTCATCATGTTAATATTCAACTAAAGGTCACTTTTTGATTTTCCAAACAGAACTAAATCATCAGCAAACGAAAGCATTGCTACATTTACTGGTTTGACCTTCCACATACCTACATTCATTTTCTTCATTTTTGAGGATGCCTTCGTGATTGAATCCATAAATGTGATAAACAAAAGAGGACTATGGACACAACCCTGTCTTACTCCTATACCTACATCAAATTCTTCAGATACGTTTCCAGATAATCTCACTGCACATGTTGGTTTATTATAAAAACTTTTAATAGCTTCTACTACATTTTGCTCTACAGTATGCTCTTTTAAAGAATGATATAGTTCATCTCTCCTGAAATGCCTTTTCTAAATCAATAAAACAGAGGTGCTTTCCTCATGTCCTCTTTGGCGATAGTTCTTTTACTCACGTAATCTATCCTATCCCCTGGCATCTTTGTTTGCAAGTATTTCTTCCAGGCATCCTTCTTTTCTTTTTATCTTGGTCTTGACATTCTTATTCCACCATGCTGTTATTTTTCTATCTCCTTTAATTTGTTTCCTACCACAAACCTCTTCAGTTCCACTGAGGAGTGTTTATACATTTGCCGCTTTTCTTCTATTGTGTTATCATTCAGATCCATCTGCCTTTCACTGATAAATCTTTTTATCCTAGATTGGTATATATGTTTTACTATTGGTTTATTTAGTTCTTCTATTTTGAGCCTTTTAGTAGCTTTTTGTTCTTGGTATTTTGAGTTTAGTAGCTTTCTTGTTTCCTTTTCTGTTTGTTCTCTTCAGTCAGTAATCTCATTTTAGCAATCACTTAGTGAAGGTCACTAAATATTTCAGCTCCTCTATTTACTCTTGCATCCATTGTACTGTAAAAGGGAGCTACTGACTATTACGTAGTCCGTGATTAACTTTTTGCATCTGTCTTCATTTACTCTTGTGTTGTATATTTGTGGATATATTAAGAGGAAATAAGGTCTTGGCTATTTTCATGTTATTCTTTAGGCAAAAATCTATTAGTCTCTCTCCATTTGGAGAAGTTGTTGTCTCTCCTTCTTTACCTATTACTCCTCCTGATGTTTTTACATTGTTGCCTACTCTAGTATTTAAATCACCTAAAACCATTAGTTCCCGTTTGGGTTTGAGATTCTTTGCAGTTATTTGTAAATTGTTTTCAAAGATATCTTTGTCTTCTTTGGTGGCCTATTTCTGCTCTAGCTTCGACATCTACTCCTGAAAAGATTTAAGTATGATTTGGTCCTACATTTTCTATTCCTTCTCCTTGTTTCTTTGTTTCTGTAATGGCCAAAATGTCTACTTTGAATTTCTCCACCCTTTCTTCAGCTAATTCTATCTCTATTCCATTTATTGCCCTAACATTCCATGTTCGTCTTAGAACGGTCAAGTCGGGTATATCATATTTATTTCTCTGAATCAGTTGATTTTGGACAAGCAGGTGATTGGCCCACTGTACCCTAAGTAGATAGTGGGGCTGCTACCTTGAGGCCCCCTACCGGGCCTTGTTATTTTCTGTCAGGCTTAACTCCCATAGCCTT
The DNA here is from genome assembly GCA_037039925.1 of Doris montereyensis. Taxonomy (NCBI): domain Eukaryota; kingdom Metazoa; phylum Mollusca; class Gastropoda; order Nudibranchia; family Dorididae; genus Doris; species Doris montereyensis. The sequence goes on from JAXRKP010000104.1 coordinate 67,339, forward strand.
TGGTTGTCCAAAACAAGCATGCAAGGCAGCAGGTTGTTATTTTCTGTCAGGGTTAACTCCCTAAGTCTTTGGTCAACCAACACTGGCCTGCAAGGCAGCAGGTTGTTTTCTGTCGGGTTAACTCTCTTAGCCTTTGGTCAGCCAAGACCTGCCTGCTAAGCAGCAGGAGACTCATGTCATGGAGGGCGGGACCGCCTAATCCCTGTACAGGTGCCTACCTGTCCACTGCCCTGGTGAATCGCATTCTTAGGTGACAATATGCCTATCCCCTTGTCCTCTCTTGTCAGATTTGTTCTCTTCTATACACATAAAGTATGCCTGCTGTGCCTCTGCCTGTCAGTCTGTCCACATACAACAGTGTCAGTGTCTCTTAATTACTCTTTCTTTATCTTTCATCTAATATTTTGGTGTGCCATTATGTTTACATCTACATATGTATAATTTAAGTGTTATTGCAGTTGTTGTGTAATCTGTTTATTTCAGATCCAATAAAACCTGTAAATTCACATAAAATGGAATGCATAAAATCCCTTAATCAATTAAAATAAAACTACCTTTAAGAACAATATAACATTATTTTCACACAATTAATCTACATCTATAACCATACTACTTACCAAAATAGTAGTCCTCATTGCAGAGGTTAAAATTTTCTTTACATGTAGATTAGTTACTACGATCACAATGTCAGCATGCATTGCTCCTATCAGTTGCAAACGATTGAATTGGATGAGTCTCCTGTGAGCAGTCTTCATGTTTTATGTTTTAAGAAATACTGTTGACGTCAGATGAGAAAAATCTCGTTTGTGAGAAATATCATTAGATGAACCAGGGTCATAACAAAGCACTTTGAAGAGTGTGAACATGTGTGTGTGTGTGTGTGAGAAAGAGAAAGAGAGAGAGAGAGAGAGAGAGAGAGAGAGAGAGAGAGAGAGAGAGAGAGAGAGAGGAGAGAGAGAGAAAGAGACAGAGACAGAGAGAGAGAGACAGAGAGAGGAGAGAGAGACAGAGAGACAGAGAGGAAGAGACAGAGAGACAGGAGACAGAGAGGAAGGGAGAGAGGGAACAGAGACCCAAAAAAGAGACAGAGACAGAGAGAGACAGGGGGAAGAGAGAGAGAGAGGGAGAGGAGAGAGAGAAGAGAGAGAAGAGGGGGAAGAGAGAGAGGGGAGAGGAGAGAGAGAGAGAAAGAGAGAGAGAAATAAAGGTGGAAAGAGAGAAGAAGCGAGAACGGGAGAGGAGGGAGGGAGAAATAAAGAGAGAGAGAGAAGAGAGAGAGAGAGAGAGAGATAGATATATATATATATATATATAGAGAGAGAAGAGAAAGAAAGAGAGAGAGAGAAGAGACAGAGAGAGAGAGAGAGAGAGAGAGAGAGAGAAAGAGAGAGAGAGAGAGAGAGAGAGAGAGAGAGAGAGAGAGAGAGAGAGAGAGAGAGAGAGAGAGAGAGAGAGAGAGAGAGAGAGAGAGAGAGAAAGTGAGGCACACCCAGAGAGAGAGAGAGAGAGAGAGAGAGAGAGAGAGAGAGAGAGAGAGAGAGAGAGAGAGAGAGAGAGAGAGAGAGAGAGAGAGAGAGACAGACAGACAGACAGACAGACAGACACAGACACAGAGAAAAAATCCTTTAAACTAACTTAAACAAACTTTACTTCAAACTAGAAGTTACATAATATTTAGATATCTAGATCTAGATATAAGACCAAAATATTTTTCGAATAATCATTAGATCTAAATCTATGAACTTTCACTCTGGAGTTTGCAGGTCTGATATTACTGCTAAAAATAATAATGTTCACACAAAAATAAAGTCAAAAAGTTAAATTAACGTATTTACATTACATATATTTACATGTATGGCGCACAAATATTAAAAAATGTTACAATAACTGACAAGTTCACGCTGAATGTTTTTCATAGAGACTAGAATCTTATTATAGAATCTAGTTATATATGTATTATAGATCTAGATCTAGAGTAGACATAGATAGTAGATATAGATAAGATTCTAGATCTAGACTAGCTCTAGCTCTTGATCTCTAGCTAGATCTCGTTTCTAGATACAGGTCTGAAGAAAATAGTAAACCTTGTTCTTCAGAAAACTCACCCCTAGTCTAGATCTCGATTCACAGGTCTTACTTCCTTGCAGAAGTTGGTGCTTTGTTTTTATCAAATACTAAACTCTAGATCTAGATCTAGATCTAGTTCATGGATAAGATAACACAAGTAATATTAGTCGTCGTCGTCGTCCTCTTCATCTTCTTTTTATCCCGCTCCTCCTCCTGCTATGGAGGTTTACTTCGCGGAGAAAAAATCAGTGATAACTGTGCTTCGGATGTGTCCTCTCTCTCGGATATTATGTCCTCTCTCTCTCTCTCTCTCTCTCTCTCTCTCTCTCTCTCTCTCTCTCCCCCCCTACCCTCAGTATTGCTTTCAAATTTAACTACCTGAGATTAGAAAGGTGAGTCAATCTCATTCAACGGTTATCAAAAGCGATGAAGGTTCCGTTTACTATTTACACAAACTTTGAATCATTCACAAAACCGATCGATGGTTGTCAACCAGACCCAGAAAATACAATGTAGTTACACAAAGCAATACCACCAGAAACATGAACCCTCTCGTTTTTTATTACTATATTATATATCAAATGCTTTGATGATAGCGTTTACTCGAAGAAACCAATCTTATTCACGAAGGCGAGCGAAGTTGAAGATATTGGGCAGATGTTTGTCAACATATTGGAGGAGGATGTACGAGAAATTTACAAAATCCCGCCGAAGGAGATGATCTTTATAATGATGCGTTGATTTCTCTTGCGCTTCTGTAATAGTCTTAAACGCTTTGGTTAATTCATTTTGAAAGATTTGCTTTCCAAGCCTTTCTTGTATCTGATTTTTCTTGATATTCTCCTTCAACTTTAGATACTCAGAAACTATAAAGTCTCTTCTTTTAGGGTCTTCAATTTTTAGGAGCGACATTTTTTAAAATAGGGTTGATAATTATTTATTATAATTTTGAGTGATAAATCTATCTTTACTTTTATCTTCGTTTTCATCATTGAATTTAACCTAGTTTATAGTCTTCTTCTCAAAAGAGAGCTCGAAAGGATTCTTGCACTTCCCTACGCCCTTGGTCGATCATTGACGTGCGTTCTTTCTCATCGATATTCTTTTTAGTCTTTGACTGGATATCGTCTTCCATCATTATAATATTTGCTCAACTCGTCGGTGATAAGTTGAAATTCGTTGTCGGATATTTTATTGTCCATCAGCGCCTGGGAGACGTACCTCGAGATGGTGTTGAATTTTGCATCTGCTAAAACTTTAATCTTCTCGTGTTTCTCTGCCTTGACATTGACCTTCTTGCTAACGTGTTCCCCCAAAATGCTAAACAACCCAGTCCCTTAAGCGGCAGATTCCATAGCGATAACGGCAAGTGCTGTGATTATAGTGGACAGCAATCCAACACCTCCAATTGATAACCCATGGCTACGGTTATCAATCCAGTGTCAACGTTGTTAATGGTTTTAGAAGCGCGGTGGTACTTTTGACTGAGTACGGCTCTCTTCTCTCTGTCCTCTATCAGAGTTCTTTGAATTTCGTTAATTTTCTGCAGTCTGTATCCATGCCCTTCGTCGTGTGGGGCTGATGGCACCCTTTGGTACACATTTTCTCCTTTGTATTCCATTTTTAGAATACAAAGAATTAAAAAAACATTTTGGTATTGAACGAAGCATATTGGTTTCCTTTTTTCTATCAACACACTCCTGCCAGAGTTGTTCTGAATTGTAGTCATAACGTCTAAGGCTACGGCTCCTTATGCACGACGCGATGTTAAGTCGCGAGCGATAGACACTTGAGATCAGCCGCGTGGCATGTCTCCTTATGAGCGAATATTCGTTAGCAATTATCTAGTTTCACGCGATGTCTCTGATCGCGAGCGGCAAAAGTGTCTCCTTATGCGCGAGCAACTTTTCGTCGCGTCTGAAAGATTGGCGACGACAAGCGACGGAAATGATTGAGAAGGACAATGTATTAATTTAGTATCAAGATGGATACGGCAAAACTATCTTCTATGTACATGTCCAGTAGTGTTGCTACTCTCACTGCATACAAAACATTGAAAACAAGACGTCATATATATTGGGTCCGCGAGATGCATTGAAGACGTCAAGAATATGGAGCTTTTCACCATTTCCTTTTCAGCACTCTTCCAAACATTATTAATATAATCCCTGTCTCTGTGTTCTTTCACTTGTGAGTTATATGGCACTGTCAGGCTCCCCACGAATGAGTTCAATCAAACGCTCAATTTTTCTTGTTGGAGTTTCCGCCATGTTTCAAAATGGGCCTTCCCAGCTCTATACACCGGCCCATGAGTCCCACGCAAGAAATTTTGACCAATGGTTATGCTTTAAATCAGTCACGCCTCCAGTCGGTCGCGAGCGACTGGTTCCCCGATCGCTACATGACTCCATCGCAGGCGATGGTCGCCGGAGACAACTTCTTATAAATCTTACTTGATTGATTTTGGCGTGAAAGTATTCGCGCGCGGCTATACGTCGCATCGCACATAAGGAGACGTAGCCTAACACGTCTTCGAAAATTGTTTCGTTCTGAAGACTGCATCTCTCTAACTTTAGGTCTTGAACTGATGACACTAGAGACATTCCTTCCGACATTCTCAATCCAAACCCGAGAAGAAATGTTTTGTTATCATTCGCTTTGATCGAGATATTCTCTTGAGCGAATATTTTCTACCTGAATGGTGATACTTTTATAGGAGGATGAACAACATTGAGATTAGGAAACCATTCAATCGTTTTTGGTTGAGACACTTTTGTTTCTACTGGTTTAAATCCAAACTTGCGCATTTTTATACTTGTCAATATTTTTTTAAAGGATTGATTTTTAGAATAGGTCCGATTATTGGTAACGATGATAAAAGACCGCTTCCGTCGTAAATATCACATTGCTTCTTCAAATAAAGCCCATCTCCACGCTAGGCCAATCCAGACTCGGATGCTGGTGATAAATACAATCCTTTCCCATCAGTCTCAATTTCACAAATACAACCACCTCTCTTCAGATAAACACTATTCCCCATAGCTCTCTGTAACCCAGTGCTTGCTAATCCAGATAATGCTCCTACGCCGAGTGCAGGAAGTACTGTTTTAGCCAGCATCGGTAGTGCTCTAGCAGCCAACCCTGCTAACATTCCGAGAAAACCACCTTCTATCTTTCTATTTTACACAACTTGTGTCTTACTCATCTTAATTTGTATACCCTTTCCTTGCTCGTGCGTAAGCATTATTCATCTTTTGATTTACTGCTTTGTTAATCCAACAACATCGTCGCCGTTTAGATCCTCGTGGCTGAGACGGATGTTCATTGGTGAATCCGATGGCATCGCTTTCGTAATTCTTTCTTTTCTGAGAACCAGAAATGTTTACACTAACATTTGCATATCGACTCATTTTTTAGATAAGCAAGATACTTTTTTTATATCGTTTCATTACTTCTGTCCCACTCGCAATTACCTGCTCGGAGCTCATTTGAGTCCAGTGGAGTCGTTTCAGATTCTTGACAATGCTCTATTACTAACCAATGAGTTAAACGAATCTGGGTACCCCTTCCATTTAACTAATGATTTTGTCTTTCCCTTTCTTAATATTTTTTATATCCTAAAAGTTTCTTGTTTCGTTTTCTGTAATTCTTGCTCGTAAAACGTTCCTCGTATTTCCTCACCGTTAAAATATTTTATCTTATAGGTAACTGGATTGGTATACTGAACCTCCAATATCATAAATACTTCTCTAGTCCACCTAGGTGTGTATCCTTTTTCAAATGTTTCTTCGTTATCCTAACTTTATCCCCGACTGTAAACTTTGGATTCTGTTTAATTCATTTTTCAATAGGGTATAAACTTATCCAGACACTAAGTTCGTTACTTGTTTTACTCGCAAGAATTGGGGTCATTTTTTATTGAGGAATGTTTGGTATTATTATATTGATGAACGAGGTCGTCTAATACATCTATATATCAATACGTAGAATTAGCGGTAAAATATTTATACATTCTCTCCTTTATAGTTCTATTGCATCTCTCAACTACACTCAATTTCACTTCGTTTTCGGTTGAGTATAATTCAACCATCGTTTTTACATCTCGATTGTAAAACCCTTTCCTTTGTCCACCCATAGTTTATCAGGTTTTTGTTGCTTGAATATATTCCTAAAAAGCGCGAGCAACAGCTCTCCCAGATTTATTTTTTAATGAATAAATCCATCCATACTTAGAAAATACATCTACGACAGTCAATAGATATTGTACACCATTATTGAACGTCGAATACTCCCGTATACCAACCAAATCCGCAGTCATTATTTTATCAATTCCACTAACGTAAACCCGTCTTTTGGAAACTTTTTCGTAATGGGTTTATGTAACTCTTGCTTTTGCATTTCACACAATACATCTATTTTATGACTTAAGATTTCTTTTATTATTAAAGGCCTTTCTTCATGGAACGAAATCGTCAGTAAACGGTTCAACAACCCTCTACTTCCTAAAAGTATCAGAGGGGTAATAATCGGGAAGAGCAGTTGTGGCAAGACCACGTTGTTATTAAATTTACTCTACGCAATGGATGGCTCGATTACAACAACCTTTCCGTTTTCGGGAAGAGTTTGTTTCAACCTGAATATAAAATATTAAAGACCGCCTTCGAAAGTACATTCCCTAAAGGAGCCATTATGAGGTTGTTCGACTTCGGGATGAAGTTATACGTCTCGACGTTTCACCATCATCTCTCATTCAAGAGTGGTCGAAGGATATAAGCGAACGTTCCGACATGGAATGCTCGTTCTTTGAAAGCTCTGAAGACGTTCCGGATCCACGGGACCTGTCTTCTACTGATAAAAATCTAATGGTTTTCGACGACTTGCTCCTCGAAAAACAAAACAAGTGCGAGGCTTATGACATCCGGGAGACACAACAATGTCGACTGCTTCTACCTCTCTCAGAATTATTTCAAACTCCCTCGACAGACTATACGTGAAAACGCCGACTTTATTTGTCTCTTTCCCCAAGACTTGAAAAACATCAAACACATTTACAACGATGATCTCGAGCAGGATATGAGTAAGGATGAGTTCCACAACCTTTGTATAAAGGCATGGGATGGATTCTTCGTCATCGACTTGACGAGTAAAAAGAGGAATGGTAAATACCGCAGCGGGTTTGATAATTTCTACATTCCGAATTAAAAAATAATAATCGTGTATAAAAAAAGGGTGGAGAAAATACTCGAGAAGATATCTTCCAATACTGATCCGAAGAGACAGTTTCAGATAATCGTCAGCGATAAGAAGACAAACTTCGTTAAATGATTCAACCCTCCCATTCAACTCAACAAGGAGAAGAGGAATGAAATAGCCCTTATTAACCTCGAAACCTACTATTCTTTCCCGAACGTTGATTCCTGAACAACTACTTTAGGTACTCTACGGATCTGGCGGTTTGAAATATTCATTCCAGATGGTAGCTACGACTTGTCTGATATTAAGTCTAAAATGAAGAGGGCTGGACACTATGATACGGTGAATGAAAAATATTACATCACGATCTCAGCCAACACCAGCACCTTAAAGTCTGCGCTT
>JAXRKP010000104.1:80000-117500 GCA_037039925.1 Doris montereyensis
GATATCTCTTCAAATTTTTACAAAAGGATTTTTTTGTGATTAAATTTGCCAAAAATTGGAAAAGGTTGCTATATGTATTTAAAAAAACCCATAACATCAAAACCGTTTAATTTATTTTAAAAAAGCTACTGGATGCGGCTAGATATTGAACCGAATAATGTGTGTGCAAAGTTATGGCCAAGTTTGTTCATAACTGAAAAAGCATATTTGAAATGAAGTTGTAGGTATTTTCGCAATGAAAATCCAAGATGGCGGCGTTCCACTGGCAACCATATGAATTATGATATTTCTTTCTTTCTTTATAAGTTCCCATTCTACCTTTCGGTGTATAGGTTCAGATGCCCGAAAATGACATTTTCTGTTTCCTTTCAAAAAAGTTAAATTTCTATGTTTTTCTATCTTAGTTTGTAATATTCTTTTGTCATTCATTTGGTTTGATCTCTTATTGTTGTGTTTTTCTGATTGTGTCTCTTTTAGTTTTCCCTATTACTCTTCTTAGATATTTCATTTCTACTGTATTCTCTACTGTCTAAGTCTAAGGTCCAGGTTTCGCTGCCATAGAGGAGAGTAGAACAATAAACTGTATTGCATACTGCCATTTTTTGGTTTTTTGTTGACAATTCTTGCTTACCTACAAGTACAAATGCCTTTCCTAGATGGTTATATATTGCACTTGCCTTTTTGATTCTCTGTCTGATTTCTTCTCTTAGTTTTCACTCTGAGTTAATCATTACTCCTAGGTAATTGCATCTTTGAACTTGTTTTAAATTCTCCCTGTCCAATTTAAGATTTTGTTTTAGTTTCCCTAGTTACTAACATTGTTTTGGTTTTCTTTGCAGCTACTCTCACTGCACATGTTGGTTTATTATTGTGAAAACTTTTAATGGCTTCTATTAAATTTTGTTCTACATTGTGTTCTTTTAAGGAATGCTATAGTTCGTCCCTCCTTACACTTTACAGTGTCAAACGCCTTTTCTAAGTCAATAAAACACAGGTGCCAGTCAATGTTTCTATCAATGATTTTTTAAATTATTTGTCTAATTGTAAATTGTAAATTAATGTGTGGTCTTGTACTTGTACACTTCTTTCTGGTCTAAATCCACTCTGATTCTCTTCAATCTGATCCTCTACTGTTTTCCTTTGTCTCATTTCCAGCATCCTAGCATATACTTTCCCTGGAACGCTAAGTAGTGATATCCTCTATAGTTTGAGCATTCCATAGTTGATCCCTTTTTATGTATTGGTACTGCCGTTCCCCTTTTCTAGTCGTCTGGCACCTGTTTGGACATCCATGCTTGTTGGCATATTGCGTGTAGTAGTTTATCTGCGTCTCTCCCTTGGTTTTTAATCATTTCTGGATAAAGTTGATCTGCTCCTGGGGCTTATCCTAATTTCCCTTTTAATTTTTTTTTTTATAGTTGTTTGGATTTCTTCCAATGATAATAATATCTACATCTTCAGCTGTCTCCTCTGGATTACTTGTTACTCTTACTAATTGATCTTTATTCCTTGTTTCATACGTTCTGGAGGGATAATGTAATTGGTGAAAATGAAAATGCTTTCTTAATGTTTCCATGATTTCGCTGTCTAAAAAAACTTCTTTCATTTATATTTCTCCTTTGGCATTCTTAATTTGTCGTAATGGGCATGCTTTGGTCTTTTCTCATGCTCTTCATTGCTCCCCAGAACTGTTTTGATTTCCTTGATAGCTTTCTTGAAGTCTTTGTCCAAACTCTTCCCATTGTTCCTGTTTTGCTTTCCCAACTTCATCTTTGGCGATAGTTCTTTTTATCCACGTAATCTATACTACCCTCTGGTCTCTTTGTTTGCAAGTATTTCTTCCAGGCATCCTTCTTTTCTTTGATCTTAGTTTTGACATTCTCATTCCACCATGCTGTTCTTTTCTTATCTCCTTTAAGTTGTTTCCGATCACAGACCTTTTCCGTACAACTGAGGACTGTTTCTTTATACATGTACATCTATTCTTTTATTGTGCTTTCCTTCAGATCCATCTGTCTTTCACTAATAAATCTTTTCATCCTAGATTGGTATTCCTGTTTTACTACTGGTTTATTTAGTTCCTCTATTTTGAGTTAAGTACTAATAGGAGCTTTCTTCTCTTTCCTTTTCTGTTTGTTTTCTTCAGTCAGTAATCTCATTTTGGCAATCACTATCACTAAGTGATAATCACTAAATATTTCTGCTCCTCTGTTTACTCTTGCATCCAATGTACTGTAAAAAAGGAGCTGCTCACTATTATGTAGTCTATCATTGACTTTTCACACCTGTCTTCATTTACTCTTGTAAATTTGTGGATATTTTTATGAGGAAAAAAGGTGTTGGCTATTTTCATGTTATTCTTTAGGCAAAAATCTATTAGTATTAGTCTCTCTCCATTTGGAGAAGTTGTTGTCTCTCCTTCTTTACCTATTATTCATCCTGACGTTTCTACATTGTTGCCTACTCTAGCTTTTAAATCTCCTAAAACCATTAGTTCCTGTTTGGGTTTAAGATTCTCTGCAGCTATTTGTAAATCGTTTTCGAAAATATCTTTTTCTTCTTTAGTTCCATCTTCGTTTGGTCCATAAGCTATTAATAATTTAATTTCTCGTCTTTTTGGTTTAATATTTACCTCTAATAGCCGTGGGCTTATACATTTCCAACTTTCTAGTAGCATTTCTTGCCTTTTATTATGCACTAGGAAGCCTACTCCTGCTCTAGCTCTATCTTTGACATCTACTCCTGAGAAGATTAAAATATGATTCGGTCCTACATTTTCTAATCCTTGTCCTTTTTTTGCTGTAATGGCCAAAATATCTACTTTGAATTTTTCCATTTCTTCAACTAATTCTAACTCTTTTTCATTTATTGCCCTACGTTCCATGTTCCAAAAATCAGTCCGTATCGTTTCCAGGTTCGTCTTCGAAAGATCAAGCCAGTTATATTATATTTAGTTCTCTGAATCTGTTTGGTTTTGGATAAGCAGGGGATTAGCCCACTGTACCCTAGGTAGATGGTGGGGCTGCCACCTTGAGGCTCCCTCCCATTACTAGGCCTTGTTATTTAGGCATTCAAGACCAGCCTGCAAGGCAGTAGGTTGTTATTTTTGTCAGGGTTACCTTCCTTAGCCTTTGGTCAACCAAGACCGGCCTGCAAGGCAGCAGGTTGTTTTATGTCAGGGTTAACTCCCTTAGCCTTTAGTTGTCCAAGACCCGCCTGCAAAGCAGTAGGAGACTCTTGATGGCGGGATCATCTACTCCCCGTACAGATGCTTACCTGTCCACTGCCCGGAATTATGACAATTATTTGTTTAAAATATTGTTTTCAGCTAATTAAGACATGCCGAGTACAATAGTAGTGGTTAAAATTGTCGACACCAAATAATAATTAAAAAAAAACATGTTCTGGACGCTCCCCCCTTAAAAATGCCATAGTTCACCCCTTCTCAATCTCATTGTCAAATGCCTATTCTACTAATCTAGGTCAACAAAACAGATGTAATGTAAGTATTGTAAGTCAATGTTTCTTTCAATGAAGTTATCTATTACTACTATTATTATTATTTGTCTGATTGTAAATACGTAGTTTGTACGCTTCCTCCTGGTGGCCTGAATCCGCTCTAGTAAGTAATAGTAATAGCAGTCTTAGTCTAATGTTCATAAATCTGATCTTCTACCTTTTTCTTAATCTCATTTTTAGTATCGTTGCATTCACTTTCTCCGGTACGCTTAATTTAGGCCTTAATATTAATAGTGATACAATGACATGTAGTGATATCCGTCCATAGTGTGAGCCTTGGACAGTTGATCATTTCCTGTGTATCGGTTCTCTTTTTCCAGTCACCTGTTTAAACTTCCAATCCATACTTGCTGACAATGACATATTGCATGTAGTATTAGTATGTAAAAGTAGTCTGTCTATACATAAAAGTAGTCTGTACATGTCTGTCTGCATCTCTCCATTGGTGTTTTATCATTTCTGGATAAACTCGCATCTGCTCCCGCAGCCTTGCCTAGCTTAACTCTTTTCGTACAGCTGTTTGGACTTCTCATCCACTCCATTGATATATCTCTACATCTTCAGTTGTCTCAACTCTCATCTGGATTACTTATTAATTTTAAAAAAGTTTTATTCTTTAGTAATGGATATGTACCCCTTGTTTCATATGTTCTGGGCGGATTATGTAATTGCTGAAAAGATTTTCTTCACGTTTCGTTTTGTTTTTTTAAGTGTTTTTCTCTCTCCAGAAATGTTCGATTAAATTATTTTTTTTATCATCTCATCTCAGTCACTTCCTGAGTCGCTAACCACCTTTTTGAGAGGCGAGTGATTTACCCCTAGTGCATAATGATGTCAATTTGTTGATAAAGTTTGCCTCTTTGCTTCTCTGGAGAAGTAAGCAGCAGTAGTACTAGTATAGTCAGTTCACCCATATTTGATAATGATTGCATAGAACTACTTGTACTTTAGTTGTAGTTGTAGTGTAGTGTTGCAACCGTGGAAGATATCTGATTGAAATTTTGCATGAAAAATTAATCTGTGTTGACCCGTAGCCATTTTTTTCTGTCAAGAATTAGCATAGTAACCTAATTTCCAAGTTTGCTTCTTTGCACCATCTAGAAAATGATAGCACTGACTGGGGTAAGGTAAACACTTAGAATTTAGGTGGTTTACTGTAATAGTAATAATCTAACAACACATCCTCTTTATAATTTTTTTGAGTGCCACCAAACTGTGACACTGCATGAGATCATACTTAATCATAGTAATTCAAAAGCAAACTCGCATGATTGTTCACTCGCAGACAATACAGAGATTTGATAATGAACATTCATAGTATAGGCGTTGTCACGTCAGATATCTACGGTACTTTAAAGAAATTCCTTCCGTCATGGAATGAATTAAACATCGAACTAATTCGGAACATTGCATTGAACGTTCTTTCATACCTTTCCAGAGAAGTAAAGAAAGGCAAACTTGATCAAGAAATTGACACCCCGTACAACGCATCATACTCATACTCATAATCATACATTAGAGTTGTTGGAGATAAATCACTCTCCTATCAAACGGTGGTTAGTGACTTAGAAAATTCTGAGATGATATTGATAACATATACATCATAAACATAACGATCGCTAATGAAAAATAACTGTGAAAATGAAATACAAAACTGCCACTTGAGTTAACTGTAAAAGTTAATGACCACTAATTTAAAACCGCAAATTAGAAAGTCTTTGAAGTAATAGGCTCAAGTCGAGGTTACAATACATTTCTTCTCATACCCGTTTCCTTTTCCGTATTGCAACTGTCGTTATGATGTCGAATTACGACACAACACAAGTTTCATTTCCATGTTAATGTTATTCAGCCCACTCAACTTAAATCCAAAATATGCTGTCAACAACTCTTTTTCGAACTTTTGGACAGCTCTGTCGTTACCACCATTAGATCCACCTTCTGCCGATTCCAATAATACTGATACTAGTGATACGTAAAACCGAAATTCAAAATCGATAATTATCGACTTATGTCAGTACATATTATATTTTATTTTCGGTGGCGGAATGAGAATGCTGTCGTGCATAAGCTATTTCGAAGTTAGAGACTAGAACTAAAAGTAGTAAAAGCCTAAGGTTGTCAGACCTTCCAAACTCCAAGGACTCTCCTACCTAGTCCTAGTCCTTGGCACTAATGTTCCAACTGCAAATCCCCACCGTGGAGGCCATTATTATTATTATGCTGCACACTGCTGTGGCCAACGCGTCTGCTGAGTGAGGTGTGGGTCACCCTCGTTTCCATGGTTTCCCACAAGTCCAAACCTTTGTTTATTAACAGTCAATAAGAGTCTGACAGTCTGAGCAAGAGTAAGAAGCTATTGCAAACCACCCTTTTTCTTTTTAAAATGTTCATCTATCTTAACTATCTGGTTAGCCAGAAACTGTTAGTTTTAAAACAGCTGTACAAGTTAAAATTTTAGAATGAAACAAACAGTATACATGTATGTATTAGTATTATTATTATTATTATAATATCGTCATGTTACAATACATATAGAGAATGGGCTGAGCCACTCATTTGGTTTGATTTACCCACATCCACAACTAGAGCGATTTCTGGGGGTTTTGCTAGGATTTTAAATTTTGCCCGAACTGCCTTGTAATCTGCACATGGGACCTTTTTTATCGTCCGTTTCCAATAGGACTAGGTGTCGATCCACCTACCTGGACCAGGGGGTTTGAGTTTACTCAACAACAAAAAAACCCCAGAAAATGTTTCACCTGAACCCACGACATTTGGGTCAAGAGGAGGACACCTTGCCCCTGGACTGCCTAGTACCTCGCCCTGTGCCACTTTCATTTTCCATTCAAAAAGTATTAAAAAAAAAGAGGGAGAGACTTGGGAAGGTAAAACCATGACAGTGACGGTAATCATTATCTTTTGATAGATTGTATCCCTGTCCAATGTATGGAGCATAATTAAATTTTATAGATAATATCGAGGGCTGACAGCAACAAATGGATATCTCCACAAAACGCGAAAATTGACCTTCTGCTGACCCTGTGTTTTCCGCAGTCGCCTTCTTTACTCTCAACTAATACCAGCATCATCACATGCTCAGTGACCTAACATCCTAGTAACAATAAGTATATATCCGAAAAGACTGTTCTCATTGCACGCAACAAGTTGTTGATAGTCATCATTTTTCTCAAACTACACAAATGGAAATATCCATTTGTTGTCACCCCTCGATAAAGTTAAAAAATAGAAATTCTATCAAATAAGTTAACACATGCATAAAGTTAGTCAATTTAGTAAAAATATTTTCTATTCATATCATTCGCTTTCCAGTGCGGTAGATCTGGTGGTACATTTACTTTAACTTTATTTGAAAAGTTTTGTTTAGGTTCAACTTCTCTGAAAGTGTGTGCACTTATTTCACACCTTTGGGGTGATGGTTTAAAACTATCATTTTGATCGAGTGTCAATCAGATCAGAGCACTGCACTCAAATGTTCCATTCAATTTATTGCAAAATAGCAGTTACAATTAACACTAGTTAGTTACAGAAGTAACAGAAAGGCTGGTCGTCAGGACAGTGACAGTGGTCAAGTGTGACCACTAAACTAATATCGAGGCACGCACGGCTTGGTACACTCTCTTCTTTCTTATTCTTATTACTCATTGTGTGTGTTATTTGTAGATATTTTGACCTTTCCTGGATATTGGATAGCTTTATACAGCTCGTTATTTTCTTCAAATGAATGTCAAACTCCTCCTGCCACTACTGCCAGATCATATCACACATTAATGTGTAAAGTAAAACAATCAGATCTGAATTAATGACCTAACTCATTTGGCCACATTCATCAATAAGAATACACATAAATCTACTCAGTCATACATACACCATTGAAAGATTAGCTTTTCTTACTGCTTGATAATAATTTTAACTTCATACCTGTTGAAACACATCCACAAAGTCAGTATTTGATAAAACCAAGAAAACATCTCTATTGCTTGATAATAAAATTCATGTATTCAAATTCAAGGTCAAGATACTACCAACAGAGCAGACAAATGGAGTGAAGGCCTGTGGTTTTCAAGCAAGCAGTACAAAATATGTTGTATGTCTATTAAGACAAACTTTATACTGTACAAATACATTTTGTGTCATTTCAATCATCATATACATTGTAATATATGTTATATAATTATCTCAAGTCGCAGGGTATTTTTACTAACAACATACCTTGTAAAGGCGTAGGTGTGTTGAGGCTCCGTTTATCATTTAGATGAGGGATTTGTTTGGATCTTTCAATAGCCTTGACGACAGTTCAAGTTAAAACAAACAACCTGAGTACTACTACTACTACTACTACTACTACCACCATTACTAGGCCTAGTTGGTAGTACTAAGTGAAAACACCTCTAGTTTTGGCCTCTTCTTTCATTTTCATGAGTCACCCATAGACACTGACTGAATTAAAAGTTTTCAGCTTGGTTACGGTGGATCTATTTATAGTACATGTTGAGGATAGCAGCAGGAGTTTTTTTCCTTAAACTTTGTTGTAATAATAACAACAGTAATAATAATAATATTGTCAGACAATACGAATATCAACGCCTTATTTCAATTCAATGCATTATGGAAGCTACAGGGGTAAAGTGAGATGGAATTATTCCATCCAAACAGGACATTTGTATTGGTAGACGTGCAGTCTCTTTCCAAAGGTTTCAGTTAGTTCACCCAGCCTCCACTTTAAGGAGCATCAAATAAATACTCGCATTTGTATCAAGGAATCCATGGTCCATTTTTACAGTAGCAAGCATTTAACTATTAGTATTATACTATGATGGTGTAAATGAATGTTAATCATCACTGCATGGATGGGTTCAAATGGGAGCATGATATAAGCAGCAAGGTGTGTAACAAATGCTATATTTAAAAGTTTTAACCAGCCCATTCATCATCATGCTTTGTACAGAATTGCCTGCCAGTGTGACAGGCCAACAAGTAAAATGTCAGAAAGCCCTGAAAAGACAATACATCTACAGCATGAAAACATTTTGAATCAGCTGTCTGAGATCTTGGTTATCACACCTAAACAAGAGTTGTTCCTTCACAAAGCTTACAACTGCCAGTACCAATGGTGGTGGTGGTGGGTGGGTGGGTGTGGGGGGAGAGAAATCACAAGAAATAGAAGAGAAAGAAAGTTAAATTTTGTTCAATTGAAATTTACCCTCTTAACTCTTTCCGCCCGGAGTGACGACTCCGCCGTCCATGCGATTTCCCCAAATGTCCCCGTGAATCCTGAAAAAGTTATATTTTTACTTGCGCGTTGAAATTTTAATATATTCATACAGGAAATATTTATCAAGCAAATGCCCTAATGTTATACATCAATTGAAAGCTAATTGGATGTACTCCATTATGATAACCATTTGGATTACATCAATCAAGATTTTGAAGAGATCTTATGAAAATAAAGCTGAAAAGTGAAAGTAAAGGAATTTTTGTTTCAAAATTTTCTCCAATCACTGCTTTTCTCCTACCCCCTCACCCTTTATAACCATGTAAATCACCCCAATAATTGTATACAATGGAAATTTGTTCCCCTTCAACATGATATCAAATATGTTGACTTGTTGCCTATTTTAATATATTTATAGTCAGTTTTAAACACTCGGGAAGAAATTTCAGTGTTCCAAAAAGTTAATTCCGGCAAAAACTGAGGGACACTGAGTTTTTAATTCCGGGTGGAAAGAGTTAACCATACGCCGCGATCTCAGGGTAAAATTACGAGGAAACAGCAAGATGAAAGATAAGACAAAGAGTAAAGAGTGAAAGGAAAGACGTAGAACCTACCAGCACTGCCCACCAACTGCCCATGAGAGAGAGAGAGAGAGAGAGAGAGAGAGAGAGAGAGAGAGAGAGAGAGAGAGAGAGAGAGAGAGAGAGAGAGAGAAGGGAGAGGCAGAGAGAGAGAGAGAGAGAGAGAGAGAGAGAGAGAGAGAGAGAGAGAGAGAGAGAGAGAGAGAGAGAGAGAGAGAGAGAGAGACACAGAGAAAGAGAGAGAACAGAGAGAGAGAGAGAGAGAGAGAGAGAGAGAGAGAGAGAGAGACAGAGAGAAAGAGACCAGACAGAGAGAGAGACCAGAGGGAACGACAAAAAGGCAAACTAGACAGCCTACACAGTGTTTTATAAAAAAAGAAGAAAAGATTTATTTTATTGGCTTTGAGGAAAACAAAATGGACACTAACATCGGACATAGTGGATGGACTCTTTACCCTGCACAAAATAAAACTAATAAGAAATGAATACTGGTGAAGCACACCACACGTAAAAAAGGTCTGTTAACTAAACGATACAAACATGCACTGCAATACAAGAACTATGACAATTAATTAAGAATAGGAAGAAAGACAAAAAACAAACAAACAAACAAACATTGTATGAGAGTTTGTGCTGTCAAGTATGGACACACATGTGAAATCAAATTTCATTATAGAAATAAGATATAGAACATAATAATGTATTTATATATATATATATATATATATATATATATATGTCAGAGCGTAACTTAGCCATAACTATTCATTAGATAATAATTATTTGAAGGACATAGAGGAAACAAATGATAACGACTGACTTAAATATTGATCTGTATATCAAGTGCCTGTAGGTTTCAAGTCATGGAGGACCATTACACTTATATCTAAATATAAACACACATGAGCATACTTGAAAGTTGGCATATCATTTTTATCTTGATCTTTTTTCCTTCTTACTGATATCTCACTTATCATTTTCCCATCCCCCTACAGAGCAGCAAATCCCAACCTATAATAAAGAACGAGTAGAAGCTAAAACAACAATACCCTAATTGCACACTCCAGTTATAATATCATTCTCCGTCATCAGTACATGGTGCAACAGTACATTTGCATAACTTTCATCTCAAAGGGCAACAATATTCAAAAGAAAGAAAGTATTGAGATGAAGAGGAAGGAAAGAAGAAAAAAAAACAATTGTTACTAGGACTAGTCATGCATAGCTGCCAACCTTTTCAATTTAAACCGAAAAACAGACGACTACTCAAACTAATTCTTACATGAACAATGGCTCGTAATGTTATAAAAACATTGATAATTTAACCTTAATTAATCCCCATTAAGTATCAAGGTAAATAATAAAAAATTGCTGGCCTTTCACCCCAATTTCTTTAAGTCTCTGCCATTAACAGAGGGTTTCTTTATAAAAAAATCTAGTTAACCCTCAAATATGTTTTTTCAAAGTAAAAACAAACTTACAGGCTCAAAGCCAAAAATACATATGAAATACATTTTTTTATGTACTGGTTGGCAGCTATGGTAATTCTAGTTTAAGTATTCCCATTAGACTGAAACAAAGTATACCAACGACAGCAGTTAAAGATGATTTTGGAAAACATAAAAATTTGCCACCAGTTTCACGGTAGCTTTGTGGTGTTATGACTTCTCCTAAAAAGAAGTGTTTTATAAAGTAAGAAAGAATTCTTTTGATCCCAACGAAGAAAGACTTTTAAGAACCCTCTAAGGTTGATAATATTGTTTCATAACTTACAAGTTGACACTTATTGTTATGATGAGTGACTATTTTGGCGTCAAAACCTTTTGAACACAGGTACATGAAACATGTGGGTTGTAATGTTTTAACGGACTGATGATCAAACCAGCAAAATCTTCATGCTGTGAGTGTGATTCTAAGAGGTACGTACAAGAATCAAAACCAAAAAACTATCCCCAAACACACCCAAAACAAGGCCAGCAAAGTGATTTTGTTTGAGATACAGACACAAATCTGTATGCAGTGGAAACTGAAACATCTGAATGTATTGGAAACTGACACAAATCTGTACGCAGTGGAAACTGACACAAATCTGTATGTAAGTGCAAACTGACACAAATCTGTATACGGTGGAAACTGACACATGTAGTAGAAACTGACACAAATCTGTAAGTAGTGGAAATTGACACAAATCTGTATGTACTGGACCTGACTTAAAATAGGAAAGAGGGATACAAAGCGTATTTCAATTAACATATGCAGTTAAATAACAGTATGAAATATGGCAATAATTACATACACATTTGCATATAGACTGCTTGTATCATCAACATCACGTTATATAGACATTGTCAAATTATGTAAGTTCAATCGAAATCATAACAGTGATCACATTTGTTCAGTTTATTCAAAATCCCTGGGTTTGTGAGTTGAAAACACACGACACAACGAGGGAGGAGGGGGAATGACTAAGGGGGTTGGCAATGCAATAGGAACAGAGGAAGGGGGGGGGGGAGGGGGTTGTTTGTTGGTTTTTAAAATTGGAATTTACCCTGACCACCATTTGCGGTGATCTCAGAGAGAATAAAAAGGAAACCAAAGGTGAAAGAAAGATATATGAAGGAGAGAAAGGAAAGAAGTAGGACCTACCAGCAACACCCACCAAATGCCCACAAGGGACGGGTAGCATTAGAATGAAGAAAAAAGAACCCAAATGAAGAGAATTATTGGAAGTTTGCAAAAGTACATACTGCGAAATAATTCAGTTTGGAGATCTATTTGTTCAATGTTTGCATAATGTTGCCTCAAAGCCACTGGAAATGAGACCCTTTAAAAAAACCCATTTAATTGTCTTGTAGTCGCAGACCAAAGTTCAATATAGGATGTATGTGTGGTTATATCCAACTATCCCTTACATATAAAAGAAAGAGATAGGTAGGGGCAAGGGGAGAGAGCGGGAGGGAGGGAGGGAGCGGGAGGGAGGAGGAGAGAGAGAGAGAGGGAGAGAGAGAGAGAGAGAGAGAGAGAGAGAGAGAGAGAGAGAGAGAGAGAGAGAGAGAGAGAGAGAGAGAGAGAGCGCGTACAGAGAAGAAGACACAAGAAGGTGCAGGCAAACCCGAAAAAACAAAAACAAAAAGCAGGAATAAAAACCCAGACCTGGTGCTGAGAATTTTTTTTTAAAAGGAAGAAGAAAAAATAGAAAAAATTCATCTCTCTCTATGGATAACTCTAAATCTCTCTATAGATATTGAGTATTATCTAAAAATAAGGGACATTTTTTGAAAAATAAAAAACATAACCTTTTGGGGAAACTAAAACAGACAGGGGAAACCCAACGGTCATTATTGAATAACAGTAAGTATTGCAAGATTCACAAGCCCCGTCTTGAAACAGGCTGGACATTGCTCAAGTAAGAAAGATCAAAGGTTGAAGTCGAGACAGAAATGGAAATGTACAACCATTCGTAACAATCAGCGGTTGAGAGAGCCCAAGGAGCTCCCCGTCAGGTGTCAAACCAACCTTCACACCTAGCATGTATTTACACAACATGGCATTGTCATATCGTCAGCTCAGACTTGTATTGTCCTTACTACACATAAACCCATCTGAGCTATGTTTCTCATTTCATTGAAGCTTAGCGCATCCATCAAACATGGGGATCTCAGGGCCAATTCAGAGCAAACTGCAAGACGAAAGACGTGTAAAAGCAAACAGGCTATATTGTAGTTCTCAGTTAACAAGAGAATTTGAAGTTGGGACTAAATGCAAGTAGAATGTGTGACAAATGTAGGTTTGAATTTGGTTACTATTTGTTTGAGAATGTGAGACAGGACAATTAATGACTCAAACATCGTCTGATGTGTAAAAAAATAAGAAAGTTCCTTCAAGGCCGTTATAGCACATAGATCTGCAGCTTATCCCGGCTTCAACAGTTTGAAGCGGAACGGGTGACAATAATTTAATCACCACCTGGCCAGGACGCTAGTCTTGATGCAAGTTTTTACTCCCAAACTAGTGCTTGTACCCATTTGCACTTGGGTAGAGTGGGAAAAATGCGTGTTAACTCAATACGATTTAACCTGGCTGCACGCTAAACAGCCCACCGCATTTAGCCCAGCCCTACCCAGCCGCCCACTAATGGCTTTCAATTGTTCAACCTGACCAAACCCGGCTAATAGGTAACACCTCTTTTAACGATCAGATTGACTCGGCAAACTTGTTTTTGTGACTTATTCTAAGGACTATTATTTATAGAATACTGATTGGTGTATTCAAGCCTCTTTACGAGGCTTAAGGCCATGATCCTAGTGTACTGCGTCACTTTCCGTGAAGCCCGTCATTGATGGTATTTTTAGCTACTGTACAGCCTTTGTTTAAACACACACACTTCATTGTTTTGCTTCAATTGTCTATGTTTTTATGTGTTTTTTTGTTTTTGCTTTTATTTGTTGTCATCAATTTTGTCACAATGGACAGCTACAATAGTGACACGGAGAGAGAAGAATCCGTTTCCTAACGCCATCCATCAGAAGCACACGGGAAGCTTAGAAAATGTAAACACACGAAGGCGGTCTAGTTAGTGGGAAATTGCATCTAGGTCAGCGTCTCCGGTCAGGGAATCTGCACACGATTGAGTTAAATGTCTTTCCCAAGGAACACAAGCGTTACTAGGATTCGAACCTGGAACCTCGTGATCCCTAACCGCTCGGCCACCAACACATCCCGTCTAATGTATAGTAAGGATAATATCACTCTGAGCTTAAGATAAATTTATACAATTTGGTATCAGTTAGGGGACTGTCAAACAAGCCCTGTGTTCTCATTAGCATTGCCTGGTTTCAAGCTCTTTGAAGTCAGCTCCGAGTCAGTTATGAAAAGACGAAGACAGCATCCTTCTACACAGCATACTATGCAAAGTGCTTGAAGGATCAACAACAACAAAAAGGAGAATAAAGGTGAATCGCATTTCTTAAACAGTGCTTTTATGTTGATTCGTTTCCTTAAAATGCACCCAATCTACCATACACGATAACCTGAGGGTGAATTAAGAGGAAACAGCAAGATGAAAGATTTTAAGGTAAAAGACTTAAAGGAAAGGAGAAGAACCTACGGGCAGCTTCCCCAAAAGCCCACATTACAAACAGTGCCGGTATGAGCACAAGCTATTTTCATTGCCAGTAGCTTAACCACTTTCAAATGCAACTGTTGCCCATTAGATTCTTTGACATTCTTTGCGTTTGATAGATACTGCAGTGACCACTGGGACGGATCAGTTCACTTAAACTCGACATAGACATGCCCCTTGAAGTTGAAGGAAAGTGAGAGAAAGGGGTTTGAGTGATTAATCAAATCAAGACCTTCCATAAAATGCAAAACATAATAAATGAAATATGACCTACCAGTACCACATGCAAAACTCAGTAGGACACATGCATGTAAAAAAGACAGGAAACGAACAAGACCTACCACTACCAGTAACAACTGCTAATCATCCCCTAAACCAATAAGAAAAGAGCGTAAGCTTGGCAACAAGGAAGAATGAAGAGAGGGATGAGAAAAGAGAAAACTGTGAGTGAACTCTAAACAGTAACTTGAGCAAGCCAATTCAGGTAAAAGAAGAAGAAAACTAGAACTCTTTCTGTGTGATTGACCGCGGCACACAAGGACTAAATGTGACGATATACCGACACAATTTGATCCTAATAATGTTTTCAGTTATATCTTTAACAACAGATATAAATTCAGTATCAAATGTAGGAACAAAAAAATTATCATCTCAGTGTGACATGATGGATACTAGACACAGCATGTAGTGATAACTAAAAACCACTGACAGTATTGTAATGCTAAAAGCCTCATGAGTGAAAAAACGTTTTGCTATGCTTAAGAGTGGGAAAGAAAAACGGAAATCTGTATGTTCCTGATTCTTTGCTATCTCAAGGCTGGTTGCCTTCCCTCTGCATTTGACCAGGACATGGGAACACTAAAGTGTGGACACCTGTCATGAGACACTTTGTAGCCACGGATGCTTTAGGCTTTCAGCAGCTGTCGCTCTCTCCGCTGGGTCAAATCTCAGCATTGGCAGGAGGAAATCTGCAAAGTCACGAGCCTCTTTCTCTGGCCATTCATACTTCTCTGTCAACACTTCCAACAATCCCCATGGTTTTAGCTTGCTAATGTGCCTCAATTCACCTGCAAAGAGAAATATGTAAATATCTAGTTATATAAACAAATAGAAGTGGGAAAAATGTAGTGCTTTTCACATCATTATTTTGTGTTTGATTTTAACGTTTTTGTTTTTGCCTAACTGAATAAATTTATTTTAAAAATACACAGAAATAAGGTAAAAGGTCTTTCTTCTCCCATTTATGTTCAGCCTTTCTTGTTTCAACAAAACCTACATGCCACTGCTACTATATTTTATAAACTTATCTAAATCTTCTAATACAGAAAGTGGAAGCTGATGTCCTGCAATCTGTAAGATATGCTCATGAACCAAATAATCCAAAAAAAATGGGTAGCAATCTTATTCTCCTTGCACAATCTGCTATATGTTGTATAAACCGAGGTGTGTGTAGTTAGATATTTCTATAAATGACCATGATGAAGTAGACTTAGTCAACCTAGATAAAGGGGTGTTTTTGTTATAATGTAATTTCCTTTATAATGCAAAGTCACTGCTGGCATACCAGTTGGCAGTATAACGAAGATTGAGTGTACTTATATTTCGTTAAAATCAGATAGAAAAAAAAATTAATGAAGAAAAATTAATGAAACCTGTTTCGTTGAGTTTTCAATGCTTTTATTCAGGATTCTACGGTTGTCTAATTCTTTTCCTACCAACAAAATGTATTAATTCGTAACAGCAAAAACTTAAACATGATTCCAAAAGTTTGGTTTACCTCTACGGTTGAAAAACTCCCTTGAATATTTCCCACATAGGGCTATGTGTCTAGGAATAGGTCCCACCAATTCAATGACATGGGCCAGGTGGTCTTCGTCTCTAGTGTAGTCTTCTCCACTATGGGGCTCAAACAGATAATCTCCTGTAGCCATTTCAAATGCCTAGAAGAAGGGTAAAATTTCATTACTAACGGGATCATCTGTACACAAAGCAGAGAATTCAGTCGCAAGAAAGATGTTGATCAGGTTAGAAGATGGTAAAAAAAGATGACGCTAGAATAGCTAAGAAACAGTTGGGCCATCAGTAACGAATCTTGCAGTGGCAAGTTAAAGTCAGGCTATAAGAAAAACACCAAAATATTATCACAAGAAGCCTTCGCTAGTTTAGTCTTCATCATAATGATAATTACAATAATATCAAAACATAGAGTTGATTTTTTACAAAGGGAGAGGAAGAGAAATGAAGTAAGATAAATAAATCAACAGGGGTAAAGTATGTGATTATAATGTAACCAATAAAATCAGAAGCATTGGAAATACTGACAATTCAAATGTCAGAGAGATTTTGAGGAAAAAGTCATAAAACCCCCAAAATAAACACAACAAATTCCCAAACAACCCAAGTTGAGTATGATGTGAAAATAATTAAAGCAAGATAAGATTAAAAATTGATTCTTTAGAAAGATGAGGGGAAAAATACAAACCATGCAGGCAGTACTCCATATATCGGCTGGGGTGTCATAGCCAGCCCCTATCAATACTTCTAAACTGCGATACTGGCGTGTCTGGATATCTTCCGTAAACTGGTGGTACTGCAAAGACCACAAATAAAACGAGAAGTGTTAGACAATAGCACAGCACAACAATAATTGAAAGTGTCTGCATAGAAATTTTTACAAAATAAAAATAATGTTTTTGAGAACTCTAGGCATTTCATTTAGAATTGAACAAATTCTGATTACCAAACTCAAATATATTAGGTCCAAGATCTATTACACACTTGCAGTCTTAAAAGTAGAGATTATCTGACTGACAAGTTTTAATTGATTTAATTTATCACACATATAAAATTAGAGATTGTAAAATTGATAAACTGCTCAAACTTATCTCATATGAACCGATTTCAATAATACAAAAAAGGTAATATATTAACTTTTTCTGATGTTTTGATGTGAAAACAATTTTGAAGTGAAATGGAGGAAGAGAATGAACAAGAAATGAAAACAGACAACCCTAAAAGGAAACTTTTACAGAAGATCCAGTCTCAGAGTCTTCATTGATGCCCGTCATCCTCCGGCATTCCTCAGGTCGTTGCGCTACTGGCTATGAGACTAAAATTCTACAGCCCACCTGATCAACAGAACATACACTCTATAAATCTAAACAACGAATAACATAGCAATCAGATAGTATGATCTAATAGCAGCAACCTTCAAACGCCCACAAGGAGAAAGGTTTGGCCTCATTCTGAAGTATATTTCCACTAGCAGTGATGACATACAGCTTCTGTGGGCAAGGTCACTACAATCTTGTCAATCTCTTACAGTCAAGAGATCCTTTACACACATCACATCAGTGCAAAGGTTAAATCATGCAGGAGATATGTGTGAGCTATTGTCACAAATTCAACAAGACTAAATACAAGTTCTCCTTATCATAGATCATAAGGCTCAAGAGTGTGAGTTATACACTGTGATAAACTTGTCTCCCATCCATAAAGTAATGTATTATCACCTTTTCCGCTGCGCACTATAAGAGCTGTTTCGCTCCTGTTAACCACAACGGCATATAAGGAAACAGCAAAATGTTAGAACTACCACTACCCCCATAAAGAATAGAAAGAGAACAGGAAAAGAAAGAAAGCAACTAGTGAGAGTACATACAGTCCAGCACGCGTTCCCGAGGTCAGCTATTTTTACAGGGAAGTCATCACAGATCTCATGGACGGGTCGGGTTTGCGCACCGATGCTTGTGCCAGAGAAGCTGAAACTGAAAAGAAGACACCGGTAATTATCAAGGGAATATTCATATAACATGACACGTACTGCTTTGATGGGCAGATATCTGTAACAGCCTCACTTGTGATTTAGGATTAATGTACAATATTCAAGCTATATATGATCCCCAAGAGCAAATTCAGGCAATTATCACAGATACTTTCATCGTACTGATAGTTATACAATCAGCATTGGATTTTATAGAGCAGTTGACTTGACTTTATTGCAAGAAGCTGAAAGCGATCAAAATATACAGTGGACTCTTATTGGTTTATTTGCGACTTGTTAGATCAACAGAGTTTACGAGGTTATCTAACTGGGAGTGAAAATAACCCAATAAGAGTCAATAACTGTATTAAAACACCCCAAAACTGTTTTTATAACTAGAGCTAATTAGGAGTTTGATTTTACACAACAAAAGTAGTCCCATGCACTCTTATGACTTTCAATGTCAAGGTGAGACGTCAATAACTATGCAATGAGGAAAAAGTGACGTCATCACATCATTTATGGGGATTTATTGACAGTAGAATAATCCTTAATCTTAAATAGCAGGTTGTAAAGTATCTACCAATGGAATTTTTTGTTATCTAAAAAGTAGAAAATAAATCTAAGTCAATCTCTTTATTAATCATATTATTTAATATAATATAATAAATAATATGATCAAAATATCAGGGTTTACAAAAACCATAATTTAGTTTGTTTTTAATCTGTAATTACAAATGCCACTCATTTGAAAATATTTTACTTCTCCCCATGGCGTAATGCGTGCTTTAACCGCTTAGATCATCACAATCTTTGCAACTAAAAAAAGCGTCCCTAAGACAAAATTTGTTGAACGTTCTTTCACCTTTTCGGCCCCAGCTATATGGAATTCTTTATCAGTTAAAACTAGAAATTGTACAACCCTTCCTTCTTTTAAACAATCACTTAAAACAGAGTTGTTCCGCTTCACTTTCGACTCACACAATATTGGCATTTCCTAAAACCTGTGTTAAGGGTTTGGTGTTTTATTGATGTATGGTACCTTTAACACTGTCATGTATATGTAATTATTCTTAGATCTCTTAGTTTGACTTCTTTAACTATTATTATATTTTTATATACGGAGACTTTTAAAACTGACTTTTCGACCTATCATGGGGTGTGAGGTTGGCACCTGCAATGTGTGTGTGTATGTATGTATATATGTGTGTGTGTGTGAGTGTGTGTGTACGCACGCATGTATAGAGCCATCTTGTAATTAGCACAAATCGTCATTTAGGTACTGTTCATCTTAATTGTAACAATTTTTCGTGTATGTAGATGTCTTGATTTTACAGTAATCTTAAATATTGAGTACATTACGTAAACTACTATATGATGTATGTGTTAGCCTTTGTAAAGCGCACCTGAGCATGACTCTCATGGATAGGGGTGCTATATAAATTTTTGCATTATTATTATTATTAAGTAGTAATGAGAATACAGTTTTACAAGATTTTACTCAAAACACAATACACATATCATTAAGTGAAAGTGTCTAAATCTAAATGCTCAAGTTCACGATAGACTTAAATGGGATATGAGATTTATCCTTAAAATGAACAAACGTATGCTTCTTTCGTGTCATTATAAATATTGGAGGCCTTGAACCAATAGAAAAGCTCCTTTTACATACATGATCTAAAGAAAAATTTCCGTTTTTCATCCAAAAATCATAGAATAGTGTTTGCAGCCTTATTTGGCAAGTTATGTTTTTTTGCTTCTTCTGAAAAATTACTTCAGGAGGACTTACGCATTTCGACAGTTTCACCTTGACATGATATACAATCAAATCTTGAATGAATGAAAGGGAGAGATGGAGGAGAGAGAGGAAAAAGAATATGCAGGGATAATGTTTTTTGGTAAAGTCCTTCCCACAAAACAACCCAAGCATACAAACAGAACAATACTACCAACTGTGAAAGAGAGAGAGAGAGAGAGAGAGAGAGAGAGAGAGAGAGAGAGAGAGAGAGAGAGAGAGAGAGAGAGAGAGAGAGAGAGAGAGAGAGAGAGACACAGAGAGACACAGAGAGAGAGAGAGAGACAGAGACAGAGAGAGAGAGAGAGAGAGAGAGAGAGAGAGAGAGAGAGAGAGAGAGAGAGAGAGAGAGAGAGAGAGAGAGAGAGAGAGAGAGAGAGAGAGAGAGAGAGAGAGAGAGAATTGTTGCTTATTGGCTATATAAGATGTTATGACGCATATTATCATGGTTATTATTATTCTATGTAATTTGTATCATTATACTATTTAAGAAATGACCATTTGTTTGTGAAACGTTATGAAATTATGATTAAAACAAATATAAAAAACAAAACAAATAAAGATATCTTATCTTATCTAAATTGAAACCAGTGTAGGTCTAATAAAAGTAACTTAAAGAATGACACTAAATAGCCCTTGATGTAATCATCAGCGATGCTATTGGCGAGCATAAGACAATATATATGGAAATGACGAGGATTTATTGATGTGAGTTTGTGGATGACCACAGGAAATAATCATTTGTGCTTGACAGTAATGAATGTCTCCCTCCCTCTCGTTTTGATTTTCTTTCATTCTTTACTTTACCAAATAAGTGGCATCGGTGGTTGAGTGGTTAGGCTGCCGGACTGAGGATCATGAAGTCGCGGGTTCAAATCCTAACAAAGCTAGATCCAACGTTGTATTCTTGGGAAAGACATGTAGCTCCCCCCTCCCCCCCCCCCCCCCAGGTGCAAATGGGTACAAGCGCTACCTTGGGAGTAAAAGCCTGCGGCAAACTAGACGTCCTGGCCAAGAGATAATTATAATCACCCGTTCCGCTTACGCTATTGAAACTGGGATAAACTACGGCTCTATCGGCTGTAATGGTATTGAAGGAACTTTTTAGCAAAAAGAGAACAACCCACGTCCACATTCACCTTGTGACACTGTGCATATCAACAGCTAAACCATTTAAGGGGTGGGGGCGGGCTCTGGAGTGAATTTTTTTACTTTTGTTACTATCAAGTTAATTCATGTATAGATGTAATGGACATGGTGTGCTGAGCTAAATTTTGTTTTGTATTTTATTTTTCTTCTGATGCTTCCAGTTGCCACATAAACAGCCGCAATCTTGGCAGAGCCCAAAATTTCAACAAGTTCAATATCAGTAGGCTTCCACATTTCTTGACAAATTGCTGTCACACTATGCACACACTTTGTTTTATACAATATCTAAATTCGATCAGATCGGATTTTGGTTTCATAAGTATTTGAAAATAGCATATATGAGAACAGCCCTAAAATATACAAAAATATTATATAAAACATTCAAAATTCACAAAACTATAATACATATTGAATAAAGCAGTTGATCCTTTTTTTCTCCATCCATCATTTATACCAAAATTCATGAAGATACAATGAGAAGTAAAAGATAGATAGAAAATAATGAACAAAAAACATTTTCCAGAAAATTGTATATTTTTTAATATTTTTTTTGTTATTTAATTTTCTTATAAACCTAAGAAAAAAAGTAGGATAATAGTTTGAAACGTTACATAACCTTGAGAGGCTCTAATCTACTTCCTATCGACACTGTCTCAAGTGCCCCAGCTCCCGTTTACTCATGTCAGGATAGTACCATTGGATCACAAGTGCGCGGAATATGTCACATATTTTCTAAGCGATCTCAGGCAATATTCAAAATAATTCCTCAAAAGAGTTTCTTTTGGATAGGGTATATTGTGATGATCAAAATGAGTAACAACTTTAGAAAAAAGTCTCGCTTTACAGTATAACAGTTGTGTTGAAAGATAGGCCTGATTCGTTTGTAAAAAACTTCTATGAATTCAAAGAATCGATACCGAGCTTCTTTTATGGTATCATAGTGAAGGGGATGAACTACTCTATCCATCAATACAATAGACTAGATTTGTCCCATTTTGGGCAAAAATGACCTTCCCACAGGGATGCCCTTTGGTCAAGATGAAAAAAACTGAACTTTTTTTGTGATAGGAAGCAAGTGAAACAAGGTCAAGCTGTTTAAAATTTTTGAAGCAGCAGCAAGCGAGGGTTGGGTTTTTGTTCAGTTTTTAAAACTTTCACTTTGTTTGAGTAAGAAGCTCGATTCACGTGCAAAGCCAGAGCTTTCTTGCCATTGCTACTATAATTTATTTTGTCTTTCCGTACTATGCAGACAAATCCAGTGTTTCATTTTTCGGAAGAAGTCAGAAAAATATCCTCCATCAGCGGCCTTTTCTTGAAGCCATTCTTGGAATTTATTTTCACTCCTTTATCAAAAGTTTACACATTACCGTCGCCCGGTGAACAAAATCCTCCTCGCGGAACTTCATGCTTGAATCACGAAATCTATTCTAGATCTATCTAAATCTATATTTCAATTATAAGCACTTAAGAATAAATAATGCGAGTCCAGATCTAGTTAGTCCAGTCAAATCGCAAATCAAACAAGATATCTCGGGAGTCGTAGTGAAAAGGGTGAATGGCAAGTCGTTTAATGAACAATCGAGAAATATGACAATAAGTGACAACTCCACTAATAAAGACTTTTCGTCTATCTCTTTGCATTCGTCTATTCCTTTGCGTTTAGGGTATAACCTTCGTCAGACAACAAACGAGAAATATCTAGAATCTAGATTTAAATGCTACTTCAGGCATCACACAATGTGATGTCAGAAGAAAAACAGAAAGGAGAAAGAAAGAAAGAAAAAGACAGTGATGATAAGAAACGTAGTAGAGGGGGATGTGAAGAATGAGCGAGAATGGAAGGTTCAGATCTAGAATGAAATAAAAATATGAAAATAATTAATTAATAAAAGGTGAGAAGGAAATAGAGAGGAGAGAAATATATCTATCTATCTATCTATCTATATATCTATATATATATATATATATATATATATATATATATATATATATATATATATATATATATATATATATATATAGAGAGAGAGAGAGAGAGAGAGAGAGAGAGAGAGAGAGAGAGAAAAAGGCAGGGAAAGAAAGAAAGGTGTGAGTATGGGAAACAAGAATGAAAAAATAGGATAACTATAAGACTAGATCTATATCTCACTGGGTCTAGAAAGAAGAAATGATAGAGAATGAATGAAAGGAAGTATCAATCAAGGCAAAATTTTACACTGAAGTGCGAAATGTATACAAATTACAAATATATCCCTTATTGTGTCGATACATTTGTAATTTGTATACATTCACACTATCATGTCTTTTTTTCTTTCTTTCTTCCTCCTTTCTGTTTTTCATCTGACATCATATTTTGTGATGCCTGAGGTATTACTTAGATCTAGATTTTAGATATTTCTCGTTTTGTTGTCTGACGAAGGGTTATACCCGAAATGTCACATGTTTGTTCCGTCTTTATTAGTGGAGTTGTCACTTATTGTCATATTTCGCATTTGACTTCACTCCACTGTGGCTCCTTCGTATTAATGAATAATGAAAATTCGAACCAGTGATGGGCGGAAGAGAAGAGACCGGGAAAAGTATGAATATCCGGTCAAATAGTTTTTATACTATACAATAAATCGAGATACCGAGAACTTCGAAATGTACGGGACATACGGAGAATTTCGAACGTATGGATTTCCGTATAAATACGGAAAAGGGCATCCCTGTTTCCCAGGACCCGCCCTTAAAAAACAGTGAGAATTAAAACAGGAAACAGCACGATAATGATTTTGAGACAAAGAAAGCAACATACCCATTTCGTCTTGGGCTCCCTCTGTTTGCATGTCTTCAGCATCTTGATCACAAGACTCCACAGAAACACTATTCACAAGTGGAGGCATTTTGCTCCCGTTATGTTTACTCTCAAGGGTCTCTTCTACAAGGCTTTCTCCAGCCCCTACAATCACACTATCTCCCACTGGTGTGTAAACTGGTGAGTTTGAGTCTTTGGTTTCACTGCCAGACATCTGTTCCCCCTTTCCGCCCCTGTCGATACATTCAGATTCCATACTGGAATCCTGTGACAACTGTGGGATATGTCCGTTGCACAACGGCTCTGAACTGGAGGTGGTGGGAATGGAGTCAGACCCAGTGTTGTTATTGTCCATGTTAGCGCTTGGGTCGGTGGCAGGGCTAACTGCTACATTGTTTTCAACGGTGTCAGAGTCGTTGCCCACGTTGAGCCGTGCAATGGCTGCCGCATGAGTCTCTGAACTCGAAATAGTGTTGAGATTTGATGAATCCTCCTGGCTCTCACTTTCTCCCGAGACTGTTGCCGTGAGAGCTGGATCAGCCTGGTTATTTTGTGTGTTATTTAAGACATTTCCGTTGTTCTTTAGGTTGTTAACTTTGTTGCTTGTTTGTAAGGAAGAGTCACCATTCACTGAAATGAAAAAAAAAACAAATTTGAACACAATCAATACTGAAATACCAAGTGTTGTTTTTTTCCTTTTCCATTCATAAATGTATAAAATTATTATCCCCTTACTCCAAAGTTAAAATTTAATATGTACATTCCATACAATTGAAAAGCATTAAAAATTCTATAAAATGAATATCATCTAATAAACAAATATGAGAACAAAACAAGATTCATGAAAGAAAGGAAAACAGGACATACCATGAAGGTGATATAATAATAATAATAATAATAATAATAATAATAATAATAATGATGAAGAAGAAGAAGAAGAAGGAATATAGCACCATTCACCTATAATAAGAAGAAATATAGCGCCATTCACCTATAATAAGAAGAAATATAGCGCCATTCACCTATAATTAGTCTCATAGCGCTTTACATACTTTAGACAAAAAGGAAGCATAATCAATACATTTTAACATTGAAATATACAATAGAAATGACTATAAAATGTGAACTGATTAATGACACATAGGCGTTCAAATTAATTAAAAGAGGAATTGTCATAAGAGGTAAATTCCGATTAGATACGGCGTGAAAACATTATTTAAGCATTGGACCATACTTTGAAAATAAAAATATAAGCAAAGCAAAAGGTCAAGAAGAAAGGAAGGAATAAAAGGTCTAGCTACCAAGTGGATTATTGTTGTCTCCGTCAGGTTGATGTTTTCCGTTGACCAAAACTGGACCATGATCACCACCACCATCATCATTACCAACCACAGTGCTTTTGGCGTGGCTACTACTTCTACTGCAGGACTCAGCATCCATGGTCTGGAAGCTGTTGGCACTTTCGCTGGTTACCATAGAATTACCACTCTGGATAACATGTGTGGGGGAATGCATAAGGGGGAAAGAAACACCATTTGCAAATTAATTTTTAAGTTTTAAAATAGCTTTTGAGTAATTATCACAGCAAAAAAACATTCATTCATTATTAAATTTCAAAATATCAGAGCAGTTGATGGATATATGTGAGACAGGTGTTATGTAATTTTCTCAAGGCTATTTTTTCCCCCTACTGTTCTTAGCTATCTTCTAAATGTTTGGATATCCTGAAAACATGTATGAAACATACTTTGTAAGCTCACAACAGCTGGTTTGTAACAATTATTGCACTGGTTAAAAAAGAAGAATGTTGTCTTTTACATGCCTTCCTTCCTTTCAAGGAAATCATAAAATCAACGTAGACAAAAAAAAATAACAGGATCTTCAACAAGTTGTTTTGAGTGACAAACCCCAGCTTTGGCATTTTCTCACACACAAGAATTTATATTGTTGCAACATAAAAGCAGGATAAACGAAAACTAAACAATTTGCCAGCTATCCAATCTAGCTGAAAGAGGACTGTACATCATCTCTTAGGTAAGCATGGAGGAGGACACTAAACAATTTAATCATAAATTCAATACATGTCTCTTACTAATATTAAACTTGGAATCAACATCTCACTATTTATCTATTGTTTTGATACACTTTTCTTCAAATGTTTCTAACATTGATCTTGTTATCAGTTTAAAAAAACACAACTAATTTCCTAGGAAAAAGAAACACACAGGGATGCTTTGCAATGCAACATAGAAAAGAAAAAAATACAAAAGCAAATAAAATATAAATATATCAACAACAGTTCTCACCTCTGCTATTTCAAACTGCTTCTCTCTGTCTATCTCCTCTAGTTGTTGCATCTGCATTTGAATCAACTGTTCCTGCTTCTTTGCTTTCTTTTTCATTTTCTTCTTTTTATTTTTGGACATCTTTGCCACATCTTGAGGTTTGTCTTTGGGGGCAGTACTTACTATGATGGAATAGGAGAATGGACGTCATGAAGAAACATCATAAGTTCATAAATAGTTTAAAGTAATGAATACTTCTCAAAATGAGACAACGAAAATAAGAAAAGAAAAACCATCAATAATTCTTTTAGCGCATACACATTAAATGGACACCAATGTTAACCTACTCTGATACAAGTCTAAATGAATATGAATAGGGGTATACATTAGACCCAGCTATGTTGTAGAATCCAATCTGAATATCTCTAGGCTATATTCTAGATCTAGATAACTAAATTAAGACCAATCCTCCAATCTAAGAATAAAAATCACGCCTCAAGTTAACCCAAGAAAAGCGCAGCTTTTTGCCCCGATCGCTTCCGGCAGAGGCTCTGTCGTGGAGCGTGAAGCCAGCACTGGACATGTGACCATGTGATTGACACGCCTTTTTTCTAGCTAAAGAGCGGTACAGCTAGCATTATGTCTTAGTCAAGGCGACAGCGGGGAAGGTTATGTATTTATTGGTCATGTTATGTAATAACCCCACGAGCGCGCATCTTGGAGCCCTGGCCGTCTCCACCCAGGCAACCCTGCTCTGCCATTGAACGTACTCCCACAGAAGCCACATGTTTTTCGGGTTCTCATATTCTACATGTCAATACATTGTGTGAAATTAGAAAGTCAATACAGAAAGAATTTCAACCTATCAATGTGCAATCCACCCCCCCCCACCCCCCACAAACACACCCCATCCTCTCCTACACATTACTAACCCATCAGTTTTTACAAGAGCTTGCAGTTTTGTCTTGACAAAAAGTCAGCAAATGTCTATGTTTCAAAAGCTTCTATGGTCGCATGATGACATAATCCATTAAAATTACAAGCAAAGGGCGGGGGACAGTGGATGGTTGAGATGAAATTTCTTGTGGAAATTCCATTTCCACATCTCGCTGTGAATCATTTGTCAAAGAACAGACTTAGGGGAAACTTCCCCTTCTTATCTCTTTCTTGTTGGTCGGTAGGAGCATGTGGCAGTCTCAGTTTTATTCATCACCAACATGCAAACCATGAATTCAATGTCTGTGGCTTCTAAGCAATGTTAAATCTCCGAAATATGGAGGGGATGATCTTTTTGCCACCTAGCCTGGTCAGCTAAGATTTTGGACTGCCATTCGAAACACGTGCTGACATGCAAGTGTCAATTGGGGCATTGGGTTCAAACTTTCCCTCTACCTAGACCACATCAGGCTTGATTTGTATAGTGTGGGACATTTTCCTGTCAGTTGGAGTTTCTCTCTCTCTCTCTGTCTCTTTCTTTCTATGCCTATCTGTCTCTCCCTTTCTTTCTCTCTCTATCTCTTTCTGCCTTTCTTTCTCTTTCTGTCTCTCGGCTTTCTCTGTCTCTCCCTCTATCATTTCTCTCTCTCTTTCTTTCTCTCCCTCCGTCCCCTCTCATCGTCTTTGTCTGTCTCTCCTCTCTCTCTCTCATTTCGTCATTGGTCAGTATTACACATTCACCCAGATAAATGATTGTCAATCTAATAGTATTGAAATGGGAGGACCAATCAAGTTACAATTCATGTGAATGTGTGTCTTCACAGAGGGCATTCAGTCAATGTATCCAAAGAAATCGCTTTCAGTTGGTCAAGCATAAAGCAGGTTTATTGGCTAATCAATAACAGCTAAATGCCTATCAAATGAAAAGTTCACATTCCAATTTCAATTGAGCTCAGTCAGTCACGATGGTCCTTATAATGCGATATGCGAGGGCCAGATATCACATCTGTTGCCGGTCACAGGTCGGAGGCGTGGTAAATGGTCAGAGAAGCAGGCCAGGTCTCGGTCTGGCCACACCCTCAAAAACAGACATGTACGTCCTGCGCGCTTCTCGGGTAAAAAACAACAACACACGTACATATATCTCCTGCGCGCTTCTTGGGTTAACTGGGGTGCAACAGTCCCGCGTGAATAAAATGGATCTAGATCTAAATCTATTTCTGATTATGAATGTAGATCAACATATAGCATAATCAAATAAATATCCATGCAAACAAATCGTAGTTGCTGTCCTTTTTCAGAAATAAAACCTGCAGAAACAGGAAAAGAGTAGAATGACGATCAGCATTTCAGCTTATCGTTTGTTGGCCTGAGTATATCCAAGAGTACCAACATTTGAGTATAATCGGTCAAGCATTTTATGAAACCGTTGAAATTGAGAAGCATAGCTCGTACTTAATTAGTAGATATCTACACAATTCAAAAGCTGATCTAACATGCTAAACGGTAATCAGCAAGATCTAAATTTGGTATAAAAATTAATAATGCAAACGAGTTCCAAGAGTCTTAAAATGATGGAACCGATTGTTTTACAGCTAATAAAAAAATCCAAAACAGATTCTCCTAACAAAGTTGAAGTAGAGGATAACAATGATGTTATTCCTGAAAATGTCGAAAATAGCGATTCAGATCCTACAGAGTTTTATCAACACTGTCAATCAGTCATCTGATCATCTAGGTGTAGACCTACAAGGACTCGAGCTAGGCCTACAAGTAGAAACAGAGTGCTATTTTGCACGGTGAGCTCAGGACCAGTGAGTGGTTTGTGGAGGCACTTCTAACCTATCTCAGCAACAAAAGGCACATTAAAGTTCACAAGGACCTATAACTCCACTGACATGCAGTCGATAAGTATGATTCAACGATACAGGAATACATGGTATGATTAATCTCAAAGTTTTCATTCACCCCTACCAGCTGAGCCTGGCAACTTGACACCAAGTCTCTGCCACTCAAAAGCATCAGCTGCAAGTTTGCGTATGTGTGTTTCATCAACACACATCAGTATGTTTTCTGGCTTGATGTCTGTGTGAATAATCTTGCATTTTGTATGTAAGTAGTCTAGACCTTCCAAAACCTAGGGACAAAAGAAAAACCAAGGAACATCTCATCAATTTCTCCAAAGGAGGAAATACAAGTCATTATTATATCATTTCATTCTTGCCTGACCAATCAGATGGAGCAGGCAGGCCCTGCCTACTTTGCACCTTGTTTATATCTATGCCATGAAAGAAAACTATTTTACATAGGTACACTTTATTATGCTTAACACATTGCTAAAACTAACAATTTACGCAGTCTCTAAGGCTTTGTTAGACTTTATAAACATTGCTGACTGAAACATTATTCTAAGAGAATGAAGAAGTTCTAGCTTAAAAGGAAGATGGGTCTTTTTTTTACTTATAAATTGCAGGAATGTGGTCATAGAAATTACATAGGACGATTCCAACATGGCTATAGCTTGTTTATGTTATGCTGTTATCATTTTTGTCTTTTGGATTTTTATCTAAAAAATAAATCAATCAATTGCTCAGCCATTCCTTCAAAGTTGCAGCTTCAGTTCAAGAAAGCTTTCCTCGTGGGTTTAGAGGCATTTAACATAGCAAATGATGGTTACTTTCTGCTTATATTATTCACAAGACAACAAAACCCCTTTTGTCTGTCTTTCAAAGTAATATCAATGTTTCACAAAGTTTCCCAAATAACCAGGTCAAGTGATGAACCCTTGCCGTGAACAACAATGTAATTTGAAATAAAACATGTTCACTTGTTCAAGAAATAAAAGATCTATTTCACCAACACCATATTACAATGGTACATGACATAATTAATGCATGTAGTAGGAAGATAAAGAGTAAGAATTTACAGAACAAACCTGTTGAATAATGAGTTTGACATTATGCACTGGGATGCCTTGATAATTGGATCGAATGATAAGCTTGAGCAAGTTGTTACCCAATACTTCAAAAACCATACACACATCTACAAGTTATTAAGGAATTGTTTGTTCAAAGGCAAATAAAAAATTGATATTTTTCACACTATTGATCAAGACAATTCCCAGTCTTTTACAAAAATCCGGAGTCTTACATCACAAAATGCATACGTTAATTATTAACTTATGTATCCATCAATATGGCTACACTACGTTAAATTAAATAGAAATATAGTGGAACAATTTTTCTTCGATTTTAAGTCAATTTTAATACAATTACTTTGTTCACAGCGTCGAACTTGACCTCTTAGTTGTAATCAGGTGCAGGTAATAAATTACCGGTGAACGGCCGTCTGACAAGGGTCTGCTAGCACCAATGGGTCCCTTGGGTAATGATTGGCATCACTACCAAAATGCGCCAAAAATGGTACAACTTCAACCCTTTCTTATAAACGCATAAAACCCTTTTTCAGCTTAGTTTTTCCCCCATTCAAAAGCTTAACATCTGCACTTGTGTTTGTGAAAATCCGGTATTTGTGGCTTTTGTGTAGTGTACCTTTTTGTGGAGTGGGTATATTTTAAAAACTGAGTAGGCTTTATCAGCAATTAGTGTCTTATTATAAAAAAACGGAATTTTATACAGCCGTCAAACAAAGTTTATTTGTAAGAGCAAAGCTTCCTCTATCAGCCTGTGTTAAAATTCATTTAGGTTTCATCGTCAATTCTGGAGTTATGAATTTTTTTCAAACCTCACCCATTTTTTCCAGCATGAAATACAGGTTTATTAATTTGTTCATAGTCCTTCCCATTTTCTGACATGACATGCATGTTCGAGTCAACCATTTTCAACAGTAGTATCAACAGTTTACCTTCTTTCTGTTCAATACATGAAGTCAATTACAATTATTTGCATTTTTAAAAACGTCTAGAGTACAAATGGTATTGGGCAAATTCTATAATATCGATCGATAGCTAGCTAAAAATGTATTCTACCCTATAATAGTATTTCTCTCTTCTCTCTCTCTCACATACACATTACACACACACATACACCTATACATGCTTAATATTGCGAATGGATACTCAGTGCGAAAATAATATTTAGCATTTGAGGCAACTTTGATAATACTATTATTGTCGATCTAAAACAATGCATATCACAAGTGCTATCCTTCTCTCTCTCTTTCTCTCTCTCTATGTGTGTCTGTCAAGGTGGCTCATATCGCAGTGCTTGTTAGTTAAACAAAACTAGCTTCGTCATTTCAAATAAAAACCTCCAATGTGTTTTCCTCATCAGGTTTACAAATGTAGTGAGATGAGTTTCTGCCATATTGGTAATTATTGCAAGTTCGGTTTCGAGATTTTGAAGTTTAAATTCATATCGTCCGCAATTAATTTCAATTTTCCTAGACCAACTTTGAACTCTTCTTGAGTAATAACGAACGATGTCTTGGGTATAATTTTTGCACACAATGTAAAAGTACTCAGTTGACACTTGATGACCACACACTTATGACATTCATGGTGAAAACAGAACAATATAATATGGTCATTTAATTGGTATTGCCGCAACTGCCGACAGGTAAGGCTTACGTTGTTGCCTTCTGACGGTAGCTGACCTCGGTCAACGTGACTTAACTGGTAGGCAGAAAAAACTAAGAGGTACAGGTTTTCGACGCAGTGTTGTAACTTCTAATAAAATCAAGCAATTTTCTTAAATTTGAAAAATCATTTCTGAATGAGAATAGTTTTGTTTAGGATTATAAGAAAGATATGATAAGAATAAGATAAATAAAAGTCCCAAAAAGACACATTTCTTTGGCATTCTATTACATTTATTTTTCATTCTCCCATTCATTCATTTGTATTTCTCTTTCCTGATTACATGACAATACATAAAGAAAAAACAAGAACATTTCCAGTACATAACACACTGTAAGTCTTAGTTCTACATAGAATGGCAAAGCATGAAGATGATTTCTTCATGTATTACAAAATACTACTAGGGATCAACTCATGAGGACATCAAATACTGTACATTTAAGATGCTTGAATATAACAGGAGTAACAAGCTGACAAGAAATGACATTCAACTATGCAAACCGCAAAACAATTTAGTAAACTCAATGAAAGGATACGAGTTCCATTTACTCCTGATATTTTAAAATCATCAAGTAACTGTACTGCCTTCTCTCGGTGGGGATCATTTTCATCAGATTCTCTGACCTGTTACAAAAACAAAACAACAAAAAAAGAGAGAAAATTCATTGAGACAGTGGAAATGACACAGTAAAAATGAAGAAAAAAAGTGAAAACGACAGTGATTCATGGATTGAGTGGATATGTCAGACCAAAACACCAATTTCGAGTTGGAGATATCAATTTCTGTTTTGTGTGTGTTGTTTAGTAAACAATTTTTTCTCTCAACATGATTTCATCAAGAAGATATTAAAATGTAGTGCCTTCTGGCTTTTTCCTATTTTTTTTTTTTATTCCATGGCAGCCAAGTAAAACACAATACAAAAATTCATGTTTTACATACTGTTTATACTGTTTACATATATATAAATTAATCGGAAATAGTCAAAGGAAAAGAAAACACTTAAAATACTGCATATTCCCTTATAAAGATTCAAACCAGAGTATTATTTACCAAGTATATGGTCTGTTTCAATCAAAACATTAATTATTAATTTCGAGAGAGAGAGAGAGAGAGAGAGAGAAAGAGAGAGAGAGAGAGAGAGAGAGAGAGAGAGAGAGAGAGAGAGAGAGAGAGAGAGAGAGAGAGAGAGAGAGAGAGAGAGAGACAGACAGACAGACAGACAGACAGACACAGACAGACAAGTAACATGACACACAAAGACATTGGCATGTAGAAAGAAAGAAGAAAGCAAAATGTTACATTATGAGGAAAAGAACATTAATTCTATAAAGTCAATGCCTCCTTTGTGACTGAATTTAATCATCACGAAAATATTATTATAAAAAGAAGTAGGTGCCTTTTGTATCTTTGATCCATCTAATGAAAGAAAATAGCAATTGTGTTAAAAAAATATTGGTCCACTCACTAAAACATACAAGTGCAAAAAAAAAAAAAAAAAAAAAAAGGCAAAGAATTTGACAGACTTACGCATTTCAAAAGTTTGATTTCATCAACCGCTGTCTCAGTGTAATGTTGAGCACTCTTGACAACCTTCAAGGCAACGAAGCGTTTGCAGCTGAAAATGGGAGCAGAGAAGAAAAATTTTACTTAAGAAACTACAATAACAGTTCCTGATGGAAAGAGTAAATCAGTTTCCAAAGGTAAACTATCCTTCAAAATCAAAGATCCTGTGACTAAGAACCAGAATACACATTGAAACCAATCAAAAACTGACACAAATGTTGTTTTTTTTAACCTAATGTATAAGTGAGGAATTAAGCCACAGGACCCACAACTGACCCAGAAGCCAGCTGTGGCAGTAAATGACTTTGTCGCCACTTCAAGAGCTCTCTCAGAGCTCAAACGACCTAAGTCCCATTACAAAGAAGAAAGAAGAAGACATACAAACACTAAGGGAATAAATAAAATGTTGCGCAGCTGACAATGGGCTTAGAATGGGCAGGTTGAAGAGCTCTGCTTTGAGGCTATTGCTGAAAGAACACATTCATCACTGACGCCATTAATGTTCTCAAACACGATACAGTAATTCTAAGAGAAGCATGCACTATGCCAATTTAAGGACGCTGCTAGACAGGCCAAAAATCTGCAATTCTGGGTAAGTTATGCTTTTAGTCTACAAAATGGTAAATCCTCAATCAAATACAATGATTTTAAAATTTGAAACAAATAATTTTTAACTTTAAACGACCTGAGCAAACATCACATATATAAAAACTGTAAAGCATAATACATGGAACAAACTTTTGAAAGAACATATTTAAAATAGGAGAAAGAAAAAATCAAACAAATAAAACAAACACGACAAAAACAAACTAAAAAAAAAAATTAACAGGTGCAGGCACACACATAAAACAGCATAATAATATACTAGATAAATGAAGAGAATCTCACCTTAGATCCCAGCTAAGCCATACTGTAGAAAAATGGCCCCACCCAAGTTTACGCACTACATGGTAACGACTGTTAAGGAGATCACCAATTTTGACAGGATGATAGCCTCCCTTGCAATAGTCTCGTGGATCTTCTTGTTCATCGTCATCGGAGCCCAAAATCTCTTCCTCTTCCTCTTCATCATACCTTGGCTCATTGTTCTTCTTGTCATGTGGCCTGTGAAACAAACCAAATCATGCAGTTATTTCTATTGAAACCAAAATAAATAAATTGTCATTTGGCCTGTGAAAAAATCAATTCATGCGGCTATTTCTATTGAAACCAAAGTAAATAAATTGTAATTTGGCCTGTGAAAAAATCAATTCATGCGGCTATTTCTATTGAAACCAAAGTAAATAAATTGTGATTTGGCCTGTGAAACAAATCAAGTCATGCAGTTACTTCTTTTGAAACCAGTGTTAATAAATTGGTGTAAAAATAGGAAGGGTCATCAAGAGTCCAGATTTTTGTTACATCCAAAAACGGCTTTGTTTCATTCAAATTTACCCAGCTCACGATAAACATTGATCAGGGTGCAAAAAAATCCCCACCAAGATGAAAGTCATGTGAAAGAGTCAAGGGAACGACTTTTGTTTGTTTAATTGAAATTTACCCTGTTCACCATTTGCGGTGATCTCAGAGTGAATTAAGAGGAAACAGCATGACGAAAGGATACGTGAAAAGAAAGAAGTAGGTCCTATCAGCAGTATCCATAAATCCCCCTTGTGCCAAGGTAAGATCTACTTCAAACAGAGACGACAATCATAAACTTCATGCACACTCCCATGCCTCACCAAAATATTATGTAATGTAAAGTTATTTTATAAGAACATATACATGGAAGTGAAGGATGAACACTCAGTATCCCCACCAATCAATGATGAACATAACATGACATAGATATCCACAAATACATATATAAATTAATGCTTGGATTGTGTGTGTGTGTGTGTGTTGGGGGGGGGGGGCTTCTTTTCAGCCCTTCAGGAACCTCCGTGCCTCAGCCAATATCAAGAGTAGAGAGGCTAGACAGTATTGGACATATCATTAATAAAGATGGTTGTGTGTTAGCGCATTGGTTAGCTCTGTGAATGGGCACTGGAAGGATCAACAGCGTCCAGCCTGCTAAGGGAATCAAATCACTATCTAAAATGTGTCTGGAGGCACAATCTGAAGGATAATGGTAGAGACAGAAAGAGATGGATAGATAGATAGATAGATAGAAAGATAGAAAGATATATATATATATATAGATATATATATATATATATATATATATATATATATATATATATATATATATATATATACATATATATATATATATATATATATATATAGAGAGAGAGAGAGATAGAGAGAGAGAGAGAGAGAGAGAGAGAGAGAGAGAGAGAGAGAGAGAGAGAGAGAGAGAGAGAGAGAGAGAGAGAGAGAGAGAGAGAGAGAGAGAGAGAGAGAGAGAGACAGAGAGAGAGAGAGAGAGAGAGATACAGAAGAGGGGGGAAAGAGAAAGAAGGGGTGAGGGAAGGAAGAAAGGAAGGAGAGAGAGAGAGATGCAGAGGAGGGGAGAGAAAGAATGGGTGAGGGAAGGAAGAAACGAAGGAGAGAGAGAGAGAGAGAGAGAGAGAGAGAGAGAGAGAGAGAGAGAGAGAGAGAGAGAGAGAGAGAGAGAGAGAGAGATAGAGATACAGAGGAGGGGGGGGGCAGAGAAAGAAGGGGTGAGGGAAGGAAGAAAGGAAGAGGGAGAGAGAGAGAGAGAGAGAGAGTGGGGGGGGAGAAAGAAGGGGTAAGGGAGGGGAGGAAAGGAAGGAGAGAGAGGGGGGGGGGGGAGAGAGAGAGAGAGAGAGAGAGAGAGAGAGAGAGAG
The DNA here is from genome assembly GCA_037039925.1 of Doris montereyensis. Classification (NCBI taxonomy): domain Eukaryota; kingdom Metazoa; phylum Mollusca; class Gastropoda; order Nudibranchia; family Dorididae; genus Doris; species Doris montereyensis. The sequence continues at coordinate 116,140 of JAXRKP010000104.1, forward strand.
AGAGAGAGAGAGAGAGAGAGAGAGAGGGAGAGAGAGAGAGAGAGAGAGAGAGAGAGAGAGAGAGAGAGAGAGAGAGAGAGAGAGAGAGAGAGAGAGAGAGAGAGAGAGAGAGAGAGAGAGAGAGAGAGAGAGAGAGAGAGAGAGAAACAAAGAAGTAGGACCTGTCAGCAGTAATCCAACAACCACCCGCTTAAGTAGAGCACTATACATAACACATGTAGACCTCAAACAAAGCAACACGTAAAACAAAATACACAGACCCCATACAACCAAATGCACAAAACGGTACAGCAATGGTTAGTAAAAAGCTGAGCTATAGAATGGCGGAGAAAGAACTTGATTCATTGTAGTTTACCCTGTCCACCAGATGAAACAGAAAGATGAAAGGCATACACATGAGAGAAAGGAAAGAAGAAGTAGGCTACCTATCAGCAATGTCCGCCACCCACCCACCAGAGAAAGAGCCAACTTTACTACTAATAGCCAGACATACACGTGATGGTGGTGGTAATCAATGTGGATGTAGTAGGTGCACTTGCCGCTACCATCCCCGTTCGCCAAGGGCGCTGGCCACAACGGAGACGATGACAACGCAGGGGATGCAGAGCCCGAGCCTGAGGATGAGGCTAACGACCCAGCAGATGAAGATGATGGCGGGCGAAGGTCCCGACCCCGCAGAAGAAGACGACTGGCTTGGTGAAAGCCGTGACGGCATGCCCCTATACCTGTAACCCGAGCCTGCGTACAAACCCTGACCCATGAGAGGAAGACGGCATAAACCCAACCGGTCCGTCCGTTTACTTATTGTTTAAAACTCTCAATTGACATCACGCCATTCTGGTTAACGAGCTGCCAGTTTTGAGGAAATGAATCGATAGAACCACAGTTAGACACACACAGCGATCCATTCCACAATGATGCAAAGTGGTTGTCACATGATAGTCCTTTCCAGAGGCTGTGATGATGAATTTTGATGGAACCAAGAATACCGTGATATCTATGCGATCGACTAAGCACAGCTGCATGTCGCGTTTGTGCGACATTTCCTCAACAACCGCTCTCACACAGGAAATCATCGGTACTTCACCGTCAAAACATTTGAACAGACTGATTCAGTCCGTCGGCCAAATGCGTCATCCTCAGTGAATAACTCAGTGAGTAAGGAAATGTCCTTGTCAACCCCTCCTCCTTTACGCTCATACCCCCCCCTCCCATTATGCCATTGTCTTCGCTTTTTCTTGCTTATAACGCATCAGACATGTTTCCATACTGCCGGCACATACTTCAGTACAGTTTCGCATGTGCTTGGAGGCGGAGGGGGTGAGTCAGCTCACGGCTCAGAACTTAACTCTAAGACTGGT